>CM055909.1:22876671-23194171 GCA_029582155.1 Panopea generosa
TGAATTACTCGACAAGAAAAATGTAACAGGAAATGCACAAAAAATGCCAGGCGTGGATCAAGGTGAACGCTTCCCTCACATCAACTTTTGCATACTATTTTTAAGTTAGAAACTTGCTCTCCCTCCTTCTGTCTCTCTCTCTTCCCCACCCTCCCCCAACCCTGTTTATCTCTTTCACACACACACACACACACACACACACGCACGCACGCACGCACGCACGCACGCACGCACGCACGCTCACACGCACACATACACACACACACTATCTCCTTTTCTCTCTCTTTATCTGTTCTCTCTCTCTCTCTCTTTTCTCTCGCTCTTCTTTGTTCTCTCGTTTTGTCTTGCTCTCACATCACTACTTAATCTCTCTCTCACACACACACACCCAAACTGAAAACCAACGCATAATTAATTAAAATGATAAACCATATCTCACACTCAAGGTCCGACCCTGCATGCATTTGATTAAATGCCGCGATGGCTCTTCTGTAACCTAACTACGCATTTTTATCAAATGCATGCACACAATTTTAAACGATACTCAGTAAATATAACCTAACGAGTAAAACATATAAATCCCATTACTAAAAACATAAGTCACCCAGGACTTTAAAAAGGACATGAAACAACAACAGTTAATTATCTTTCAACTTTGTGTAGCACAACTTTTGTATACGCTTGTCACGTGTTTTTATTTATGTAACAACTTGCACTAAATGCATAAACGACGGCGGCGAATGACGCTAGATAAACTGGGAAATAGCTACCCTATAACCACAGATTAACGAAATGTTCAACACGTTACAGGTTATTTATAGTAAAAATCCAGTTTTATTGGTTGACGAAGACTCTAAAACCGAAAAGCGCCGTTATTTCGCAAGTAATTGGAAAACTTGCTCACATCTCACATCATAGTATTCATCATAGTTTCTTCTTTCTTTCATATGTTAAATGTAATAATATTATATCTTGTACATCAGTCTAAAATACACAAAATGTACTCAGTGAATGCTTCACAGGAACTGTTGATGCGGGTTATCAATCAATCAAACCGATTATCCAATCGGCGATCGATATTGTTTCCTGTTCCGCCATTTTCCTTAGACAAGCTGTCTCTAAATAAATATTACAGAGTATTATATTGTATTTACTTGTAACAACAACAGGTGACACATGGGCAGAGTGATCGTCGCTCTCGCGTCGGGTCAGTCACATCCCAGTGTCTGTGTATGTTACGATACACCTCTCGCACAGTATATACGTTACAATACATCACTGTTATGAAAACATATTATCTAGGATACAGTACATCCCATAAATTACAACAAAGTCTAAACATTGCAATATATATCACGAGTCAAATACATATTTAGATTACACCATATCCCCCTTCTTACATTTACAAAACTGTATCTGTGCTACAATTCATCAAAGGAAGTGAAACTTAATAGCCAAGTTACAATACACGCCACGAATTAAAAGTTACTTACAATACACGCCACGAATTACAAAACAGGTTACAATACACCGCCACGTATTACACACAGAATCCAGGTTACAATACATGTCACGAATTAAAAAACAGTATCCAAGTTATAATACACACCACGAATTAAAGAACAGTATCCTAGTTACTTACAATACACGCCACGAATTACAAAACAGGTTACAATACACGCCACGTATTACACACAGTATCCAGTTACAATACATGCTATGAAGTAAAAAACAGTATCCAAGTTACAGTACACGCCACGATTTACAAAACAGTATCCAGGTTACATACAATACATGTCACGAATTACAAAACGGTATCCAGGTTACAATACACGCCACGTATTATAAAACAATATCCAGGTTACAATACATGCCACGAATAATAAAACAGGTTACAATACACACCACGAATTTAAAACAGTATCCATGTTACAATACATGCCACGAATTACAAAACAGGTTACAATACACGCTTCGATATACAAAACAATATTCAGTTTACAATACACGCCACGAATTACAAATTGGTATCCAGGTTTCAATACATCCCACGATTTACAAAAACAGTATCCTAGTTACAATACATATATCCAACACATTACAATACGCTTACTTGATGTTGGGATACAATTCATTCTGATCCAAAACACAGTTTTAAATTACAACACACCCAAACTGGAAAATCAGTTCGTTTCAAAACATGCTTACATGCATACATTATAATTATGTATTGGACAAAAAACAGAAGAAAAACCCAAATCAACTTTTCACTAGGCAATATACAACTACACACTTGAAAACACATTAAAACTTCCGTTTAAAAAATGTAAAAAAAGGCAATGTCTGTGTATAACATATATGAACTGTATGATAACCAAATATTTAATACGAGATATTGCACTTTTTTTAATGATTCACGATTTACTATGAAACGTTTAGTGAGTTGTAAGACACGCCTGAAAAATTTCTTTGTATGAATTTTATTATATACAAAAACAGTGGATAATATTTAAACAAACATAATATGCCGGTATGAGTTACTTATATTGTGATAGTATGAGTTACTTATATTTGTGATAGTCAGCACGAGTTATTTATATTATGATAGCCAGTATGAGTTACTTACATTTGTGATAGGCAATATCACTTACATTTGTGATAGTACGAGTTACTTATATTTGTGATAGGCAATATTACTTATATTTGTTATAGTATGAGTTATTTATGTTTGTGATAGTCAGTATTACTTATATTTGTGAAAGTATGAGTCACTTATATTTGTGATAGTCAGTATGGGTTACTTATATTTGTGATAGGCAGTATGAGCTACTTATATTTGTGATAGTCAGAACGGCGTAGTTATATTTGTGATTGTCAGTATTAATTACTTTTATATCCATGGTAGGCACTATGAGTTATTCATTTTTATGTAGGCAGTATGCGTTACATATTTTCATGATAGTCAGTATTTGTGAGAGGCAGGGTGAGTTACTTATATTCATGATAGTCAGTGTTTGTGGTAGGCAGGGTGAGTTACTTATATTCATGATAGTTAGTATTTGTAATAGACAGTGTGAGTTACTTATATTCATGATAGTCAGTATTTGCAATAGGCAGTGTGAGTTACTTATATTCATGAAAGTCAGTATTTGTGATAGGCAGGGTGTGTTACTTATATTCATGATAGTCAGTATTTGTAATAGGCAGTTTGAGTTATTTGTATTCATGATAGACAGTATTTGTGATAGGCAGAGTGAGTTACTTATATTTGAGGGAACAATCTGTTAAAAGTATAAGACACATGTATTGCACCTATACGCATACAAAGAATCACACACACTGCGTGTAACTCTTCAAGAAAACGTAGTACAAAAATAATCTCGAAAAAAACACAATGTGCGTACAAAAAAAACGCCATGTGCACAAACATTGTGCTGTATGGACAAAATTTGCCAAACGGACAAAATGTGCCGTCATAGAGTTCTGCATTTAATCCAACATTACCTATACGTTCGGTACTCCAACCTTCTCAGTCTCTAATATGAAGAGTTATTTAAATATCAAAAGATGAACACTAATATCAAACTAACTTTTTATATTTTCTCTTATCATAATATACACATTACATTGTACAGCATACTATGGAACAGGCCATTATGATAAGACGTTTTAGAATATTGTTCTTACAAATCTACATAAATAGATGACGGATATAATTATTTATTTCAAACATACTATGTAATATGTGATATGTAATATGTAATATGTAATATGTAATATGTGATATGTAATATTTAATATCAATACAAACACTGCACCACTTTGGTACCTGTGTGCTAACATATTTATTTTAAAAAGGAGTTACTCATCAAATACCACTACAATGACATGGGGAGTATATATTGCATTTTAACAGTGCAGATTTAAACACTATTATTTCATTTGATTACAATTTCTATCAATGGCAATAGACTCGTTTTTCAGTTTAAATGCTTTGTGTATGTAAACAGACATATTTCGTATAATATGTTTGGTGTCAGTTTGTAACAATTCAATAGCTTTTTTTAACATACTTGGCATCATATAATAATATTTTTTAAAATATATAGATCTTATAGGTCCTTGTATAAACGACATTCAAATAAAAATGACACCCCTCATCTAGAACTATGTATTTCGTGTGGAAATATATACATAAAAAAATGACAAACATTACAGTGTGATGTAAACCACGTTGTGTACAGGCATGACAAAAAATCTCAAGTGCATCTAAATTTTTCTTGAAAAAAAAAGCTCGTGTTTTTGTTTTGTTGTTGTTAATTTTGTTGTTTCAAACAATAAAAAAGGTACATGCTCCGTTTATCATTGCGGTGCATATCAGTTTGCACAGGCATAGTTCTTGTACAATCAATGATGATAACGGGTTTCATTAGAATAACTTAATTCTAACCATAAATGCATGCATGTATGATTAAAGTTTTACTTCCGAAATAAACAACTACACGGTTAAGTAATATCGTTTATATACAGAATTGCTAAAATGCATTTCGCAAGTGACAGTGTTAACACACCCCTCTTGAAATCAATATCCGTGTTAAGATATCATTGAAAAATATACTTACCATTTGTATTTATATTACCCATAGAAACAAAGTAATTATCATTTATTATTGATAATTATTTATTATTATTAATGTTATAATTATTAATTATTATTATGTTTATTATTATGTTTATTTTCATTATGTTTATTATTATTATGTTTATTATTATTATTATTATTATTATTATTATTAATATGTTTATTATTATTATTATTATTATTATTATTATTATTATTATTATTATTATTATAAGCATTATTATTATCATGTTCTTCATCATAATCATTATCAGCAACAGTAGCAACATTATTATCAGTGTTAGTTATACATTACATAACATGTGAATATAACTCCACCCACACACACTCTTAC
Source organism: Panopea generosa (assembly GCA_029582155.1). Taxonomy (NCBI): domain Eukaryota; kingdom Metazoa; phylum Mollusca; class Bivalvia; order Adapedonta; family Hiatellidae; genus Panopea; species Panopea generosa. The sequence continues at coordinate 22,881,648 of CM055909.1, forward strand.
GCGCATACTCGAACATGCACCCATCCTAACGTTTCCCCCCGTCTTTTTCCATGTATCCAGGACGGATTTCCGACTTACTTCAACCACGTTTTTTAAGCATTTTCCAAATTTGGCATATATTCCCTTGAACACTTCCCCGGTGTAATAAAAACGTACAAAGAAATCACTTAGCATTCCGGAAACGGTATATTTGTACATGCGTTTGACTGATTAGAGAAGTGTTTTAGCCAATAGCAGTTTATGAAATTGTTTTAATTTGATGATATCAAGTTTTCCGTATTTATTTTTCTAATACGAAGCTTAAATGTTTGATAACGTGTACATATTTAAAACGTCCCAGTATGTGTGAAGACCTTTGTTTCGTTTCTATTTTGGAAAAGGTTTGAAGAAGTTGAAGGGTAACTTTCATTTTTTTTGCAAATATGTGCTCCTCTTTGACAATAAGTGTAAGATGTACTTTAATTTCATAATTTTTTTATCGATAGAAAAATCGAAGGCTTATCAATTTGTATTATTTAAAGACTTTTCATTTACATATTTCAAAATAAGTTTGACTCCCTATAGTTTTATTTTATTTTTTTAAAAAGTGGTAAATAATTTCTTAATATGAAGTTTTAGACATAACTGCTTTCAGAATAGGATATGTGATATATAATCTAAAATGTGTTGGAAATAGCATTACACCTCCATTAAAGATAAAATAAATAAAACAACATTGCAATGTGTACCTTTAAGTATAATAAGTAAGACTATAGACCACGCTTCTTTAAAACAACTAAAATTCTTATCAGAGTAACAAATGATAAATAAAGTGAATTAAAAGACTAAAATACATCGATCGTTATAGATAATGCACCAACATTCCCATTTATTGGGCGCCACGATCTCTTGAGAAACGCATTGAAAATGCAGAGGCAACATCACGAGTGTTCCATCCGTACCTGATTAACGGCGGGTAAAAAATAGACTGTGGAATAATGAACTTAGCGTGTGCACGGACTTCCAAATCAGCCTTGTTCCATACTCGTTATGGGTTAAACACGGAATACTAGATGGTCTTTGATGCTGATTAATGGAGAGTTCGCACAACCTATCGTTGATTAGAGAAGAAAATGAAGAAGAAATAGAGGAAGAAAAATGCACACACGCGTTTTATAATGGGTGTCATTTTGCATTTCGGGTGCAAATAATTGAAGCTTTTACGTGCCGCAAAGCACAGTACGTTTGTGAAGGCAATTTTTTATCAATAAACAAAATAGAAGTACGTCAACTTTTGTCCGTATGCGGACAGGACATCGGTTGAGCTGGGGGTTGAACACGCAACTTCTAGCGTGAGTGGCCAACATTCTATCCACTGTACTACAACTCCGTTTAAAGGGAGTGTAAAGTTAACATTAGATATAATAACGTCATGTTAGTTTTAAAATATTAGCAAAAAAAAAACAACACTATTTACCGTATCCAAGTACGGAACGGGTCTGCCAAAAGTATTCACACGGTGACACTATGCATATTTCACAGCTAGCAGCAGCATACGTTTGTTATCATAGCTGAATACATATATACACAATTAATAATGTTGACCATGATTAATAAGATAATTAATTGCATTGAAAATGTATTGATATATAAAATATATGCTTAGATTTATTTCTGTTATAATAAAAGGTTACACAAACATCAATGAAATCATTATTATTGTATAAGTATACAATATGTATATGTTCAGTGGGTATTATCTGACCTCTATTCTACAATGTATTTTCTATGCCCCAGCCTTTAGTCCAACCGAGGTTATTATTGGTTTCCGATCAATTACTTCTGGAGGGGTCTATGGATTTAATTGATATTTGGTGTATAGCTGTATAAGTATTAAATACTGTTTAACTTCGATATGTATCAACATCAGTCGCATTGAACAGGAGTTAAGGCCCCTTTTCGTCTTAATTTGGTCCCTTTTCGTCTTAAAATCGGTAAAAAAAATGGTTTTCGACCAATAGCGGAGACATGCGTGTCGACACTCACATTTCTAGCTTGATGACACTAGTATATGGAATATTTGTAAAATAGATGAATGATGGATGGATGGATGGATGGATGGATGGATGGATGGATGGATGGATGGATGGATGGATGGATGGATGGATGGATGGATGGATGGGAGTTTGGGTGGGAGTTTGGATGGATGGATGGATGGATGGATGGATGGATGGATGGATGGACAAAACAAACCAATATACAGATTTAAACAATATTACATCAACATAATTGATGTGCAGAATGATCCTAGAACCCGGCTTGATACTTGCAGAACTGTTAATTCTATCGTATTACTCAAATTGTCGCTTCTTACGACATGTAAACTAAATGAAAAGGGACAAGGGATAAGAACAAAAAAAAACGGCCGATATACTTATAAAAGAAAACAGAGAATCTTCCATAATTGAAAAATCCAAAAGCTGCAAGTAAATCGACCCCGACCACCATTTGCCCGCGACCACCACATAGTTGCGGCACTTGTGGTTTGATCACTTCGATTTAATGGGAATAAAATATGTTTAATCTTCCATTAACATACAAAGCTATTTGCCACTTCTGCGGTTCACCAAACATTTAAAACACCGTTTACATTTAACACATCCTCTCTAATACCTGGATTTCTTGTAGAATCCTATTCTTGTTTCGCGTTTGTTTTTTTGGGGGTTTTTTGTTGTTTTTTTTGTATTCAACTTGGAAATTCCGAGACTGGCACAGTTTGAGAAACTAGACAGGTGTTAGATTGCAAATTACGTAACAATAAACAGTTGATTCTGGGGAACGTTGTATGCACTTCAACAGTCACAAACAAGTGGTTATGCTTGGGCGTATATACAAGTTCTGTGCGGTGGGCAACGAGTGTGTGTGGTGCGGATGAGAGGCGTTTGTGTGGTGGGCAGCGGGTGGGGATCAACTTATACGAGTTATATGCGGTGGACAGCGAATGTTTGTATGCGGTTCACAGAAGGAGTAAGGCGGTTAACGTTTACGAGTTCTGTGCGATGGACAGTGAATGTGTGTATGCGGTACACAGAAGGTATGGGGCAATTAACGTAAACGAGTTTGTGCGGTGGGCAGCGAATGTGTGTATGCGGTACACAGAGGGGATAGGTTGACGTATACGAGTCAAGGCGGTGGGCAGCGAATGTGTGTTTGTGGTACACAGAGGGGGTAGGTCGATCAACGTATACGAGTTCTGTGCGGTGGACAGCGAATATGTGTTTGCGGTAAACAGAGGGGGTAGGGCGGTTAACGTATACCAGTTCTTTGTGGTGGACAGCGTGGGGTAGAGCGAGTAGCTTATTACAGTTGTGTGCAGTGTACAGCTGTAAGGCAGCGGACAGTACTAGTTTGATTATGAGATGTGTGAGTGGAGAGAGTTGGACAAGTATGAATGTGCGTCGCGTATCGAATGATGGGAGTGTGAGATGCGCGATCCGTGACGTTAGAGATGGATTGCTTTGGGTAGCGAGGACTGAGTGTTCATGGCGTATGGGTGTTGGTTGTTTTAAAATATGCATTTTGAAGATGAGGGGGCGTTAGGTAGCTTGAAGTATACGTCTTTCTTTCGCCGTATAAGAACTAGATGTTTTTGACAGCTGGGGCGTTCTTGGTTACGTTCTGCATATGTATATATGAGGCATCTTGGAGTTGGCGTAGTTGGGTGCGTTAGGCAGTGGTTTGAGATGGTTGTGTTACACAACTAATATGCGCATCGTCCGAACATGAGGAGAGTGAATACCTGTGGAGTGTGAAAAGAGTGAAGCACAGTGTGAAAAGAGTGAAGCACGGTGGAATGTGAAAAGAGTAGCAAGTGTTGGAATTGAAAGTGAAGAACGGTATAGAGTGAAGAGAGCAAAGAACGGTGGAAGTGAAAGTGAAGAACGGTAGAAAGTGAAGAGAGCAAAGAATGGTGGAATGTGAAAAGAGTAGCAAATGTAGGAAGTGAAAAGAGAAGAAAGGTAGAAAGTGGAGAGCAAAGAATGGTGGAATATGAAGAGAGTAGCAAACGGTGGAAGTGAAGAATGAAGAACGGTACAATGTGTAGACAGTAATAAACGGTTGAATGTGAAAAGAGTTGCAAGCGGTGGAAGTGACAGTGACGAACGGTAGAATGTGTAGACAGTAATAAACGGTGGAATGTGAAAAGAGTAACAAGCGGTGGAATATGTACTGTCGATACGTACTGTCGTGTCGATACGTACTGCCGATCGATACGTACTGTCAATACGTAGTCGTGTCGATACGTACTGTCAATACGTAGTCGTGTCGATACGTACTATCGATATGTACTATCAATACGTACTGTCGGGTCGTTACGTACTGTCAGTACGTAGTCGGGTCGATACGTACTGTCAATACGTAGTCGTGTCGATATGTACTATCGATACGTACTGTCGTGTCGATACGTACTTTCGATACGTACTAGTATATAGCTCATTTTGTCCAGAACAGTTGCGTAACATATGTCAATTATATATACTATATATCATGTAATAAAATATACAAACAGAAACATCTTTCACATTTTTCATATTTTATACATAATTATGATTGTCGTATTTTATAAACAAAAGCAAAACAAGCAAGATGTTTAATTAAAAAAGCCATGCAATCGCTAGGTTGTGTTTTGTTTGTGTGTATTATTAGACAATTGGAAGCCCCACAATCTTGCTGTATCAGACCTTTCCGCGGTAAAACACTGTAATATTCTAGCTGTACTTTCCTTATAACGTCGAGTCGGCGTGCAAGATTTCAAAAATCGATGTTTGCCATAGATTCTGTACGCTAAGTGTTTATCAAATCAAGGCATTATCCTTTGATTTTTCGTTGGACGGATATTAATGGATATTGTGGAAAAAAGATAAATGTTAATTTCCTTGAGAACTGCAACGAATACCAATAGTCGTATTCGGGGGATTTCGCCGAAGTTCTATAAATTTCGCCTTTAGTATTTGGTGTGTTGGTTCGAATGTCGGAGATGTCCGGAAACAGTCGAATAGATACGAATGTGAATAATAAATGGCGGCTAGTGGTTTCAAGTATTTTTTCCAAGACTGGTAATAGAATCTGAAAAAGTTTCCTTTATTAACGAACGGCTTGCCTTCTTGAGTAACTAGGCTAACTGTACGGATTTTTTTTGTACGTATATAAAATTCTCATGTAATTTAAGGTATAAACAGAAAACAGAATTTATATTTCTGGGTACGCCGCCGACTGACCCGCCGACATGATTCAGCGTAGGTTAATCAAATTATGATAACGACTTCCAACTTGACTTTACCTACAACCTAAATTATTAAATTATATAACTTAATTATATTAAATATATTAAATATCCGGACACCATTTTACCCCCCCCCCCCCCCCCCCCCCCCCCCCCACACACACACACCAGAAAAACTCACCGTCCACCCAACTATTAATTATGGGTACAACTAAGGCTTTTATTTATGAGCCTTATATGTTAGAAAATAGTCAAGTCAAAACAAGATTTAGGTTAACTCGAAATAAAAAGCTATCTTTACTATTTCCAACACTGTTTACTATTGAAAGCAAAGTGCATGCATGGTTTCTTAGAGAGCCTGAATGTGGTCTAACGGAGAAAGACACACGACTGGTCGAGTAATAACATTCTGTGAGACTAGACTAGATCTTTCGTCACCGTAGTTAGAATTCCTGAGGGAGTCGTGTTTATATTGGCACACTGACAACGCTGTAATGAAGTACATCTCCGTTATCGCGTCTCCAGTAACAAAACGGTTATAGGCGAAATGAAGGGAAGTGGAGAGCTGGTGCACTGTGGTACGGTTTCCGTGAAATTGTTTACATGAACTTTTTTTTTCGTTTGAGAATCTTATTTTTTTTTGTAATTGCAATTCAATTCGCATGATGATTATTGTGCGTGATTTTTTTAAAAGAAAAAATTGTACAGTATAAAAAACAGTTGCTGTTCCAATGGCGTATATTTTCTTTTTTTTAATATAAAATACCTGCTATTATTTTGACGAAGGACTGACGAACGGAAGGACGCACTAATGAAACTATATTTCTTAGGGACAGTTTTTAACATAAAAACGCTTTTCCAATTAAAACTTTTAAAAAAATGTGATTATCAACTCAGTAAATAAATGTAATGACGCAGAGAATGGGCACTTATTTCACTACAAAACAAATAAATAAAATAAACATAAAATTTTTGAAAAAAGATATGTGAAAGGTTATAAGCCTAATAATTACAATAGGTACATAGAATCATTTTGTACGTACAAATCATTACGGACAGACAGACGGGTGGACATGCAGACAGACGGACATCGACAGGCAGACTCACGAAAATAAAACATTGATTGTAACATTTTAAGCATCAGTTCCAGTTTGATGGAAATACACGTACACCGTAAAATATAGGTGCTCAAACTTTTGAACTCTGAATCTTCTCGCTAGTTTTGAATGACATTGCAACACTTTCTCACATAGACAGCGGCAGTAGAACAATACACATCTCAGCGAAGTCATTCAATATTCAAACAATCATTTTCCTCTCCTAATTTTCCAGTCTAAAGTCATCACCTTCCTTTCATCAAAACGTGACAAGATATCCGCCATCTTGGTATTCCCTGGACGGGTTCAATGGTTTTCTTGCAATCAAGCTCCCCCAAGTACAATGATGAATCACTTTCGTTAATGGGTCGATATGAAATCCCCCTGAACCAGTCCGGTTTAATTGAATCTCCAGCCCTCATCCAATAATTTCGTTCAAGGAATAAAGGATGCGTTTTTTTGTATCCAATTAGAGAATTATAAAATATTAATTTGCTAGAAAATCGATAGTAACGAGAACGTAAATGGGAGGGTTAATTGGGTTAGAAATTTAAAACGTCACAATTTATCTGAGGCAATAAAACGTTGGTTTTTTTTTTAAAAAAATCAATATCATTTGCTTAGAACGGCAGCGCAATCAAGGTTTTTAGAACGTGTAAAAGCTTTTATTGTTTTTTGCACGTATGAACACATTTTTGACAAGAGTTTTATTTCATGCATTATCAAAATAAAACTATAAAAGTACTTTTATGAAGGTTAAAGAGACACTGGGTAGTTTAAATTAATTTTCTCTTGACGTTATTTATGATAAGTGTGTATGTTAATGATTCAAATATGAAATACAAACCCGGTTATGTATACAGACCGTAAATTGAAAAGGGGGCACAACTCTGACTAATAGTTAAACAAAACGTCCAATTCATCTGTGACAAAAAGTAAGACTTGACTATCAATAACAGTTCCGTATCGTTCTAATGAGTTCATATGTTCAGGTGTGAGGATCTCATGAAAGTTATTTTTCAAATTAATGCTTGATATTGTAGTTGTCGTCGTTGTCGTCGTCGTCTTGGTCGACGTCATTGTCGTTGTCATTTTTGTCGTTGTTATTAATGTTAATATTTCAGATCTGTTATTTTTATCATTACCATTATTATTGATGTTATTACTATAATTACTTTTATTACTATTATTCTACAACAACTACTACATGTACTATCATTATTATTATTATTATTATTATTATTATTATTATTATTATTATATTTATTCTCGTTATTATTAGTATTATTATTATTATCATCATAATTATTATTATTATTATTATTTTATTTATTATTATTATTATTATTATTATTATTATTATTATTATTATTATTATTATTATTACTTGTAATAGTAGCAGTTGTTGTTGTAGTAGTAGTAGTAGTAGTAGTAGTAGTAATTATAGCGGAGCAGCAGAAACAGCAGTAGCAGCAGCAGTAGAAGTTGCAGCAGCAGTAGAAGTAATAGTAATATCATTACATTATTATTATCTTTATCATTAATCTATTTATACTTTTTTCTGCAATATGATCAGGTTGACAAGTGTGCAAACTTCGGATGTACTTGCATGTATTTTAACATTTTGTTGACGTTTCTTCGAAAATATGGGTTTAAAATTCTGAAAACATTTAACTCCCTCATACTACGCGCGTCGTAATGTTATCACGTATCAGTTACTGATCAAATCTCGTTATAATGAATAATATCGTCAACAATTTCCCGGACTGTATGTTTACAAAGTCTCGTTCGTATCAATTGGCACGATGAAAGTATATTTACGGGTTGCACCCGAGTCATGTCCAGGGGTCCTCAGTAGCCGATTATACTAAAGCGCGATCATAGTTCCACTTGCCTCCCACCGCTGAGGTAGTTGGTTCGATCCTAGCTTAACACTTAATATGATTAAATATGACGCGTGAACATGCGTTGAATCTACGAGGTATTTCTATATTGTCTCGTTTCCCTATAAGCACTCGTCATTCACCGCTGATTCAAGTGGTAAAGTGCTAGTACTGGTAACCCTTCCATGATCCCAGGAAAGAGTGGTTAGGTTAGCTGATCGTCCGATAGCCCCCAATGGCATAACAATGACGTTAGATATTTTAAAAAAAAACACCTTTTACAGGAATGGTTTAATATTTTTTATATCAACGCATATAACAGTAGACTATCCCCACGTGGATACGTGCAGACTAATACGTTGTTTTTTATTGAGCTTAGACTTAGATTTTACTTAATGTACGTGAATAAAATACGATATTTCTGCTTTTTATGGATGAATATCGTGTACTATCAAAATGTTTTATTGTCTGGATATAAATGATAAATGATATTGAGTCAAGAATTATTGATCCGAAATAGAAATAAGTAATTACTGGGTTACGATCAGTAACACTCATTTGTAGATACATGTTGCTGTCTTAACTCTAACTGATTCGTGCAATGCGTGCTAAGTTGTGGTCAAGCCAGTGTCCAGGAAAGTAAATTTAATAATATAAGCAAAAAATCGCCGTTGCTGAACACAACATGTACTGCGTTCAGTTCGGTTAAGCACTTGCTAACTTTAGCTAACTTATTTTCATGTACACTGACTCAAACTCAAGTTAGCATGCTGTACGCAATCATTTTAGGGAACCAGCTCAGGCAGCAATAGAACATAAACGAAAGCTGCATTTCGATTCTCCACCCCCAACTGTAAATTATTGGTAAATCTAAGACTTTTACTTGTAAGGTTTATATGTATAGAAAATAGTGTCATTTCTTGTCAACTCGATAATCATTTCAGCAGATGTAAATCGATTCAACATATAATGGATTATTTATTTTAACCTATAAAACAGTATATTAAATATTCATTCACCATTTTGACATTTTATCCCTAGCCCCGCTTTTTGGAGTCGTTACGATGCAAAAAAAATGTGTTTTTTTTTGAAGGTTGGATGAATGGGTGTGGTAAAGGTGTTGGCAGAACTTGTGGCCCAACCCCATTACATGTAAAATAATGAAATAAAATATGTTAAAACTTAAGGTGTCAGTAAGTTAGTTTGGTGAAAGTGGTTAGGGTGGGGTTCAGAGGTTGGGCTTATCGAAAAGGAAATGTTCTGAAAACTTGCCTCCATCATTTCTCTAAACCACACGAAGTTGTTGTTGTATGGTGTTTAGCGTCGCTTTCAACAATTGTTCAGTCACATCGCGACGGTGTCTACTTGAGACAGTATTCTGAGCGCTGTCACACTGGAGAATCATGCCGCAGACACATGGTATGATACCCCACCCAGTCACATTATACTGACACCGGGCAGACCAGACCTAGAACTCTCCTCTAAATGCTGAGCGTCAAGCGAGGAAGCTTCTAGTACCATTTTTAAAGTCTTTGGTATGGCCCGGCCGGAGATCGAACCCACGACCTTCCGCATGCGAGGCGGACGCTCTACCACTAGACCACGCCGCGGTCTACCACACGAAATGAAATTAACAATATATTTATAAAAAAAATACATCTTAAGATATGGAATTATGATATCTTGTACATTTTTTTAACTCTGTGATGTGTCAGTTACAGTGCCGTGAACTTTTGATTCCTTCACTTTCTATCTGATGAACATCACAAACACATCTAAACGTGCAGATAACTGTTGGCAGGCTGGCTATTAATCATACGTCGTTGCCATGACGATGCATTTCATCGATTTCTAAAAAGTTTATACTATATTACGGCACGCATGATATGGTATACGTAAAACCCATATTAAGCACATTACACGTGGTGTCGAGAGCCGTTACGTAGTTTAACGCACACCGAATCAGTCATACCATAAAATGTGAACCGAAAGGAAACTAACAACCGGAGCATTGCTCGACAGTTTACGCTAAATTTCGAATATATCGGCAGTGACGTCATTTTTTGTGTGTTATGCGTACAACGTAGCGCACACAAACTATTTTGTAGGACAAACAATGGCAATTTCAGTGAAAATGTACTCGATACAATTACATGAAAACCACGTTCTAGGAGCAAAATTCTATTATTTTTTATATCTGATCTGTCGATCTCTGCTATAAACGAAACTGACCAAGTGAATTGAGTCGGCTATTTTGATATTCGATATTCACCATGAAACTGACATAACCATAACCTCCTCATTTTCCAGTATTGAAGAGTTACATACTGAAAAATCGAAAACGGAAAAAAAAACAAATATTTATCTTTGAACTGCTGAAATTATATTTGGGATAAACTCCCGGCACACAGAACCGATATTTTCTTCGAAACAATACCAGGTGAGAGCGAACCTGAAATGAATAATTGGAGCTCGAACCCGGAACTTCTGCAATAAGAAGTAAGCCATCTTGGGACAAAGCCTTATAACCTTGAACATGGTTCGGACTCTTAGGGTGCTATCCGTAAATATATGCACTTTTTTTGTTAAACATTTTAATAGATACGAGTACAAGTAAGTATAGGATCTAGGAATTTGTTTGCAAGTTTATTTAAAAATAACGGACAACAACCGATTACTTTAAAACGGCAATAGGTAAATAAGGATATGATTTAATTGTGTCTACATTTAATGATTACAAACGTGTCAAATGTTTCCTCACTTTAAACCACATTTTAGAGTACGAATGTTCAGGGTGGGGTGGGGGGGGGGGGGGGGGAGGGGAGTTGGTATTTACACTGGAATTTACACCGGAATTTTACACCGGGATTTTATGAATTTGCACTTAATATCTGAAAATTGTATATCAATTAGAAACGAACGTACCATATTCCCTCGTATAAACGCCTCTACTACCTCCCCAATCCCCACTAATAAACGCCTACTCGCCCATCAATTTTGGTCCGAAAATTGTAATTTAAAGTTTCAAGTCAAATAATTATCAAACACAATAGAGTGTATCATTTAGTAGCGAGATGCAAGTTTCCTATCCTTCTATGTCAGTCCTTGCCATTATGAACCCCGGGTGACAGTTACCTATCCTTCTATATCAGTCCTTGACATTATGAACCCCAGGTGACAGTTTCCTATCCGTATATGTCAGTCCTTGCCATTATGAACCCCAGGTGGCAGTTACATATCCTTCTATACCAGTCCTTGCCATTATGATCCCCGGGTGATAGTTTCCTATCCATATATATAAGTCCTTGACATTATGAACCCCATGTGACAGTTTCCTATCCTTATATATCAGTCCTTGCCATTATGAACTCCGGGTGACTATTTCCTATCCTTCTATGTCAGTCCTTGCCATTATGATTCCTGGGCGACAGTTCCCTGTCCTTCTATATCTATCCTTGTCATTATGAATCAAGGATGACAGTTTCCTATCCTTCTATATCATTATGAACCCAATGTGACAGTGACCTATCCTTCTATATCAGTCCTTGCCATTATGAACCCCGGGCGACAGTTTCCTATCCTTCTATATCAGTCTTTGTCATTATGAACCCGTGCGACAGTTTCCTATCCTTATATATCAGTCCTTACCATTATGAAATCCAAGGTGACAGGGGATTTTTTCCTTACTTGCGTTGTATTCCGTAGTCAGCCTCACGGATGGGATATACGTTTGTTCAATCGTAAGCAAAGATAAAAATATTTCTGATTGGTCCGTAAACGACCTGGAATTTTTATGAAAGACTTCACCCTTTCTTCAGATTATGTAAAAATATGTTGTTTATTTGAGAAAAAAATAGGTTTTTCTTCTTGAAACATACTTCCAATTCCGCCAACGTTTGAAACGTAGACGGAAATAGTCGAGTGCTGTTCCGAACGTACGCGGAAATAGCCGAGCATTGTTCATAGTGCGCTCCGAATTGTGGGAACGCAAAGAGTTCCATTCTTTTGCATTCGGTGTATGGCAGACCTGAAAATGAAGGACGTAAGGAAGCTTGACGTCCTATGTCTGGTTAGCTATGTTTGATTTGTAAATCGAACATGCGCAGTGAAGCTGTCAAGTAAGGGAGACGAGATGGGAGACGAGATAGACGAAAAAATAGACAGACTGTGTACGCGTGACAAGATATAGGACAAGTCTATCTATGGCATCGATCCGATTCTGGTGAGTGATGCCAATTTTTCTCAGAACGCGATAAACGAGTTATATGGGCAAATATTTTGCTAATAAAGGCGCTGTAATTCTAAAATATTTATGATATTACAACCTAAGACGGTTCTCAAAGACGCAGTGGTGAAGATTGTATCAGCTGAACATGTAATCGTATTAGAAGTCATCCACATGCCTCATAATGGAGAAAATGACTGCGTAGTGACTCCATCGCATGCAGCGAAAGCGTATTAAGGCATGAATGGCAATTTGAGCCGATTTTACAAATATTGTATTTTCTCTTATAAAACACACGACCATTTTCATATATTAGCACTAGTATATGAGTTTAGTTTAAACAATGGTTTTGTTGTCGCTTTTAAATTTTGGTGTGTGTTTTTTTGTGTTTTTTTGGTATACATTTTGTAATCAAGCGTATTTGGCATATACAAATATATGATAGAAATAAAAAAACATTGCAGTTAATAATCAGATTTTTTTTTCCATTCTTATAGATATATTACGTCATTTTTATTACTGAATACTGCAGTGTGGTTGATTGAAACTAGTGATTTTTTAATTATGTTTGTTTGTTTTTACTCTCTGATACTTTTCTTTTTTAGTTCTTTTGTGTACTATTATTTTCTGAACACAAATGGACACCATACTGGAGTGTTCTGATATGATCGAGACGATGGTCTGATTTTTTGTCGCCTATTTCAACAGTATTTCAGTTATTTAACCCTTTACTTCATAGATACGCGTTTTCCGGCACCAATCACAGAAGGCCTTTGAAAACAGTGCAGGAAGAGTTCAGATTGCTCGTAACGAGCAATCTGAACACTTCCTGCACTGTTTTCCACTCTGTCAGTTAATATAAACATAATTCACCCATTGCTGATATGTGGTGAATTAATACTTTCAAAATAAGAGGTGTCCAAAGGCGTCTATATGAAGTAAAGGGTTAAAAGCAGTCAGCACACCTTATTATCGCTCCATGGATCCGCCGACTATTAACCAGTCCTAGACACATCTTGCATCTGCAAGTCAATGACTACCTCCTCACATACTTAGACATCGGAGATTAATGGCCGTAGGCGAAGTCTGGTGACACAAAGACTGTGGTCGGACGGTAATTCAAACTCACAACCCCAGACGCGGTCCAGAATATAACTCATAATAATATGCATGCACTAGTAGTCGCTGTCGTACAGCACAGTACTGCATAGCGTCGTATTTTATTTAAAATTTTAATACGCCGGTGTGAAACCTGTTGTACTAATTTCAGTTTGCGCGCTATTGTGTGAATTTTCCTTTTTTTATTTTTTACCATTTATGTTTTTTTATGTTTTGTTTATTATGGAACAATGAACAAAAACGCACAGATGGTTTAAATAACAACTGTATTACCAACGTTTTGCAAAAAAATAATCATAGCTATGAAATATATTATTCACACAAAAAATACACACACACACAATCAATCTTCATGTGAACACAATTTCATATAAAGACGTGAAAATGTTTTTTTTATTTGTTGTTGTTGCTTTTAATATAAGCGTCCGTGTGTTATTTAACATTATTTTAAAATTTAGAACATGCAATGGTTGCTTGTCTAGTCCATTTGTTTAGTTCATCAATTTTGAATCAATCCTTTATGCGTGGACTGGTTTATTATAAGTCATTTAATGATGAAGATTAGTTTGATTTGATTTGTTTGGTTCGTATTTTTCACAAATTATCCGTATAAAACCGAATTGTTTATAAATGGATTTGTTAAAAACACGTTCATGTTTAGTTCTTGCGAAGTGGATTATTTATAAGTTCCTATGTTTTTGGTGTTGTTTTGTTAATATGACGATTCATGGACTGGTTTTATAGTGTTGCAAGTTTCTAAGCAAACATAAATAAGTAACCAGTCTCCATCCCGCTTTTTATATTATGGCAATTCAATTCTATTCAAACGCTTTATTCCTCCTATTAGACATTAGTACATACTTAATGAATAACACTCAAACCGCAATAACGTTAACAACAACAATATATATATATATTGAATATATATGAATATAATGATACATGCGTACGAACGCACATACGCATGCACGCACACTGGAAACAGCTATACATTATTACATCAACATTGATCAGTGGTAAAATACATAATTTTCTATATTATAGTCATCAAGTAATGCTTATAAACACGACGATAGTATATCAAAAACTATATATATATATGATCTTGCATTATTAGATTGTGAAAATTGTATTAAAAACGCCAAATATGCTTTAGCTAATAAAGATTTATTTCATGTTATCATAAAATGCCCAGCTTAAAAATATATTCGTAGCTATTATAATAGAAACGTGAGTACTACACATAAATTTTAATCAATTCTTCAGTCAAATATTAAAACAAATCATAAACACAAGTCTATTCGTTTTTGAAGCGTTTGTAATAAGAAAATCTATTATAAATAACAATACGCAGTTTTATGAATATTCATATCACTGAACACTGGGAACTGGGAACTTAATCAATTAAACGTGTCATTATTACAGAATTGTTTTTGCGCAAGCACATTCTCGTAAATTGTCGTCTGTGTGACAAGTTTTATATTATATTTAATATTCTTAGATACCTTAAATGTGTCTGTGTATTGTGTATATAAATGTTTGTATGTCATAATGAGGAATTCTCCTTCTTTTTTTTCTTCATATAAAAACACCCCAACATAAAAAATATTAAGCAATTATTAGTTAAAATACATTTCTGGCTGTATTCAGTGTATTATGATATGAAATTAATTCACTGTCAACGTATGTGTAGATGCGTGCGTGCGTGCGTGCGTGCGTGCGTGCGTGCGTGCGTGCGTGCGTGCGTGTGTGAACAGTATATGCGTATGCCGTTGTGTCTGAACGCCCATATGCTGGCATGTGCATGCAAATTCGGTAAATATGGATTAAGTCTCTAGCAGAATTTCAATTCTTATTAAAAGCCAGCAACTCTCAGCGGGGCCTCTATGGTTAAGTGGTCTAAGGTGACGTGTCAAGATCGCCCCTCCCCCACCACCAGTAACACTGAGGCCGTGGGCTCCAGCCAAGCTGGGTGCAAACATTGTATGTGAACACGTTTATAAGTATCTTAAGGAAATACGGTGGTCCTTAACTCGGACGTCCTGTACCAATAAACCATGTTGTCATATGTAGCCTGTAAAAGCATGTCCTAGTACCTAACATCTCCTGATTCAGGTATGACCCAATAATAAAGCATGGAATCCCCTATCTGTCCTACAATTCATGGCACTCGAATGCATTTTACCAAACTGTGACGTAATTCAACTTCCGTTGAAGCAACTGACCAATGAGCACGCTCGCTTCTATATAACAGTCCCCAGCGGAAAAAGCAAGGACTATCACCCCCACCCCACCCCCATCCCCGCGCACACTCGCAAACACACTCGCCCCTCTCCCACACACACCTTCAACGCGTACACCTATTTCAGTTCTCTTGTTTAAATACGTAATATGTGCATTTCATATTTCAAATTGCTCCAATGGTTTGCATTCTTGTTAAACTAAACAACGTGACGCGTTCTACATTTGAGACTTTATTGCCTTGTTAATTCGACAATGCTTTTATTTTGCTGGTATCGAGGAGGAAAAACATTTATTTTATTGCTCCGGTAACGTGTTGCATTATATTCTTCATCAATCAAAAGGAATGTATCGTCTTCACGTCGCCGTAACGATGTTCGCTGCAGTTAATAATTTAGAGCTCAAAGGAAAGATCAGAGTAGAAATGCAAGGAGAAAAAATAACCATCTTGCAATTAAAAATTCATCAAGTTCAGATTTCAATATAACTTTGTAACATAATAAACGAAACTGACGGCTCGTTTAAATTTATAATATTCTGTTTGCAGTGTTAATGAGAACTGAAATCCAATTATAGACGTTAAACATTATGTGGGTGATTTTTTTTTACAGATTAGTATTTTTTTAATAATATATGAGGTTTTAAATCAACGAATATCGTTTCTTTAAGAAGGTGCGGCACGTCACATGATTCTTGCATATCGTGGAGAAAAGATATTATAGTTCGCAATATATATAGTTTTCTGGAACCATAAAATCTTCAGACAGACAAATACATTATCTAAATATCGATGATCACCTTTGATATTCATTATCATAATAATCATAAACAACATTTTTTTTATCTTCATCATTATCATAATTGTTATCATCATCATAACCGCCATAATCTTCATAATCACAATCTACTTCATCAAAACCTTCATAACCATCATCACCTTCATTAGCAGCATCATTATCATTATTACCATTATCTTCAGTCAGTTTTACCATTTTCAGTATCATCATATTTATTATCATCAACTTCAGTACCGTCATCTTCCTTATCATCAACTTCAGTAATACCAAGGATTTGTATATATTCTCTATAAAAAGTCCTTGGTATAACCATCTGCATTATATGTATCACGATCTGCATCGTCATCATCTACTACTGGTATATCAATCCCCTTATCCATATGTTCAATTTCATTATCATCTCCATTATCACAAACTTCATTACCATTTCCATTACGCAAATCTTTATTATCAACATCTGAATTATCATCAGTTTGATTAATGTCATCTGCATTATACGTAACACTATCTGCACCGTCATCATCTTCAACTTGTATCTCAAACCTTCTTATCCACATCTGCATTATTCTCATCTTCATTAATGCCATCGCTATTTTACATATCACGATCTGCATCGTCATCATCTACGACTGATATCGCAATCCCTTTATCCACATCATCTGCATTTTACGTATCACGATCTGCATCGTCATCATCTACTACTGGTATCTCAACCCCCGTCTCATCTTTAGGCTTCGTGCCCCCAATAGTATATTCCACTTTTTACGGCATTTCTAGAATTACCCGTAATTAATCATTCGACATCATATCACTGATACGCGATACGCCAGGCTTTGCAGCAAAGGTACATCCGTCTTTCTCATCGTCAGATTAAAGGAAGCCGCTCTGACTTATTAACTAATTTGAGAATTAATGCGTTCCGTTATTTATAATGTACTGATATACAAGAAACACCGGTGGTCGGGGAAATATGATAAAAAATCTTTGTAGATAGGTGTAATTTAATATTTGCGTTTTAGCAGTTTAAATATCACAAGAGTTCGAAGTAGAGGGGAGATATGATGAAAAAAAGTTTGTAGATAGATGTAATTCAATAGTAATGCTTTAGAAATTTAAATACCACAAGAGTTCGAAGTAGAGGTCAACATAATAGTAAAACGATGGGTTGAAACAGAATCTGTTTAATGGTATTAATACATTTCATGTTTAATGGTGGAAGACGACTCCAGACTCATAAACATGCATCTAAGAAGAACCACCGTCCTTCCGTAAGTAGCCGGTAAAGTGTCTGTAAATTGTTTGTTTTTATTGATCTAGGCTCGAACCCATGACCTCAGTGTTCAAAGGTATTGTAAGTGGTCTAAGCTCCTTAGACCTCTCTACTCTGTACAAAGGATTTTTCATGAAAACACGTTCTATGTTTCGGTTTTTATTCAATTTAAATGTATGTATTAAATCTAGCTTGGTTCCTTCATGGGTAGAATTTGTAACTTTTAAACATATGCTGATAAAGTGCCCTGTTCCAGAACGCAACTCCGTGGTAGGGGATTGAAACCATGACCATCCGTCCCTGCGTCGTGTGATCCACCTTTAGTTTATGACTATGTTTGACATGTGTACAAAGTTACCTTGAACAGTTTTCTGGTAAAACTCCGGAAACGGAGACTTTCGAAATAGTTTGTTATTTGTTTTCATGGTTACAGAAAACATATTGAAAACAAAAAACTCTCTGATAGCCAAATTTACTACTAGACCACTAGATTGACATGTGTGCAAAGTTTCGTGAAGTTGTCTTATCACTGTTTTAGAGTTATGGTCCGGAAAGGCTATCTGCCGCACGACCAGTGCCCATTTGAAAAAAAAAATCCACCATTCTTCAGTTAGTTTCTGTGAGACAGACGCGTGAACAATTCCAGTTAATACGGTAAGCACGTCGTAAACATGTCCAGTATGTTCCAAGGAAATGCATTATTTATGATATAATACGGTCATTAGCGGGGAAATCACGGATTTCTTATATTTATGGCGCGGTACAAATGTAGGACTCAATCGTATGAACTAAGATTACTTGCAATAATTCAAACTCAGATGTTCGTTTCAGGATCGGAGGGCCGTGGGTTCAATCCTGCACCACGGCTATTTGGTGTCCTTAAGAAGGACACTTTATCCGCATCTACTTAGTACTGGTTCAACGCAGAAAGACCTCGAGCATGATTTAGTCTAAGTTTGGCAATCGATGTAAAAGAAAATGTATCAAAATGTCCGTATATCACTATAAGGAATGCCTGAGAGCGCATCTACCCTAGATCCGCCCCAGATACAAACAATTAAACCCATCTTACCCTGGTACAGCTATAAAAACAAGACCCGCGTGTGTATCTATTTGGTCGATCGAAGAGATAGTAATAAAAAACAAATAAATTTAAAAATATTGGAGATATGTCAAAACCTATACGCACTCTAGATTACTTTTTAATATTTAACTTAAAAGCTGACATACAAAGGAAACGGGGAGGGAATGATATGGATTTGATGTTGGCCGCACACGCCATCGGTCGCAGGTTTGACTCCAAGCTCTACCCGATGAGCTCTCAAATACAATACACAGTACTGGGTTGCGTTCAGTTCGGTTTTAAACGTTTGCTAACGTTAGCTAACATATTTTCCTGGACACTGATTCATCCTCAAATACGCACGATTTACTCGGCAATTTTAGGGAACCAGGCAGCAAAAACTGTGTCGCATTTGCTGTTTAACTGTGCTGAACGCAGACCTTGTTCTACCCTTGAACGGACTCGAAAGCGATTCGCAAAAGCTCTGAAAAGCTTACTTGGCAAATGAGCTAAATACATGAATATAAATAAAAGGAAACGAGCACGCCATCTCCTTTACTGTTCATGTGTTTGTACAGACACCGTGTTGCTTCTTCGTAATCACTTTCATACTCGATATATCGGGAGAGATACATTTTGACGATACTGCCAACCAAAGTATCGTCACATTCGCAATATCGATGACGGTAAAGAAGAGTAGCTTGACTTGTGTCAGCGAAAAGTTCATTTTATCAAAAGTATCGCCAATGGCGATTTATATATCTAGATATCGAGAAGATGGGTCACCGAAACCCGTCTATCAAAATCTGACACTCCATGTTTATCAATGCACCAATACTTGTAGATGTTATCGACATATCGATATTTTTTCTATACAGACGTCAACTTGTGAAGACGTGGTCAACAGTGTAAATAAGTATATCGCGAAACCAAGACCCTATTTGAACCTTTGTAACTAGTATAGACTGTATCGATATTGCCATTGACATTTCGATTTTTTTCGACACAGATATCCACATATAAAGTTGTCATAGTTTAATGAGCACACCGATAGACAGTCACAATGACGTCTACCTTTGAAAATATTTTACGCCATCGACAAATCGATTATTTCGGTATTTAAAATTGCATCTAACTTCGAAAACATCATAACAATATCGAAATCGCCATCGAAATATCGCAATCATGCGATTCTCTTAATACTGACGTTCATCTTTGAGTGCTTAAAAAACAACATTAGAACAGAGAAAGACAAGTCATCGGCATCCTTGAAGATCCGATCAAAGGTAAAAATATTTCGAAAAACATAATATCGACATACAGAGAACAGTCCTACCGAAACACATGAGTATAAACATATGCGTTGTTAACATGTAAAATACGTTATGACAATTATTAACTGTTACTAAATATTTGATATTATTTCCAAAAATATATAATTTTACACTACAGTTCCCCTTTAATTGTCTATAAATAATATATCGTCCGGGGAAAAATGAGGGTCATGGATAATGTATCCCATGAAGCCAAGTTCGATGAAATTGTCAAATAATAAAGTGAAAGCATGATCAGAAACGCTTAACAATGGCGTCGCTTTCACCTTCACACGTGACTTACAAGCAGACACTGTAGTACACCAGCGATTGTCCACACCTCACTTCCCCTGTAATTAGTGGAAATTGGGGGAACTAAAAATGTCAAATCAAATATTTAATAATACGAAATTGGTTCAAATGACGAAATGTCGATTTCGTTTGAAAAATGAGAAATAAAATGATTTTAAAATTCCAATTTCGCGTGTGAAACTGTATTAAATAGAAACCTTATTAATAAACGTGACTTTTCTCAACATCGGTTAAAGTTATGGTCCCACACTTGATTTAGGCGCGCATGAATTAAACATAGACCGGAGATAAAAAAAACAAAGATGAAAGGCGATAGATTACCGTGGGGTAATTAATCATGCATTTTGAGAGACTGTAAATACGCGTGAGCCCATTTTGGATTTTACATTTGATGCGTTTTTATGCTGCCTCGACCTGGGCTGTTATTTGATCGAGTCGATAATTTTAGATATCATGAATGATGGATATAGTTTACATGCTCTACGTTTGCATAATAGTGCATATTTACCCGGCATATCATAAAACGCGCGAATGCGTTGGCGCGAAGGAAGTGCGGATTTATAAGCGAATACGTGGTTTGAGATATCGTAGTAATTCGCACACAAAAAATAAAGTTTAGACCGCTTTTTCATATTAAGCTCTTATAATTAAACGTTTTAAGTTTACATCGATTATAAGTCCTTACAACTTAAGATCACGCTATACGCTTTCCTGAGTAGAACCTGTCGTAAGCATATGTGGGTAAAGTGTCTTGCTCCAGGGCATCACAAAATGCCATGGTGAGGGATCGGACCTACTACCTCTCCCCCACACCCCACCTCCATCCGGGACCACAGGGCTGTTGCAACCGGTATCCGTTTTTTATGAAGACTGTCATCCATATGAAATGTGCAGTGTTTTATGACAGTATAAGAATCTCTCTCTCGCCTCTCTCTCTCTCTCTCCCTCCCTCTCTCTCTCTCTCTCTCTCTCTCTCTCTCTCTCTCTCTCTCTCTCTCTCTCGCACTCTCTCTCGCAACTATGTTAAAGAGTAGTTACTGCAAATAACAACCTAACGCGTGTACGTTGTTATTGTATAATAAATTCTAATAAAAGAAAATAAAAAATCAATACCACTACAATTAAAAAACAAAATATATGGATAGTTATTATAGATGAAAAAAATATTACAAAACGGTATGGATAATAACTGATAATTATATTGTTATCTTTTTATAACCAGTAAAACAATTGTCAAACAGTATCAGTTCTTCGACAGGTTCAACGATGAATTACAAAGCCTACTAACCAATATACATGTATCATAGAAACATAACAGATCTTCTATTAAGTTTATCGGTTAAAGAACTATTAAAGACATCAGTTGTATTAATGGTTATCTAGAAAAAATACGTTTTTAGTATTCCCGATATGAACAACATAACTGCAAACAATACCTGATAATTCAGCTATGACGTAATAAATAATACTTTCAAAAAAAAATAAAGAACAGCAATTGCACAACGGTGCATAAATGTCATGTGTGTGTTGCATGCGTAAATCAAGTTGACACGACTAACGGCTGTGAAGAAAAAACACATTCTGCTTATATTTGCTGGTTTATATGTTGTTAAAAATGCTATATTAAATTTGTGCATGTTTTGTTTCTCGGCCAGGGAGGGGTCATCCGAATGTTCTAGTGTCAAAATATGAGGTAAACAATCCCTTGTTTTGGGGCTTTTGTTGGAATGTTCAAAACGTCAACACCATGAACGAAGGTTTTAAAAGTTTAAACTGCGATTTGCATTTCTTATCACTTAATTAACGTAATGTAAATCCACGGCGGTTTCCTAAATTTGACTGGTTTGCTGTTAGTCATTAAATACAATAAGTATTAAAGTATTTTTGTTTGAAAAGAGTAATACCCAGTCAACAGACATTACGTCATACCGAAAAAGGGATGGTCAGGAAATGCGCAGAGTTAATTTAATACACGTTGATAACATTTTAAAGCGGGAAAAGACTAAAGTGAATTTTTTTTTTTAAAATACCAAGGACTTTTTATAAAAACGTAATCTCTAATTCCTTGATAATACAAATGATTACTTGTGATTGATTTTTTCCTTGTTCGTTAAGAATGATTATCACAGAAGCGAATAAAATATTTAATTCAATAGATTCTTTGTCGTCATTGCATAATGATATAAATAAAACAATACTGGCAAAAACATCTCATTTAAAATAGCAAACAAAATGACCGCAACCCCCTCTGGAAAATATACATGCACGAGAAACAATGTATCACGCGAATGTAAGGGGAAATAGTCAATTTTAAATCATTAAAACAACAATTAAAATGGCAAAAAATGTATGTGAAACAAACACGTATCTCCATTTACAATCTGATTGGCTTAAAATCCAATATGCCAACGTACCGTTACTAGTGATTGCCCTACAGCTAAACTATTTAATTACTAGCCCAAATGAACTGTCAATCATTTTTAATTAATTCAACGCCATACTACAACATTACAGTACCATGCCAGAAATTATTTCTACTTTTTCTTTTCAATTTAAAAATTCCGTTAAGGAAAAAGAACCAAATCCCCATGGCGCCTCTCAAAGCATAATCTTATTTTCCTATTTCCCCATGTCGCTAAGAGATACGAAGCAGATAATGAACTAGGGAAGATGCGCAAGACGTTATCGATAACTAGTAAAGACTACACAATGCTATCGTAAAATCTACACACTCGCAGATTATCACTGTGCCTCCAAGTCTATAGCACAAACTCTCCATCTTCAATATTACAACTAGCGACGTCTCTCCTTATTAGCGCAAAATTCTACCCAAAAAAAGATCTGTTTAATATAATCTTTATAATGCATGACTACACACGTTGTGCATAAATGTATGTTTGCTTAAAGTGCTGCATATAACCCTAAACAGCTGTGTATTGCTCTATGCAGAACTGACTAAATTGCTATGCAGTAAAACGCGCGTGACAGGTGATAAATTATTCAATCATTTTCGACGTTGGCCTTTGTGGGCGGAGCCTAATATATTTGGAAATCTCAATTTTATAACGTAAATTACTCGAATTTGAAATCAGTATTCTTAAATATGATAGAAATATACGATAGAAGTATTTTTTATTGAACGAAATTTTTATTTTCATGCAATTTGGTTGAGGAATAACAAAGAAATTAATTTTAATCTATTCCAAATGACCTTCGCCGCACACAGCTTAACAGTGATGGCCGCCATCTTGGAAATCGTTTTCTACCTTAATATCGACACATAAAATCGAGTTTTGAGGCTTACATCCAACTATTTGTCAGTATAAAAGACCTCAGAGACACAAATAAATAATAAGTACACTGATTAGTGAACTTACCTTTCGTCAGAAAAGTGCCGTTATGGCGATAATCCGTTTAAAACATGTATCTCTGTGTGCGACACGACCTGCCGCGGTGTTCAGTGTAAAATAGTCCGCTCTCAGATAAATTTCGCGTCCAAGTCACGTGATATGCATAATTTAGAAATCTATTTTCTGTAAAAGCCTCTCACTGCGTGCTAAAATGTCATACACATATTTTGCGTTTGTGAGAGATATTTGAATTTATTTAATTTGTAGTTGTTGAACCGACGCAACTCCGGCTAATAACACATGGGAATATAACAGAAGTCGGTTAGCCGTTAAAGTGGATATCGGATATCAAATATATATAGTCGTGCATTTTTAGACTTCGTATTTGGCACATAATTGTTAATATAATTGTCAACATGTTAAAAAGAAGGTGTCGAAAAGTAGTGTTGTTCATAGAGAGGTCAATAAAAAAAGGAATCATTCTTTTAACTCCTTTGCGAAAATTGTTTTACTTTTCGATGTCTATAGATTACCGAATATTGATTCGTTGTGTTATCCCAGGAATTTGTAATTCACTTTTAAAAAAAAAAACTCGAAAAAAAAATCCCCAACAAGCTGCAGTATTTATTATTTATATGAAAAAATTCGATCCTTTGAACTTTTTCAGAATATGATTGGACTACTTTTCCGGAAAGGGTACCATTTGAACTTACGTATGGAATGTTTTATACCCTCACCCCACTCGTATCTTGGGAATGCGCTTATAATAAATGCTAAAAGTCCTGCATTATGATGGACAGGTCATCAACACGTGAATTTATTTTAATATCCAATTTACCCACGTTTCGGCGTCCTCATCAGGATAAAACATAACGGATGTGACGTTGCTTCTCAGTTTAATACAAATGGTCAGTTTAAATGTTTTTTATTTGTCCATTGATATTGTAAAAAAAATAACAGCAATCTTTCATGCAAAAAAAACACTTTCTAAACCCATAAACTCAAAGCATTGCAAACATATGGTTTAAAAAATCAAAGATACTTTTTTATATATATAATGAGGTCATACGTCCATTTATTGCTTAGTTCACAGTAAAGAATTACGATCTTCACATAACCTAAATGTAAATACTCCCCGACATAATTACATATTTTATAGAAGATTGTTTCTATACTCGGGGTCTAACATTTGGAAGATTCTTTCCTTAATTATAAAGATGTCAATTAAGTACATCATTTTAAAATTTTATATCTGTGTTGACTAAATGGTGTATAATAACTAGGTCGTAACTTATTTTGACATATGGCACTTTTGGTACCACAAGCATTGATTTTAAATTACATGCATAGTGCACAGCACTATATTTACAACTGATGAATATATTAGATATATGTATCTACACACATATAATCATATATGTTACCTTACACATATAATCATATATATCACTTTACACATATAATCATATATATCACTTTACACATATAATCATATATGTAACTTTATACATATAATCATATGTTACTTCACACATATAATCATGGATGTAACTTTATACATATAATCATATATGTTACTTCACACATATAGTCATGGATGTAACTTTATACATATAATCATTTATGCTACTTCACACATATAATCATGGATGTAACTTTATACATATAATCATATATGTTACTCCACACATATAGTCATGGATGTAACTTTATACATATAATCATATATGCTACTTCACACATATAGTCATGGATGTAACTTTATACACATAATCATTTATGCTACTTCACACATATAATCATGGATGTAA
The DNA here is from genome assembly GCA_029582155.1 of Panopea generosa. Taxonomy (NCBI): domain Eukaryota; kingdom Metazoa; phylum Mollusca; class Bivalvia; order Adapedonta; family Hiatellidae; genus Panopea; species Panopea generosa. The sequence continues at coordinate 22,907,392 of CM055909.1, forward strand.
CTTTATACATATAATCATATATGTTACTTCACACATATAATCATGGATGTAACTTTATACATATAATCATATATGTTACTTCACACATATAATCATGAATGTAACTTTATACATATAATCATATATGCTACTTCACACATATAATCATGGCTGTAACTTTATACATATTATCATATATGCTACTTCACACATATAATCATGGATGTAACTTTATACATATAATCATATGTGTTACTTCACACATATAGTCATATATATTTATATTGTTATTGATTTGTTATGTCATTAAGCGCTTTGGTGTAAGAATATATATATATATATATATATTTGTGAGAACTTTAGAGAAGAGTGACATGTTCAAATGAATTAAATAAAGACTGTATCATTACTTTTTTCATTATTTTTTTCATTATTCTCATCATTATCTTCATCATTACTACTACTACTAACTACAACTACCACTACTACTAACTACAACTACCACTACTACTAACTACAGCTACCACTACTACAACTAGATCTACTGCTTTGTATTTAACAGAACTGTCAAAAATAAAATTGTCACACACATATAAAAAAAAAAAAGAAGAAAAGCTAGATAAAATTCGTTAATTCATTTAAAGGAAACATAAAATAAATGTGTCAATTATAAAACTACTTCTTAATAAAATATAAACTAAACACACACACATCAAAAAACGAGTTTGTGCGTGTTGTGGATTATAGTGAATTTAGAAAACAAATCAGTTCATTGTTTTTATTAGGCATGGTATTAACACGTTCATTGCCTTTCACGAAAAACATATTGAGGAGAAGATTGACAATGTCAGAGATACTCCACATTTTTATATTGTATTTATTTATTTATATATTTCAATCTCTTCATGGTAACAAAGTACATATTGTATATAAATGTACATAACAAACAATAAGCAATTATGACTTTACCATGTCATTCTTAATAGAATTAAAAGAGACTATTATATCTATTATACATTAAAATACCATTTTATTTTAATCACAGAGATGTAGTTATATTTAATAACTACGACAATTCTATGAATTGACCACAAATGAATAGCATTGAGATGTATGTTTGTATGTGATAATACTTAATACAATAGAACTCGCAAATTAACAAATGCACGTGAACGACTATAAAAACTTCACAATACATTCAAATCATATAAATGTAAGAAAACAACAAGTGATTGACAATATTGACGGTAGAATCAAGGACTTGAATAGAATCTATAAAAGTCCTTGGGTAGAACGGCGCCTTCGCGCCATCAATATTACAGTATAAATATACCCAACAACGCAAGATTTCGAAAATTGAATATATTTTTATCCTTAAATTTATTAATTTTTATTTTTATCAGTTCATAATTTGCGACCTCAATGTATTTGTTAAATTTGCGTGTTAAAGTGATGGAATTGTTGGAATTAAAATGAAAACAAGGCAAGAAAGTTTTGTCTCGGTTTATCATTCATGTCATGTCTAGATTTGATACAATGTCAATACTTGCGTTTTTAAAGTGTAAGTATATAATAAATAGAATTATCTCCAGTAGCTGATCAGTTATTTATTAATAAGTATTTTTATATGACGTTCCCGGAAAGCACTGAGTTTCTTTCCCTGTGTCAAATTTCATAAAACGTATGAATGAAATACAGACTACGACGCGAAATTTCCGCGCGCGTGCGTGCGTGCGTGTATGTGTGTATTTATTTAAAGGAGCACGTGTCAATGTTAAAATCAAATATTACTCATGTTTTCGAATTTCAAATGTATGTTTACACGTGCGAACGAGATATCAATCTCCAATTATTTAATACTATCTGAAGAAGTTTAAGAAATTACATACATGTATTAATTCACTTTTTTTATTTTTACCAATACTAGTGAACTATACAGAACCATGTCATTCTATTTAGAATTACAAGAGGCTATTTGAAAAAATACATTTTAGCTACTACATCTTAATCCAGATGTTCTTACATTATAACTATGACAAAGTTATCTAAAAAAAAATAATATATCCTTAAGCAGACCTATTTACATTATCAAAATTGAGATGTCGATCCTTATAGGCATAGTACCACCATCGGAAAAAAGAAGTGCTTCCGTGGGGAAGTCGCATAATGGCGGTTATAAATAATCCACGTTTCTTATTCTTTAAAAATGAATTTTCCTTAATTTAATGCTCATTTTTTTATTTGATTGGCATTATTGATATATTTGAACATTTTGACAGCATTGTCATGTTTGAATTGTGAATTTAGACCAAAAAAATTATGCTTGGAAATTGGGGTATGGATACATGATTTCGGAAGTCTACTTTCACTTTGTCACCAGTGTACACAGTGAGGAGAAAAAAATCTCTTATATGACACATGACCTCTCCTATTCTCATCATATTTTGGTAGAGTAGAGGTTGAGAAACAGTAAAATGTAAGTTTCACTTCTTTCATTTGGGTTTCTCTATGAATGACAAGTCTTCAAACTTTTATTAATGACTATAGAATAAAGAACAAAAATCAATAGAGGGATTACACTATACTGGCAAATTGCCTAATAATGTGCTAAAATGTAACAACAAATACTGTGTGTGAAAGAAATGAAATGTTAACGCAACTACTGCACCAGCTAAAACATGTCTTAAAAATGGAATATCACTTCAGGTCAGATCTGGAATGAACTGATTAGCACCGACTTCTCAACATTGTTTTTCATTTATGTATCTTTATTCAATACCATTATTTATATAAAATACTATTACGTTTCTGTAAAATATCAAAACAGGTTTTGACACTTAACCGTATCATTTTCTCATTGGAAAACACAAACTTCAATTTTTCAATATCTGTTATATCACTTAAATTATTCTCGATAAAAGAAGCTTATTCAATATATAATATTTCTGATGTCAATATATTCTTTACATTCTAATAATCCGTGTAATTCTGTTTTAACATCTTGTTCACAAAATGGTCATTTACGATAATTTACGCCTACTTGTTAATATCGCCCTTTCTTATCTAAACAGGGCTATATACCCCAAATGCATAACACAATTCTATATAAAAAAAAAATGCAAATTGATATTTTCTTGGATTATTTTATCATACATATAAAACTTGAAAAACAAAAGAAAATATGTGCTGTAATGTTTATCCGTTATGGCCGCGAATGAGTCAAATATGGTCATAATACAATGATCATTCCAAAATTAGCAAACCTGCACATATATTTGAATATATTAATTAGATATTATACACATATTGTAATTTTCATCAAAAGGAATATTTCTCTTTCTTTAAACAAATCAAAGGATTAAGCCCTTGAAAATAGGGGCCATGAAGAGTCCGAGTTTCTGAGCTCCCCATTTTGTTGAATGTAGATCACGGGCTTCAATTCATTAATCATGACGAACCTTAATTTTTAAATAAGACTGGAAATGCAAAAAGTCCAATCTGCGTATTCGTATTAAAGGGATATATGACAGTGACGAAAATGTTCGCACTCCAAACCAATACTTTCACCTATGGACGTATTACCTCATGGAAATGTTCGCACTCCAAACTAATACTTTCACCTATGGACGTATTACCTCATGGAAATGTTCGCACTCCAAACCAATACTTTCACCTATGGACGTATTACCTCATGGAAATGTTCGCACTCCAAACCAATACTTTCACCTATGGACGTATTACCTCATGGAAATGTTCGCACTCCAAACCAATACTTACACACACGGACGTATTACCGCACGAAATGTTCGCATTCGAAACCAATACTTACACCTATGGGCGTATTACCGCATATAAATGTTCGCACTCCAAACTAATATTTACACCCATGGGCGTATTACCGCACGGACATTTTGCCCTCTAAACCAGTACTTACACCTATGAACGTATAACCCCATGGAAATGTTCACGCTCTTATCCAATACTAACACTTATGGATGTATTACCACATGGACATGTTCGCCCTCCAAACCAGTACTTACACCTATGGAAGTATTACCACACGGAATTGTTCCCACTCCAAACCAATACTAACACATATGGAAGTATTACCACACGATATATATACGCACTCCTTAAAAAACGTACACCTATGAATGTATAACTTCACGGAAATGTTCACACTCCATTACTTATACCTATGGACGTATTACCGCATGGAAATGTTCGCACTACAAACCAATACTAACACCTGTGGACGTATTACCATACGGATATATATGCACTCCTAACCAAAACTTACACATATGAATGTATTACTATACGGAAATGTTAACACTCCAAACCAATACTTTACCCTATGAGCGTATTACCGCATGGAAATGATCACACTCAAAACCAAAACTAACACCTATGAACGTATAACGGCAGTGAAATGGTTGCACTCCAAACAAATACTTACACATATGGACGTATTACCGCATTGAAATGTTCGCACTTCAAACCACTTTCAACTATGGATGTATTACCACATGGAAATATTCACACTCCAAACCAATACTTACACATATGGAAGTATAACAACACGGAATTGTTCCCACTCCAAACCAGTACTTACACCTATGGACGTATTACCACACGGAAATGTTCGCACACCAAACCAGTACTTACACCTATGAACGTATTACCACATGGAAATATTCACACTCCAAACCAGTACTTACACCTATGGACGTATTACCGCATGGAACTGTCCACACTCCAAACCAATGCTTACGCATATGGAAGTATTACCACACGGAAATGTTCGCACTCCAAACCAATACTAACACCTATGGACGTATTACCACACAGAAATATATAAATGAATGTATAACTACACGGAAATGTTTGCACTCCAAACTAATACTAACACCTATGAATGTATAACTACACGGAAATGTTAACACTCCAAACCAATACTTACACCTATGAGCGTAAAACCGCATGGAAATGATTACACTCCAAACCAATACTTATACCTATGAATATAATACCACACGGACATGTACGCACTCCAAACCAATACTTACACCAATGGACGTATGAACGCAGGGAAATTTTCGCCCTCCAAACCTGTACTTACACATATAAACGTATTACCGCAGGCAAATGTACGCACTCCAAACAAATAATTACACAGATGAGCGTATAACCGCACGGAAATATTCACACTATATACGCACTCCACTAAAAAACGTACACCTATGAATGTATAACCGCATGGAAATGTTCAAACTCCAAACAGTTACTTACACATATGGACGAATTACTGCATGGAAATGTTCACACTCCAAACCAAAACTTACATCTATGCGTATAACAGAAGAGAAATGTTCGCCCGCAAAACAAGTACTTGCACCTATGGACGTATTACCGCATGGAAATATTCACACTCTAAACCAATACTTACACATATGGACGTATAACCGCAGTGAAATGATCGCCCGCAAAACCAGTACTTACATCTATAGACGAATTACCGCATGGAAATGTTCACAATCAAAACCAATACTTACACCTATGGACGTATTACCGCAGATAAATGTTCGCACTCCAAACCAGTACTTACACCTATGAACGTTTTACCGCATGGCAATATTCACACTCCAAACCAGTTCTTACACCTATAGACGTGTTACCATACGGAATTGTCAAGACTCCAATCCAATACTTACACCTATTGACGTATTACCGCATGGACATATTCCCACTCCAAACCACTTACAGCTATGAACGTATAACCTCATGGAAATGTTCGCACTCCAAACAAATAATTACACAGATGAGCGTATAACCGCACGGAAATATTCACACTCCAAACCAATACTTACTCCTATGAACGTATTACCGCATGGAAATGTTCTCATTCCAAACTAATTACAACTATGAACGTTTTACCACATGGAAATGGTCTCACTCCAAACCACTAACATCCATGGACGTATTACTGCATGGAAATGTTCGCACTCCAAACCAATACTTACACCTATGGACGTTTTACCGCATGGAAATGTTCGAACCAATACTTACACCTATGGACGCATTACCGCAGACAAATGTTCGCCCGCCAAACCAGTACTTACACCTATGGACGTTTTACCACACGGAAATGTTCGGACTCCAAACCAATACTTACACCTATGGACGCATTACCGCAGACAAATGTTCGCCCGCCAAACCAATACTTACACCTATGGACGCATTACCGCAGACAAATGTTCGCCTGCCAAACCAGTACTTACACTTATAGACGTTTTACCACATGTGAATGTTTACATTCCAAAACAATACTTACACCTATGAACATATTACTGTAGATAAATGTTCGCCCTCCAAACCAGTACTTACACCTATGGACGTTTTACCACATGGAAATGTTTGCACTCCAAACTAATACTTACATCTATGGCCGTATTACAACATGGAAATATTCACACTCCAAACCAATACTTACACCTATGAACATATTACCGCATGGAAATGTTTTCCCTCTAAACCAATACTTACATATATGAACGTATTACTTATTAAATAAATGCAATAATAAAAGGTGATCACACATGCAAGATCTGACATACAAAGATAAATAATCATCAGAATTTTTTTTCCTCAAAATTTTGAAATTGGCAATGAGAAAGTCAATTTTTTCTTTTTCGTAAGACTATGATTATTTGCCGACCTTTAATGTTAGAAGGATATCTATATTGTTTGCAAAACAATTAACACTGATATTTTTCTAGAACCATTATTGCTATAAAATATAGTTGCGTGAAGTTGGCTATGAGATCGGCAATCGGAGATCAACATTCAATACAGATCCAGGTCTGAGATCGTAGATCAACATTCAAAAAAAAAGTCAAAATTTGAATAACGACCCAGGTCTGCAATCGTAGATCGACATTCAAAATAAAATTAAAAATACGGACAAAATTTGAATGCAGATCCAGGTCTGAGATCGTAGATCAACATTCAAAAAAAAAGTCAAAATTTGAATAACGACCCAGGTCTGCAATCGTAGATCGACATTCAAAATAAAATTAAAAATACGGACAAAATTTGAATGCAGATCCAGGTCTGAGATCGTAGATCAACATTCAAAAAAAAGTCAAAATTTGAATAACGACCTAGGTCTGCAATCGTAGATCGACATTCAAAATAAAATTAAAAATAAGGACAAAATTTGAATGCAGATCCAGGTCTGACATCGTAGATCAACATTCAAAATAAAAGTTAAAAGACGGACAAAACTTGAATACAGACCCAGGTCTGCAATCGTAGATCGACATTCAAAATAAAAGTTAAAAGACGGAGTTAACTTGAATGCAGATCCAGGTCTGAGATCGTAGATCAACATTCAAAATAAAAGTCGAAATTTGAATACCGACCCAGGTCTGCAATCGTAGATCGACATTCAAAATAAAATTAAAAATACGGACAAAATTTGAATGCAGATCCAGGTCTGAGATCGTAGATCGACATTCAAAATAAAATCTAAAATACGGACAAAACTTGAATACAGACCCAGGTCTGAGATCGTAGATCAACATTCAAAATAAAAGTCGGAATTTGAATACCGACCCAGGTCTGCAATCGTAGATCGACATTCAAAATAAAATTAAAAATACAGACAAAATTTGAATGCAGATCCAGGTCTGACATCGTAGATCAACATTCAAAATAAAAGTTAAAAGACGGACAGAACTTGAATACAGACCCAGGTCTGAGATCGTAGATCAACATTCAAAATAAAAGTCGGAATTTGAATACCGACCCAGGTCTGCAATCGTAGATCGACATTCAAAATAAAATCTAAAATACTGACAAAACTTGAATACAGACCCAGGTCTGCAATCGTAGATCGACATTCAAAATAAAAGAGAAAAGACGGAGTTAACTTGAATGCAGATCCAGGTCTGACATCGTAGATCAACATTCAAAATAAAAGTCGGAATTTGAATACCGACCCAGGTCTGCAATCGTAGATCGACATTCAAAATAAAATTAAAAATACGGACAAAATTTGAATGCAGACCCAGGTCTGAGATCGTAGATCAACATTCAAAATAAAAGTCGAAATTTGAATACCGACCCAGGTCTGCAATCGTAGATCGACATTCAAAATAAAATTAAAAATACGGACAAAATTTGAATGCAGATCCAGGTCTGACATCGTAGATCAACATTCAAAATAAAAGTTAAAAGACGGACAAAACTTGAATACAGACCCAGGTCTGCAATCGTAGATCGACATTCAAAATATAATTTAAAAGACGGAGTTAACTTGAATGCAGATCCAGGTCTGAGATCGTAGATCAACATTCAAAATAAAAGTCGAAATTTGAATACCGACCCAGGTCTGCAATCGTAGATCGACATTCAAAATAAAATTAAAAATACGGACAAAATTTGAATGCAGATCCAGGTCTGACATCGTAGATCGACATTCAAAATAAAATCTAAAATACGGACAAAACTTGAATACAGACCCAGGTCTGAGATCGTAGATCAACATTCAAAATAAAAGTCGGAATTTGAATACCGACCCAGATCTGCAATCGTAGATCAACATTCAAAATAAAATTAAAAATAAGGACAAAATTTGAATGCAGATCCAGGTCTGACATCGTAGATCAACATTCAAAATAAAAGTTAAAAGACGGACAAAACTTGAATACAGACCCAGGTCTGCAATCGTAGATCGACATTCAAAATAAAAGTTAAAAGACGGAGTTAACTTGAATGCAGATCCAGGTCTGAGATCGTAGATCAACATTCAAAATAAAAGTCGGAATTTGAATACCGACCCAGGTCTGCAATCGTAGATCGACATTCAAAATAAAATCTAAAATACGGACAAAACTTGAATACAGACCCAGGTCTGCAATCGTAGATCGACATTCAAAATAAAAGAGAAAAGACGGAGTTAACTTGAATGCAGATCCAGGTCTGACATCGTAGATCAACATTCAAAATAAAAGTCGGAATTTGAATACCGACCCAGGTCAGCAATCGTAGATCGACATTCAAAATAAAATTAAAAATACGGACAAAATTTGAATGCAGACCCAGGTCTGAGATCGTAGATCAACATTCAAAATAAAAGTCGGAATTTGAATACAGACCCAGATCTGCAATCGTAGATCGACATTCAAAATAAAATTAAAAATATGGACAAAATTTGAATGCAGATCCAGGTCTGACATCGGAGATCAACATTCAAAAAAAAAGTCAAAATTTGAATAACGACCCAGGTCTGCAATCGTAGATCGACATTCAAAATAAAAGTTAAAAATACGGACAGAACTTGAATACAGACCCAGGTCTGAGATCGTAGATCAACATTCAAAATAAAAGTCGGAATTTGAATACCGACCCAGGTCTGCAATCGTAGATCGACATTCAAAATAAAATCTAAAATACTGACAAAACTTGAATACAGACCCAGGTCTGCAATCGTAGATCGACATTCAAAATAAAAGAGAAAAGACGGAGTTAACTTGAATGCAGATCCAGGTCTGACATCGTAGATCAACATTCAAAATAAAAGTCGGAATTTGAATACCGACCCAGGTCTGCAATCGTAGATCGACATTCAAAATAAAATTAAAAATACGGACAAAATTTGAATGCAGACCCAGGTCTGACATCGTAGATCAACATTCAAAATAAAAGTCGAAATTTGAATACCGACCCAGGTCTGCAATCGTAGATCGACATTCAAATTAAATTAAAAATACGGACAAAATTTGAATGCAGATCCAGGTCTGACATCGTAGATCAACATTCAAAATAAAAGTTAAAAGACGGACAAAACTTGAATACAGACCCAGGTCTGCAATCGTAGATCGACATTCAAAATATAATTTAAAAGACGGAGTTAACTTGAATGCAGATCCAGGTCTGAGATCGTAGATCAACATTCAAAATAAAAGTCGAAATTTGAATACCGACCCAGGTCTGCAATCGTAGATCGACATTCAAAATAAAATTAAAAATACGGACAAAATTTGAATGCAGATCCAGGTCTGAGATCGTAGATCGACATTCAAAATAAAATTAAAAATACGGACAAAATTTGAATGCAGACCCAGGTCTGAGATCGTAGATCAACATTCAAAATAAAAGTCGGAATTTGAATACCGACCCAGGTCTGCAATCGTAGATCGACATTCAAAATAAAATCTAAAATACGGACAAAACTTGAATACAGACCCAGGTCTGCAATCGTAGATCGACATTCAAAATAAAAGAGAAAAGACGGAGTTAACTTGAATGCAGATCCAGGTCTGACATCGTAGATCAACATTCAAAATAAAAGTCGGAATTTGAATACCGACCCAGGTCTGCAATCGTAGATCGACATTCAAAATAAAATTAAAAATACGGACAAAATTTGAATGCAGATCCAGGTCTGACATCGTAGATCAACATTCAAAATAAAAGTTAAAAGACGGACAAAACTTGAATACAGACCCAGGTCTGCAATCGTAGATCGACATTCAAAATAAAAGTTAAAAGACGGAGTTAACTTGAATGCAGATCCAGGTCTGACATCGTAGATCAACATTCAAAATAAAAGTCGAAATTTGAATACCGACCCAGGTCTGCAATCGTAGATCGACATTCAAAATAAAATTAAAAATACGGACAAAATTTGAATGCAGATCTAGGTCTGACATCGTAGATCAACATTCAAAATAAAAGTTAAAAGACGGACAGAACTTGAATACAGACCCAGGTCTGAGATCGTAGATCAACATTCAAAATAAAAGTCGAAATTTGAATACCGACCCAGGTCTGCAATCGTAGATCGACATTCAAAATAAAATTAAAAATACGGACAAAATTTGAATGCAGATCCAGGTCTGAGATCGTAGATCGATATTCAAAATAAAATCTAAAATACGGACAAAACTTGAATACAGACCCAGGTCTGAGATCGTAGATCAACATTCAAAATAAAAGTCGGAATTTGAATACCGACCCAGATCTGCAATCGTAGATCAACATTCAAAATAAAATTAAAAATACGGACAAAATTTTAATGCAGATCCAGGTCTGACATCGTAGATCAACATTCAAAATAAAAGTTAAAAGACGGACAAAACTTGAATACAGACCCAGGTCTGCAATCGTAGATCGACATTCAAAATAAAAGTTAAAAGACGGAGTTAACTTGAATGCAGATCCAGGTCTGACATCGTAGATCAACATTCAAAATAAAAGTCGAAATTTGAATACCGACCCAGGTCTGCAATCGTAGATCGACATTCAAAATAAAATTAAAAATACGGACAAAATTTGAATGCAGATCCAGGTCTGAGATCGTAGATCGACATTCAAAATAAAATCTAAAATACGGACAAAACTTGAATACAGACCCAGGTCTGAGATCGTAGATCAACATTCAAAATAAAAGTCGGAATTTGAATACCGACCCAGATCTGCAATCGTAGATCAACATTCAAAATAAAATTAAAAATACGGACAAAATTTGAATGCAGATCCAGGTCTGACATCGTAGATCAACATTCAAAATAAAAGTCGAAATTTGAATACCGACCCAGGTCTGCAATCGTAGATCGACATTCAAAATAAAATCTAAAATACGGACAAAACTTGAATACAGACCCAGGTCTGAGATCGTAGATCGACATTCAAAATAAAATCTAAAATACGGACAAAACTTGAATACAGACCCAGGTCTGAGATCGTAGATCGACATTCAAAATAAAATCTAAAATACGGACAAAACTTGAATACAGACCCAGGTCTGAGATCGTAGATCAACATTCAAAATAAAAGAGAAAAGACGGAGTTAACTTGAATGCAGATCCAGGTCTGAGATCGTAGATCAACATTCAAAATAAAAGTCGAAATTTGAATACCGACCCAGGTCTGCAATCGTAGATCAACATTCAAAATAAAATTAAAAATACGGACAAAATTTGAATGCAGACCCAGGTCTGCAATCGTAGATCGACATTCAAAATAAAAGTTAAAATACGGACTGAACTTGAATACAGACCCAGGTCTGAGATCGTAGATCAACATTCAAAATAAAAGTCGGAATTTGAATACCGACCCAGGTCTGCAATCGTAGATCGACATTCAAAATAAAATCTAAAATACTGACAAAACTTGAATACAGACCCAGGTCTGCAATCGTAGATCGACATTCAAAATAAAGGAGAAAAGACGGAGTTAACTTGAATGCAGATCCAGGTCTGACATCGATAGATCAACATTCAAAATAAAAGTCGGAATTTGAATACCGACCCAGGTCTGCAATCGTAGATCGACATTCAAAATAAAATTAAAAATACGGACAAAACTTGAATACAGACCCAGGTCTGCAATCGTAGATCGACATTCAAAATAAAAGTTAAAAGACGGAGTTAACTTGAATGCAGATCCAGGTCTGACATCGTAGATCAACATTCAAAATAAAAGTTAAAAGACGGACAAAATTTGAATGCAGATCCAGGTCTGAGATCGTAGATCAACATTCAAAATAAAACTCGGAATTTGAATACCGACCCAGGTCTGCAATCGTAGATCAACATTGAAAATAAAATTAAAAATACGGACAAAATTTGAATGCAGATCCAGGTCTGAGATCGTAGATCGACATTCAAAATAAAAACTAAAATACGGACAAAACTTGAATACAGACCCAGGTCTGCAATCGTAGATCGACATTCAAAATAAAATTAAAAATACGGACAAAATTTGAATGCAGATCCAGGTCTGACATCGTAGATCAACATTCAAAATAAAAGTTAAAAGACGGACAGAAGTTGAATACACACCCAGGTCTGAGATCGTAGATCAACATTCAAAATAAAATTAAAAATACGGACAAAATTTGAATGCAGATCCAGGTCTGATATCTTAGATCGACATTCAAAATAAAAACTAAAATACGGACAAAACTTGAATACAGACCCAGGTCTGCAATCGTAGATCGACATTCAAAATAAAATTAAAAATACGGACAAAATTTGAATGCAGATCCAGGTCTGACATCGTAGATCAACATTCAAAATAAAAGTTAAAAGACGGACAGAACTTGAATACAGATCCAGGTCTGAGATCGTAGATCAACATTCAAAATAAAAGTCGAAATTTGAATACCGACCCAGGTTTGCAATCGTAGATCGACATTCAAAATAAAATTAAAAATACGGACAAAATTTGAATGCAGATCCAGGTCTGAGATCGTAGATCGACATTCAAAATAAAATCTAAAATACGGACAAAATTTGAATGCAGATCCAGGTCTGAGATCGTAGATCGACATTCAAAATAAAATCTAAAATACGGACAAAACTTGAATACAGACCCAGGTCTGCAATCGTAGATCGACATTCAAAATAAAATTAAAAATACGGACAAAATTTGAATGCAGATCCAGGTCTGACATCGTAGATCAACATTCAAAATAAAAGTTAAAAGACGGACAAAACTTGAATACAGACCCAGGTCTGCAATCGTAGATCGACATTCAAAATAAAAGTTAAAAGACGGAGTTAACTTGAATGCAGATCCAGGTCTGAGATCGTAGATCAACATTCAAAATAAAAGTCGAAATTTGAATACCGACCCAGGTCTGCAATCGTAGATCGACATTCAAAATAAAATTAAAAATACGGACAAAATTTGAATGCAGATCCAGGTCTGACATCGTAGATCAAAATTCAAAATAAAAGTTAAAAGACGGACAAAACTTGAATACAGACCCAGGTCTGAGATGGTAGATCAACATTCAAAATAAAATTTAAAAGACGGACAGAACTTGAATGCAGACGCAGGTCTGAGATCGTAGATCAACATTCAATGTTAATTCTTGCTACAAATAATCAATAATACATGACGAAGTGTCGCGAGTAAAACCCAAACCCGTACCTTAAAGTTCAAGGTCACACTTTGAGTTTGTTTGATAATACTTTTTGTATGTTTAAGATTTCGTGTCCGGCCTCTTACTTTGTCATGCATTGATTAATTTAATAAATACTTGATACAAATTATTAACATTGATTGATTTAATAAATACTTGATACAAATTATTAACATTACATGAAAACGTCTCGCGCGTAGCACCCAGAGTCCCACTTGAAAGGTCAAAGTAACTATCTTTCTTTTTTGGATGACACTTTGAGTCTGTTTGAGATTGTCACCTCTGGATAAATTTTAAAAAACACTTTGCGCAGTTGATCAACATGACATGGTGAGGTGTCACTTGTAAGACAAAGAAACTTTCCTCAAATGTCAAGGTCACACTTTCAATTTGTTTGATATTCGTGTCTGATCTGTAACTTTGATCAAGATGACATGACGACGTGTCGCGTGTAAGTTCCAGACCCGTACCTCAAAGGTCAAGTTCACACTTTAAGTTTGTTTGACAACACTTTGAGTCTGTTTGAGATTTCAAGTATTTAACTTTATCATACATTGATGGATTTCAAAAACATTGGCTTAATTCATCAATTGATCAACATGATATGACGACGTGTTGCATTAAGACCCAGAACCTTACCCTAAAGGATAAGGTCTCTCTTTCAGTTTGTTTCATGTTTGGTCCGAAACTTACATGGGGGATTTTAAGGTAGCTCGACACAAGTGATCAACATGTCATGATGATGTGTCACCTTCATTTACCTGTATAAATACCAAGAACTTTACATTAAATGGCAAGGTTACACACAGGTAAAGGTCACACTTTAATGTAAAAAAACCCTGAAATTGTGTGCTTATTTTAAAACTTCAGGCCGTTACCCTTGATACTCATAGATACATCCTACATATTAAAGAAAATATCATTATTTTCACAGACCATTTGGGGGCAGGTGACACTTTCCAGTGGCATTTAAAAAGTGACATAGTCGTGACGGAGGATCGAACCCACGGCTCTAATAACATGGGTCCGATGCTCTATCACTAGACCACGAGCTCCAATGTAGGTAATGTCAATCTCAATGTTTCAAAACCGAAATACACGTCCAGTTTACTCCATTGTTAGAGAGTTAATATGCATGTTTATCTGTTGACACACTTCATTATAAATTGATATTATAAACATTTAGTTCAATATGTTTTCTAAAATAATGAATGGATGAATCAACGGGGTTTTACGGTGTACCAACACATTGTAGGTTATTCATCACCAACAGGAAAGAAGATTCCAGTTTCACTCTACATGTACAAAGCAACAAATTAACATACATATTAAAAAATCACATCAACAAATCAATATGCAAAATTAACCTAGAACCTTGATACCTGCAGAACTGCAGAGTTTTAGCAAATTAAATCGTATTATTCGAATTGTCGCTTCTTTCGACATGCATGAGCCACAGTGATCATATTCTTGCCATTACATATATGGCTCCCTGGAACCACACGGGGGCTGGTTATTTAACCACAATAAAGGATATGATTAAATGATAATATGAATATGACAACCATTCGGAAGATTTTTACCCCTCTGCAGATATTGACAGTGATTCTATTTTTAGCTGGAATCACACAGGTTTTCTAATATAAATATTGCAGATAATATAGTTTACTTATTTTTATGACCTGGGTGTGTATTCAAGTTCTGTCCGTCTTTTAACTTTTATTTTGAATGTTGATCTACGATGTCAGACCTGGATCTGCATTCAAATTTTGTCCGTATTTTTAATTTTATTTTGAATGTCGATCTACGATTGCAGACCTGGGTCTGTATTCAAGTTTTGTCCGTATTTTAGTTTTTATTTTGAATGTCGATCTACGATCTCAGACCTGGATCTGCATTCAAATTTTGTCCGTATTTTTAATTTTATTTTGAATGTTGATCTACGATTGCAGACCTGGGTCGGTATTCAAATTCCGACTTTTATTTTGAATGTTGATCTACGATCTCAGACCTGGATCTGCATTCAAGTTAACTCCGTCTTTTAACTTTTATTTTGAATGTTGATCTACGATGTCAGACCTGGATCTGCATTCAAGTTAACTCCGTCTTTTAACTTTTATTTTGAATGTCGATCTACGATTGCAGACCTGGGTCTGTATTCAAGTTTTGTCCGTCTTTTAACTTTTATTTTGAATGTTGATCTACGATTGCAGATCTGGGTCGGTATTCAAATTCCGACTTTTATTTTGAATGTTGATCTACGATGTCAGACCTGGATCTGCATTCAAGTTAACTCCGTCTTTTAACTTTTATTTTGAATGTCGATCTACGATTGCAGACCTGGGTCTGCATTCAAATTTTGTCCGTATTTTTAATTTTATTTTGAATGTTGATCTACGATTGCAGACCTGGGTCGGTATTCAAATTTCGACTTTTATTTTGAATGTTGATCTACGATCTCAGACCTGGATCTGCATTCAAGTTAACTCCGTCTTTTCTCTTTTATTTTGAATGTTGATCTACGATCTCAGACCTGGGTCTGTATTCAAGTTTTGTCCGTATTTTAGATTTTATTTTGAATGTCGATCTACGATCTCAGACCTGGGTCTGTATTCAAGTTTTGTCCGTATTTTAGATTTTATTTTGAATGTCGATCTACGATCTCAGACCTGGGTCTGTATTCAAGTTTTGTCCGTATTTTAGATTTTATTTTGAATGTCGATCTACGATTGCAGACCTGGGTCGGTATTCAAATTTCGACTTTTATTTTGAATGTTGATCTACGATGTCAGACCTGGATCTGCATTAAAATTTTGTCCGTATTTTTAATTTTATTTTGAATGTTGATCTACGATGTCAGACCTAGATCTGCATTCAAATTTTGTCCGTATTTTTAATTTTATTTTGAATGTCGATCTACGATTGCAGACCTGGGTCGGTATTCAAATTTCGACTTTTATTTTGAATGTTGATCTACGATGTCAGACCTGGATCTGCATTCAAGTTAACTCCGTCTTTTAACTTTTATTTTGAATGTCGATCTACGATTGCAGACCTGGGTCTGTATTCAAGTTTTGTCCGTCTTTTAACTTTTATTTTGAATGTTGATCTACGATGTCAGACCTGGATCTGCATTCAAATTTTGTCCGTATTTTTAATTTTATTTTGAATATTGATCTACGATTGCAGATCTGGGTCGGTATTCAAATTCCGACTTTTATTTTGAATGTTGATCTACGATCTCAGACCTGGGTCTGTATTCAAGTTTTGTCCGTATTTTAGATTTTATTTTGAATGTCGATCTACGATCTCAGACCTGGATCTGCATTCAAATTTTGTCCGTATTTTTAATTTTATTTTGAATGTCGATCTACGATTGCAGACCTGGGTCGGTATTCAAATTTCGACTTTTATTTTGAATGTTGATCTACGATCTCAGACCTGGATCTGCATTCAAGTTAACTCCGTCTTTTAACTTTTATTTTGAATGTCGATCTACGATTGCAGACCTGGGTCTGTATTCAAGTTTTGTCCGTCTTTTAACTTTTATTTTGAATGTTGATCTACGATGTCAGACCTGGATCTGCATTCAAATTTTGTCCTTATTTTTAATTTTATTTTGAATGTTGATCTACGATTGCAGATCTGGGTCGGTATTCAAATTCCGACTTTTATTTTGAATGTTGATCTACGATCTCAGACCTGGGTCTGTATTCAAGTTTTGTCCGTATTTTAGATTTTATTTTGAATGTCGATCTACGATGTCAGACCTGGATCTGCATTCAAATTTTGTCCGTATTTTTAATTTTATTTTGAATGTCGATCTACGATTGCAGACCTGGGTCGGTATTCAAATTTCGACTTTTATTTTGAATGTTGATCTACGATCTCAGACCTGGATCTGCATTCAAGTTAACTCCGTCTTTTAAATTATATTTTGAATGTCGATCTACGATTGCAGACCTGGGTCTGTATTCAAGTTTTGTCCGTCTTTTAACTTTTATTTTGAATGTTGATCTACGATGTCAGACCTGGATCTGCATTCAAATTTTGTCCGTATTTTTAATTTTATTTTGAATGTCGATCTACGATTGCAGACCTGGGTCTGTATTCAAGTTTTGTCCGTCTTTTATTTTGAATGTTGATCTACGATGTCAGACCTGGATCTGCATTCAAGATAACTCCGTCTTTTCTCTTTTATTTTGAATGTCGATCTACGATTGCAGACCTGGGTCTGTATTCAAGTTTTGTCCGTATTTTTAATTTTATTTTGAATGTCGATCTACGATTGCAGACCTGGGTCGGTATTCAAATTCCGACTTTTATTTTGAATGTTGATCTACGATGTCAGACCTGGATCTGCATTCAAGTTAACTCCGTCTTTTCTCTTTTATTTTGAATGTTGATCTACGATTGCAGACCTGGGTCGGTATTCAAATTCCGACTTTTATTTTGAATGTTGATCTACGATCTCAGACCTGGGTCTGTATTCAAGTTTTGTCCGTATTTTAGATTTTATTTTGAATGTCGATCTACGATCTCAGACCTGGATCTGCATTCAAATTTTGTCCGTATTTTTAATTTTATTTTGAATGTCGATCTACGATTGCAGACCTGGGTCGGTATTCAAATTTCGACTTTTATTTTGAATGTTGATCTACGATCTCAGACCTGGATCTGCATTCAAGTTAACTCCGTCTTTTAACTTTTATTTTGAATGTCGATCTACGATTGCAGACCTGGGTCTGTATTCAAGTTTTGTCCGTCTTTTAACTTTTATTTTGAATGTTGATCTACGATGTCAGACCTGGATCTGCATTCAAATTTTGTCCGTATTTTTAATTTTATTTTGAATGTCGATCTACGATTGCAGACCTGGGTCGTTATTCAAATTTTGACTTTTTTTTTGAATGTTGATCTCCGATTGCAGATCTCATAGCCAACTTCACGCAACTATAAAATATTAGTATATAATTAGAAAATATATTTTTTACCGTTTAACCTTTAAAAAGTGCCATTATAGCGTAATTTAAAATTAGCGATTTTCATGTTTCAAATTAGCGACTTTGACCAAGTGCTCTCAAGTTTTGGTAAATATTAACCGGTTTTGTAATCCTTGTTCGAAAAAAGGAATAAGAAAAAAGGAATTAGCAAAGACTTTCATCAAAACTGTTTTCCCAGATGATGATACTGTTAAAGTTTGTATTAAAGGGCATATATCAGGGAAAAAAACATGCTAGAAATGTCTTAAAAATAAAATTAATATTAACAAGGATAAAAGGCATCTCATTATAATTAATAAATCAAATCCGAATGGTATAGTATGGCAAATCCACCAAAACGTGACAAAATCGATATTTAGATTGGAGTAATAAACTTAAAACGAAATCTAGACAGCACTTAACTATTGCTTGGCGGCATCTGGACTCTTTCTAGATAAAACATTTTTTAATACGTGTAAACCTGTATCAATAGCGGATCTATTCCCCCCCCCCCCTCCCAAACACACGCACACACACCCTCCCAAACACACGCACACACAACTCTAAAACTCCTCTAAACTGAAATCCTGGATCCAACACTGTGTATAACAGATTTGAAATCAAAATGGAATTACGTGACTAATTTAATGTCACAAAATATGTTGCAGTTTTTAGCGGGAAATCTATTTAGTCTAACCTGGGCGAGTATAATTTTAATATACTATTTTGGTAGGTTTAGATATATATACTTTTGGCAATACTGGGTAAGTGAGTATAATTATATAGCCCTGATATATTGGAACATAAATATTTTAGCAAAATAAAATTTGAAAAATCCTGATAAATTCCCTTTAAAAAGTGACATTAAACATTGTTTATATGTTTTAATCGGCTATTTACTATACCTGGGTTAGTATCGTTATTAAAAAATGATTTATTGAGACAGTACAGAATATCTTTATCTCTGGTTAAAATACACAATATACATATTTTATATAAAAAAAATATGATTTATAATCTGAGTTTTAGTGTAAAACAACCTTGATGTCTTTTTAATCTTATACTGTCAATCAAAAAACACAATGTGTTTAGAATAATATCAATTTTTTTTTAAAAGTTGCCAAAATTTGTATTAAAATAATTTTATAATGTAGCAGACTTTCGTATGACAGTCTTATAAACGAAACGTCCATGTGCGTCTTCTTCTACTTTCTTCTTATAATTATTATTCTTTCTCTCCCTCCTTTTCCTCTTTTACCCAGGACGACTTCAAACTGTGTACGAACTTGTTTCACTATCGGTGTCAAACAAGTTTAAATATTACAGAGCGCGAACAATATTTTTCAACACATTGATTAATATCACTTATAGTAAAAATGAATTTACTTATATATTTTATTTAGGAAAATTAATCATTTCGAAAATAATAAATACATTTTTAAATTATTAAACAATGTGATGACTTTTTCTTGTTTATAGCTTCTCTAGTCGCATGCAGAGCAACTCTCTTATTTTTTGTTATTATTTTAATTATTTTAATTAAATATTCGTTAACATCCGGATTATTGTGCGTGTAATTAAGTATTATTATTAACAGCAAGTATCTTGTAATTCTGTTTTGAAGCATTTTACTGTTTGCTCGTGAATAGTTTTACTTTGGCATGTCCTTTTCAAAAAAAGTTTAAAATTTAACTCTTTATTTGTATATATATAAAAAAATGTATTTATAATTATTCCCTTGTTATAATCCTATAACATAATTGACCTGAAAAAATCAAACAATTTCATTAAATTTAAATCATATCTCTGTTGTGTTTTTTTTTTACCAGAAATAAATTGAAATATCAAAATTAATCTGGACAATTTATGGGGGAAAAACACATAGATCTACATGTATTAAGAAATGTGAAATTTAACCGTTAATACATTCCATCTTATCTGACATCATCGGCAGGTAACCGAGTAGACTGAATTTATTTGATAGCGAATTCAATCATTCATTCGGAATACTTGGTGTTTTACCTTCGAATGTTAAAGATAGGTTATTACGATTGGAACATACTCAGTTGTATTCTTCGTCATAACCGTTAAAACGATGCTAAATATAAAGAAAAAATAGTAATAAAACTTATAGATATCTGTGCTGATTTTGATATTGAGAGATAACATTATTTGCAGTGCCCCTTTAAACAATTTTCACTAAGATATATTTCATTTCATAGAATAATCAGTTTCAAGTTCATTAACAATGGGCAACATTTTGCCTTTGGCCATTTATAAAATGTCATACATGTATGGAAAAATGGCAAATGATAACATTTACATATAATTTATACAATACTGGTAGTATGCAAATATCAAACTAATATCACGGACTTATATAGAATGTATCTCTATATAATTCCTTGCTAATATGCAAAACCTTAATTTCCATTTGAGACAGGGCGCAGGTTTTCAAAAGTGCCAAAAATATTTTATTTTCACTATTTTAATAGATGTGATAAAAAAGAAATAAAAGAAAATTATCAATTTGGAGTGTTTTATAGCAATAAAAAAGGGGTAATGCTTTCTTAAAGATGACTTTCTCAATATTGCCATATGTTAATAGTCGAAACTATTGATTTAGCGAGTGAAGATGAATAAAAATCGATTTCCAAATTGACGCGATATAATCCACCACCAGTTTTCATTGTTAACCCTTAAAACTGTAACAGTTCCTTATAGAAAATAAAAGTTTTATACGGTTTAAGTTTGAGACAGATTGATTGAATATTTAGCGTCGTTTTAATGTCATCGAGGGCTTTCGGAACGAACAGTTATCGATACCACTCTTTTCTGTGACCCTGAAAGGAATAATCGGTGAGAGACAAACAACAATAAGATGTAATGTCGTATATCAGTCAACATGGATACTGTGGTCGGGTGGGGGTTCGAACTCATGACACCTGGGTTGGTAGTCAGACGCGTTACTGACTGAGCTAAGCGAATCGGACTCGTTTTGAGCGAGGAACGATCAACAAAATGATTTGTTGTTAATGACAATTTTGAAATACTCTTTCGTATTGTTTGGTTGGTCCTGAAAAGGACCTTTTTAAGCCGTTAAGGCCTGGTCGGTGCTGATTGAAGATTCAGACAGCATCGTCTTCAGTCACCATCTCTTCCCCCTCGCTCCCATCACTCTCCTCAGAGTTCTGATAGTAGACGCCAACTTCCTCGTCGTCATAGCTGTCGTCGTCGTCGTCGGAGCCTGTGATAATCTCAACAGTCTGGTCGTATAGTTCTTTGCGTAACTCGGCGACCTCCTCGGCCCGATCTCGGGCATATTCGTAGTACATATTACGAACTCCTTCAACAACGGCGAGACGGACCCTCACGCTGTAGCGCATACTTTTGAAACCCTCGGCTCTGGCGGCGCGGTAGCGTTTGGTTAAACCTCGGATCTTATCGTTGAGAAGTACAACTTGCTGACAGGATCGAAGCAATTTCTTCTCCGTCTTCATAAGTTCGTGAGTTTTCATGAACCTCGCTGTTCTCCGGCGGGCGTTGGCTGCAGCTGCTGCCACGGCGGCTGCGGCGCTGTGGATCATCTCTGTCGGAGTATTGGTAGTTCTAGAAGCCATCTTTGATCAGCGTGAACTGAATGCAGATTCTGAACGCGCACTAATTTTATAGTAAATTTCTGTCTGTTAATTGCGATCTCAAAATGCTCCTGTCAGTTTCACTTGCTGCAAATTATGCTAATTAAGCTGTCGATTCCCAGACGTAAATTGCATATTGTCATAGTAGATAATTTAATCAGACAAATTGCGAAGTAAAGTGCATCGATATTAAACTGCAACTCTCGCTCTGTGTAGCGGTAAGTAGGTAATGTCACTCAAATGTGAGAGCGTGTCATTTTTTATGACACGTGACCTTTGAAATGCAGGGGTGCTAAAAGGGGGTATTGTTTATTTAACCTTGTTTGGCACACATTCTAGAAATTGTTTGCAACGTGTAATCGACTTAACAATGCCTTATCAAAATATGCTTTGTTCGTAAATTAATCTGATTTATGGGAATTTAACAAGTTGTGGTTTCAAAAAAAATAAATTATTACACATTTTCTCCAAACACAATGCTTAGACTTTATGTGGTTTCATTCTCCTTTTGTAT
Source organism: Panopea generosa (assembly GCA_029582155.1). Classification (NCBI taxonomy): domain Eukaryota; kingdom Metazoa; phylum Mollusca; class Bivalvia; order Adapedonta; family Hiatellidae; genus Panopea; species Panopea generosa. Next base: position 22,930,444 of record CM055909.1, read on the forward strand.
TTGTGTGTGTTGTTGTTGTTGTTGTTGTTGTTGTTGTTCAGTTTTAGACAAAGTATACACTCTAGGATGTGGAACTCACAAAAAAATATTTGACGGTATAAACTAAATTTATAGCAGAAATGGTATTTAGATAAACAAACTGAACATGAGAAGTATAATAAATGGGGAATAGATGTTAAGGAATATATTAATTTTATTGATATTATTATTAATAATTATTAATTTTAGATCTATAAGTTCTAAAATATATTTTATCGCCCCGACCCGATATAACCTTCCATGTAGAAAAATGAATAATAAAAAAACTAGTTACAGATAATAATGATAACATTGACTCTTTCGCCATTGTTCGTATTATTATTATTATTATTATTATTATTATTATTATTATTATTATTATTATTATTATTAATTATTATTATTATTATTATTATTATTATTATTATTATTATTATTATTATTGTTGTTATTATTATTATTATTATTTATTATTATTATTATTATTATTATTATTATTATTATTATTATTATTATTATTATTATTATTATTAGAACAAGGACTTATATTAATTTTGAGAATAATCGAAACATGCTAAACATCTTAATTACATGCAATTTATATTTTATGTATATTTTTGGCCGGGGGATATGTATATTTATGGTGTTTAATGTCATGTTTAACATATTATACAAGGTTGTATTACGGTATATCGACGTTTACTAGAAGTGGATGACCGCAAAATAAAACTAAGGAGAACCACCGTATTCCACAAGTATTGTCAAACTTTCTCAAATATAAAGTTTTTGGACCGAGCTAAACTCGAACCTACGATTGATATATTTATTATATCAGCAACTTAATTACAATTATAACCTATTGTTTTATATAAGCACTTATTAAATTGAAATCTGAAGTAATAATGATAAATCTGGAAACGGATCTACTTCAATGGGCATTTTAACTTGAGTAAGAAACTTTATCCACATATGAACAGTACTGGTTCTAGTCAAGAATAATATTGTACAGTGTTTGTCTAAGTCGTAGAAACTTGTTTCACAATCCATGTAAAATAATTAAGTTACATTTTTAAGTAGATCTGTAAGTTCAGATACAAAGCGAACGTATTTCAATGTTTGTTACTTTGGTATATTTGTCAATGGACATATATGTATAATATTATGTATGTGCCGTTTGTCTTATATCATCGTAATCTGTTCCGTTTTCTTTCTCTACAATAAGGTGTGAGCCCACCATTGATTTTTGTTCTTTATTTTATTGTCAATAAAAAAAGTTCAAAGGCCTGTCATTCATAGACAGACCCAAATTAAATAAGTAAAACTTACATTTTATTGTTTGTCAATTTCTTCAATACTAAAATATGACGAGAAGGTAGGGGTCATGTGTCATATAAGAGTTTTTTGTTTTTTTTCTGTTCAGTGTGTTCTGTTGACAAAGTGAAAGTAGATTTCAGAAATCATGTATTCATACCTCAATTTTCAAGCATCATTTTTTTTAAATTCACATTTCAAACATGACAATGTTTTCAAAATGTTCAAAATGCATTAATAATGGCATTCAAATAAAAATGAGTATTAAAAAAAGGAAATTGCATTTTTAAAGAAGAAGAAACAAGGATTTTTTATAACCGCCATTACGCCGACTACCCTGATTTAATCAACCGCCCATGTACAAACAAACACCATTGCCGTATCAAGTCTGTTCAGATAACTTGTAAAAATACCTCTTGCTTTTGCGTCTGCGTGGAAATTAGCTGACACGTGTGTCTAGACACGTGTCGCCAAAATAAACATGCTACGCGTGTCGCAAAAATACACAAGTTTATGGCATCTGACATTTTCGGAATACACGAGTGTCATGCACGGCTGGCATGGTGCAAGTGGGATCTGACTGTAGTATATAATGTTGATCCGGATTCAAACAATCAGTAATTCCTACATTTATCCGACACCATGGCTGATGTTTTTGTCAACGCCGAACTCTTTCTTAAGATACACGAACTGATAACAGTTCAGAGGAAACTCGTCAAAGCCTGCGAACAAGTCATGCTACTCAACGACAAAATACGAGGTCTGACCAAACGTTACAATAAAGCCAAGGAAGTTCGATACCGAAGCTTCCGGTACAATTTGCAGAACCGACTCGACGTCGCAGAAGGTGTCCGAAATATGGTATACAACTACACTCGGCGCATTGCAGCGGTAATCACCGAGCTACGTAACGAAATTTTTGAACAGAATGCAGAGTTTTTCAGCGGCTCCGATTTTGAAAGTGACGAAGATAGCGAAGACGAAAGTATCTTCTCAGAGGCGAACGATATGGAGGATGAAGCCGGCGAATTGGCGATAATGAGCGACAGCTTTTGATATAAATGTGACAATAGCCACAGCAAACTTTCCCTCTTCAGCCTCAAAACGGCCCTTTTTAGGGCCAACTGAGTGACCTCGATTGGAGAATATCTAAAACAAAATTGTCAAATCCTCCAGCAGAAATAATGGCGTAGTATAGCAGGATAGGATATGTGCATATCCCAAACTTAATATTAAAAGTTTAAATCTTAAATCTTATAATTATAAGTAGATCTATATCGAAATTGTAGATAGATAGATTTTTCTTTATTTAAGTCTTATCATGGTTAATACACAGTATAACATTAGATAAACCATTATATCTAACAATTAGCCATGCCATTCCATAAAGAATTACAGAGACTTCATTTACATGTAAAACATATAAATACATATTTTAAACCAGTTTATCACAATTTATAATACTTGCTGTTTATATATTTGCATGTTTACTGATAACCTTACAGAATAGCAAACACACCTGCAGAATAGCACATATAACACACCACGTTTTAATATCTTCGTATATACACCGTAAAAAATGAAAATACAATTTGTTGAGAATGATCTCGTTCTGTAAAGTTAAAGTAAGAATTTTGATTTGCATTCCTCAGACCAATGGAAGTTAAGATAAACGAAAACGATATTTTGCGAGATACTCACAATATCTCGATCAGTTACTTTTCCTTCTCTATTCCACGAACAATTTTTTTAATTTGAACGTATTTTAGGCTGTTGATGCACGTCTACTTTCATCTGCTGACGAAGAGAGATAGGTCGACTTCCATCAGATTACAGCCCAAACAAAAAGTTCCAAAATGTGTAATCTGCATAAAACAATTTAAAGGTATATGAGGTTTAAAAATATTTAAACGCACGCATGCACCAACACACACATACAAAAATAATATTTCCCCAAATATTTAAAAGGTGAAGTCAGTAAACCCTGTATCTATAACTTCTCAATATTTGGACTCGAAGCAGTTCAATGCGTAACAAACTTCTATCAGTTCAATATGTAACGAACTTCTATCAGTTCAATATATAAAAACACTTTTACCAGTTCAATATATAACTAACTTTTACCAGTTCAATGCGTAACAAACTTTTATCAGTTCAATGTATAACGCACTTCTATCTGTTCCATGTGTAACGAACTTCTATCAGTTCAATGCGTAACATACTTCTATCAGTTCAATGCGTAACAAACTTCTATCAGTTCAATGCATTACAAACTTCTATCAGTTTAATGTATAACAAATTTCTATCTGTTCAATATATAACAAAGTTCTATCAATTCAATATATAGTAAACCTCTATCAGTTCAATGTATAACGCACTTCTACCAGTTCAATGCGTAACACACTTCTATCAGTTCAGTGCACAACAAACTAATATCAGTTCAATGTATAACAAACTTCTATCAATTTAATGTACAACAAAATTCAATCCGTTCAATATATAACAAGCGCCTATCAGTTCAATATTAAATATACTTATATATTTACTAACGAAAATAAAAAACAATAAAAACAATCTTAATGATTTGAAATTCATCATCATTTATTATATTACTCATTATTTTATGTTTTCATGGTTTTAAAACTATTTTGAGTCTGAATCTGATGTATCTAGAACCAGGCTAGAACCATGCTCCTGTTTCACCGACATATACATAAATATTTAAAAACTTAAATATAAAAAAAGCAGCCAGGTGATCATAATTTTAGACTGGTTACAGTAAAACGGATCATGGATTAATTGATATCTGTTAAATAATAGATAAATAACCAGTCATAACTTACCAGTAGTTAAGTTTATAAGTATTTAAATAAAATGTTGGTGAAACAGAAGGCAGGTCATTCCAATTTACAAATTTTACATCGATAGTGAAATGCGTTTCCTTAACTTACACGTTACTGTTAATTATTATGAATATAAGTTTACTTGTGGAACCAAGATTAAGCATCTGTGGATACCATTTCTTGCTCAAGTACATCACACACCACACATAGCCGCTGTGGGGGATTAAATCCACGACCCTCTGATCACGTGTCCTATCCTCTACCATTTGACCTTTCGCCCCACACAGGTGTTAAGGCAAGATATTCCATAGCTGAAGTCGTGGGTACTAGCCTAGCTCGGCGCAAAAACACTTAGTGTGAGAGAGTTTACCCGCTGCCTGTCCGTGAACATTCTCTATCTTAGCGGTGCGTTCTTCTTATTGCATGTTATTAATTAGATGTTTATTAATTAATTAATTAATTATTAAAACCAGAGTTATTATCAAACATACTATAGTTAGCCGTTATACTCCATTTAGTTTTTTTTCAGGTAATAGTTTATATTATATTTTCAAAGCTTAAATAACGTAAAAGAAATTAATATTTTTGAGAGAATAAAATGCCAAATTTTGTAGTAAAACTTTAATTTAAATATTACAATTAATGATTATCGGCCAATTTAATAACACGTCAGGCGTGCAAATAGCCGATGTATATCTCATTATTGCATTTAAAAAAAAAAAAGATTTTCATCGAACTAATGTATGTATTCTCTATATAAATCCTTGGTTATATCATATTGAAAGTACCAAGGACTTATAAAGAAGAATGAGAAACTTGCGTCTCCAAAAAGTTACTAAAATAGCACGCAAAGGATTAATTATTTAGAAATTTAATCATTCGAAGTTCTCAGGCAAATATGTAGGACATTAAATGTGTGATAAATGTAACCTTAGATGTTTTAATAGATACAGCTTTTCCGTCTCTTCTCGCGAAATCTCGTTTTCAATTAACTTAACATCCATTCATCTGAGGAATACAAATCAAAATGTTTACTTTGCATAATGAACTTCTCTACAAAAAGATACCATTTCAAGCAAATTGTGATTTGTGTTTGCGATTGTTGAAGTACTTATTATTACAAATGTATACTGCAGCTATAAAAAAACCCACAAAATCCTTACCTCAAATTTTACTTCAAATTGCAATGTTTTTAATTTAAAGGCATTCTTTTCCACGTGATAAAAAAATCCAAAAAAATAGCATCTCCAACTTACGTAATAATTTGCCAGTGAATTCGGAATAATTAATTTGCCAAAGCGTGCTATTTTATCAACATTGAATCAGGAGAGCAATGTTTTTATAATCTTCCATAATCTTATCTCCATGGATCTGCAATTTGGAAAAAAAATGTTTAAAATAGTCTGTCTGTCTGTCTGTCTGTCTGTCTGTCTGTCTGTCTGTCTGTCTGTCTGTCTGTCTGTCTGTCTGTCTGTCTGTCTGTCTGTCTGTCTGTCTGTCTGTCTGTCTGTCTGTCTGTCTGTCTGTCTGTCTGTCTGTCTGTCTGTCTGTCTGTCTGTCTGTCTGTCCGTCCGTCCGTCCGTCTGTCTGTCTGTCTGTCCGTCCGTCCGTCCGTCCGTCTCTCCGTCTGTCTCTCTGCCTCTCTCTCTCTTTCTCTCTCTCTCTTTTTCTCTCTCTCTCTCTTTCTCTCTCTCTCTCTCTCTCTCTCTCTCTCTCTCTCTCTCTCTCTCTCTCTCTCCTATATCACAATCACCCTCTTTCTCTCTTTAAAATCATCTTAATAGATCTACATTATATTAAAAAACTCAAAACTAATATATTCTTCTTCATGTTTTAGTCTCAATTCGATTCTTATATTCTATATAATATTTAGCTTATTGACTCAAACATAGGTCAATATTTCTTTCATGTATATTCTGATTAATTCATTAATTAGGTATGGATTTAAGAACTTAAAGTCAATAACTGAACGTACACAACCAAAATTATTTAATCACATTTTCTGCTTAAGGTATAATAGCTCCATTGGAAACAGGAAATGCTTCCATGGGGTGCTCGCAGACTGGCGGTTAGGAATAATCCTTATTTCTTCTTCTTTGAAAATGCATTTTCCTTATTTTAATACTTTTTTTTTTGAATGGCATTAGTGATGTATTTTTAACATTTTGAAAGCAATGTCATGTTTGAATTATGATTTTAGAAAGAAAAATTGATGCTTGGAAATCGGGGTATGAATACATGATTTCGGAAGTCTACTTTCACTTTATCATTTTTTCTCTATGAATGACAAACTTTTAAACATTTTTATTTACTATAGAATAAAGAAAACAAATCAATGGTGGGGTTACACCTTGTCGATAGCCAGACATTTTGTTCTTCATTCTCAAATTAACAAGCGTCAGTGAGTCACGTATAATAAAACGGGAATATACCAATAACGATTACACTGAAGAGATAAGGACAATCCATGAAATAAAATAAAATAGAGAAAATAGGGAAAAACCATTCATTAGTAACGGGACAATCATTGAATAAAAACGACGCAAAAAACTACTTAATAAAAACGGGACAATATATATAAGAACAACAACGTGGAGCAAACTATGCCGATAACAATGAGGAAATAAGTAAAGTCGTTAAACAAATTCCTATCTCCTTACGTCAAATATCGTTTTTATTTTCTTCATAGTTTTCGGCGGCTCCGGCTAGCTCAGACGGTAACGTTCATGACTGTCAATCACGGGATCGTGTGTCCGAATCCCTGTCCGACCATAATCTCTGTGATGATTGGTCATGATTTTTGGGTCTAAGACCATGAGTCTCCCACCGCTGATTATGTGGGGAAGTAGTCAGTAAGTTACACAGAGAGAGATAAACTGTGTCTAGTACTGGCCTAGCGGACCCTAGAACAATGCTTGGGTACACTGACCGCTTAAATAACTGAAATACTGTCGAAAAAAGGCGGAGGAAACAATTACCAATGTTTTCTCCTCGCTATAAAATTCAGCCTTTTCTCAACGGCAATCAAACCTTTCCCAAACACAGCAATTTTGTACTGAGATTACATCCACATAATCTTGCGTTAATGTTCGGCGTTCTATCATCTGGAAAAATTGATTGAACATATCTGTCAAAACACCTTATTGTTTATTTCATTAAATAACAAGTTGCTTCGTATCCATGGCAACCGTTCCGTAATATTAGGATTTATTGTTTTTACCGACCGTGGTTCTGGCGATATTCCAATCGCCTGTCCTTTTAAGATGGAATTTTAGGAAATCTTAGCCAAATGTAATTTTATTTGTGTAAACAACTTTTCACCCGCTTCTTCACTGAATCGAATTGCGAAATTTAAAACGTATAACGCATTAAAGTAATGGAGATGGCGTTCCGTATGGCTGTTTGATGAATTCTATATTTGCCTCTTGAATACCCTTTTTAAACAAAGTATTTTGATAAAAAACTTTTATTTTAATAACTTAAGAATGGAGAAAGCATTTGAGAAAGCATTACATAACAAAGATGAGAAAAAAGTGGATACCGTGTGTAAAATATTGGTTATGTTAACTGAACTATTAACTTAAAATTCTTAAAACAATACATAATTAGTAAATTAATTAAAATATACATGTATATGGAAAGAGTAATTGACCTAAATATTTCAGCTAATGAGCTTAACGGTATTTTAAATCGAATTGAGACTTAAACATGTAGAAGATGTGAGTGAGGAAGGGTGGGTGGGTGGGTGGTGGGTTGGAAGAGTGAGTGAGGGAGGGAAGGAGGGTGAGTTTTGGATGGGTGAGTGAGTGAGTGAGTGAGTGAGTGAGTGAGTGAGTGAGTGAGTGAGTGAGTGAGTGAGTGAGTGAGTGAGTGAGTCAGTGAGTGAGTCAGTCAGTGAGTCAGTGAGTCAGTGAGTCAGTGAGTGGGTGGGTGGGTGGGTGGGTGTGTGTGTGGGTGAGTGAGTGAGAAAAATAAATACAAGATTGAGATTATATGAATCACGTAACACAGACAGCTGTTGCAACGAACCGAAAGTCTCACGATAAATAATGATAAATATTAGAGGAAGCAGTCAATTTTGGAATTTTCTTAAAGGAAAATACAAAAATGTTAAAATAAAAATTTTATTTTTGCCACTTACTGCAAGTCAAATTTTGACTTTCTGCAATTATCGCTGGTCGCAAACCAGGTTACTAGGGGTTTTCTATTAAAATGTTTTATTACATGGGAGTGGAGTCAACTAGGTATTTATTCACAAAATATTGGGAGTTGGGTAGGCCGCTGTGGTTGAACTGTACTTGAACAGTGTTGAATTTACGTAGTCAAAGATTGGTTACTCTAGTTCTTAGTTCTAACCCAATACCTCTGACATGAGCGCCCAGCACTCTTATCAATGTACTACAGCCGGACTCGAAAATGTTAAACACGTTACAGTGTCATAACTGATATGGTGTCAAATTTATTGACAGAAATACCTCATAATGGTTCTGAGTAGAAACACCGTTGGGCTGAGCTGAACTCGAACCTTCTTCCCCTCAGCGGTTGAGGTTTCGCCTAGAACTATTCCATCACAGAGGACTCTCCCCAACCAATAAAACTGGATACCGCATTATTCAAATTGCGCCAACAATGAAAAAAACACAAATATAACTATATTTGCTGTCTGCACCCACGGTGAAACCATCAACAGCATCTATACACGATACACCCTTTAAGGGATCGATATTTTGCCATTTAGGTTTCGGAAATTGAAATACTCGACTGGTATCACGCACGACGAAGTTGGGGTCGTTTAAAATCAGGCATTAACACGACCGGCAAACATAGATGTCAGAACCAGCGGGTGTTTAATGCCACTTCTAACGTATAATATATTATATCTGGCTCTCAGACTTTATTTATTTTGCATCGATTGTGAAACAGGCTTTTACAAGTTAGACAAATCAATCTCAATGGTCTCTTGGGTAGAACTAATATGCTACACATGCAGATAAAGTGTTTTTTTCCCCGAGGACACCACACACATAGTCGTGGTGGGAAAACGAACCTGGGGCCCCTCAGATTCGTGCTCAGATGCATTACCACTGTACCACGCACTTGATGAAGAAACACTCCAGGACTGCATTTCACAAAATATCGCCGTAAGTCAATTTGACAATTTCTTCATTGTTTGTTCAAGTTTTGATTGATATTTCAAATGGTTTCACTTCCAGAAAATGTATCATTTCTGGCATTATTTGTGTCAAATTTAAGTTAATTTGGATGAGTAATAAAAATATTATTAGTAATTATTGATTGACGTTTACGACGATTTATGTCGTAAGATTTTTTGTGAAATGCACCGCAGATCTGTATACAAGACCGCCCTTCAACCAGTAAAAAGGTTTCGACCGAGCTGTAATCTAACCTATGACCTTAATGATGAGAAAATATTACGTTTAATCGTTTGCACATTGTCATCTAAACTGCACATGACGTCAGCTATTGCGTAGGAATACAATATACACACATAAATAATGATAAAGTCTTTATTTAACGAGAGGACTCGTTTAAACAAGTCAATCTTTTACGAGACCATCAAATACCTTTGGCCATTTACAGTATTGACTAATGTTTTCTCCTTCATAAAAAATACAAATATGGCAATGTCACAATCACAATATAATACAAAATCATAAATATAATACAAAATCATACACAATCATAAATATAATAAAAAAATCATAAATATAATACAAAATAAATTTTAAAAGAGCCCACGTGACGCATACAACAGTTACATTCTCTATAGATTCCACGGGTATGTCGAGTTGCTATCTATGGATTCCATGGGTATGTCGAGTTGCTACAACAGTTGTTGCTTTTTGTGATTAATTAACATCACTGGTTTAAGTGCTAATGTTCTTTATCTTAAAAGCTTCAGTTTTAAAACTCATTTTTATTTGACATTATTTGCTTATGTCTGAACTGTGCCTCCATAGTATAATGCATTATTTACACTTTAACATGTGACCTGGCTGGCCTAGATCACAACTCTGAATTACATTTTGTTTGTTAAGGTGACAAACGTTTGAAGATGAGTCACTCTTCGACAACATAAATCATTGATGGAGTAAAAGAATTGGCCTTCTTTTCCTATTATGCCCCCGCCATTTGAAGATCCGTGCGTCCGTGCGTGCGTCCGATAATTTGGTTTGCTATCAATAACGTCTAAAGGGGTATTTGTGTTGAATTAATATTTCTTGGGTAGCTGTGTAATTATAAAATACAGGTCAAGTTCGATATTTGTTAACGTCGGTCAAATTGTAAAGGGGTTATGGTCACTTTTCGACTTAATATTCGGTAGAAAAAAATGGTTTCCGATCAAAAGCGGGGGAATTCGTGCCAAACAAACACATTTCTAGATTTTAGGTTATTATTGAAATAAACAACAAGGGTTGTTCATAAGGCACGTATGCAAAGATAGTTCTTGCTACTTCATGGCAGTTTGAATGTTTGAACACAGCAGCGGTATCTGGCATAGCAAACGTTATTGCTTTAAACTTATTTATCTTACCTCAATTGTGAGTTATTACAACTTAAACAAATTATGATGGAGGTCTTCCTGAAAAAAAACTGGGGCCGAGGCTCTACCACTGGACCACGCGCTCTTCATAAATTTTTATTCCAAAAATATATCTGCTTTTAAAAGCATATAACTTGTAAAGTAAAAAAAAACATTGTTTTTTTTCTAAATGTCAAATTGATACTAACCTTTTTTCTTATTTTCTACAAAACACATTTTCTGAAAAATGTATATAAATACATAATGTGCATATCAAATACAGCAGTGTGAATGCAAAACCTTAATTTCGTTGTTGTTTATTTTGAAAAGGGCATTTAACTCTTGTTAAAAAGTATCATTGACTCATTACCCAATAGGACTGAAATGAATTAAACGAAGAAAAAAAAGATACAATAAACATGTTCTTTTATCTTTTTTGTTAGAAAATTGCCATGCTTTTTTATCATCCATCTCTCAGCTTCAAAACACGATACATAACGCTGTCGTAATGTTCTTTTCCAGTAAAGAGAAAACAGCACATAAAACGTCCGTATCAATCATATTCTGAAAGAATCCATTTAGATCTGAATCTCTAAAATAATTATGAATTCCTCTCAGTTCATTTCTCTGTCGCAATGTCCATTCGCTGCCGTTGGCAAAGAGAGAGACAACCCGACGATGTGCTATAGAAATTCCTATAAAAAAATGAAACATTGATAAAAGCTCATTTCAATATAATACGCACACCAATTTAGCGCTGCAATTCCGCTGTGGAATCTCCAAGCCTGACGGCTCAGATCAATTTTCTGGAATCTCTCAGTGTGCGTGGTTGTAGCGACACAAAATCGATAGTTTCCATCTTGTATTCTACACACTCCCAGGTCCCTCACCGCTGATGAACGGTGCATTATGGGAGGTTTGTATAATGTTGTCTTCTTCAACCTTGTTATCGATTATTGTTGATGAACTGTTTTGTTTTGTCGCCGTGGGGTTCAGACAGACAGACAGACAGACAGACAGACAGACAGACAGACAGGCAGGCAGGCAGGCAGGCAGGCAGGCAGGCAGGCAGGCAAGGCAGGCAGGCAGGCAGGCACGCACACAAACAGACAGACATACTGGCAGAGTTCTCTATACTATTTTCTTATGAAAAGATAATGATTTCATGTACAATGTTACGAAGGCAGGCTCGCACGCACGCACGCACGCACGCACGCACGCACGCACGCCGACGCACGCACATACACACACACGCGCGCACGCACGCACACAAACAGACAGACATTCTGGCAGGGTCCTATATACTATTTTCTTATGAAAAAGATAATGGTTTCATGTACAAAGTTACGAAGTAAAAACGCATGCGCACAAGACAGACATTTTCACTAACACGCAATCGCGCACACTTACACTTACACAAAAAGCGTGTAAGCACACACATACACAACCCATATTTTTATTTCAACAAAAATGGCATGTCCTGGTCTAATCGGGCCTCGCGAGCCTAGTTGCACCTGACTGCCGATGCAGAATTTATGAGTTCGAATCTCCAACCGGTCACAAACAGATAATGCATGAACAGTACCGGTTAACCGCCTGGTGGGTCCCAAACACGACAATTATGGCGGGAAAAAACATACATACAGATGAATCAGTAATAAGGCGACGGACATCTCCAAACACATATTGTATATTATATAGCGTGTCGAAAGTCGAAATTATAGAAACAGAAATATATAATTTTAATGATAATAATGATGAGTTTTTAATTGAAAGAGACAACTCATTTGAACAAGTCAATCTTTGAGATGGTTCTGAAATAATAATTAATGTACATAAAAATAACAGAGTCGCGTGATTAAAAAAAACAATAACTGTATAATTTTTATAATCATATTGGATATTTATATTTTTATGGTACAAGAATGTGACATATTAATATACTTCTGACAATGGTAACATCACTTATAGTGGATAACCACTGATATATCTAAATTAGTTATGAACTAATTATTGACCAAGGACCCTGGAACTTAATATGCTTTAACCCGTCGTGAATATCAAGTTTTGAAATGGTTCTCTGAATCAGATTTTCTTATCTTAAAAGGGAGGGTATCAGGATTTTTCAAACTTTTAAAATTGGATCGAACTTTTTTTTCTCCAATAAATTATGCCTATAGCTATCTGATCGCTTATTGCCAAAAAGGATATATATTTAAACATACTAAAATAATCTATTTAAAAGGGATTTCATAACTTGGGCTACGCGCCTAAGTTAGACAAAAATAGATTCCCCGCTTAAAAGTGCAACTGTTTTGTGACGTATTAAATGAGTTACGTGACAATTTGATCACTTATACAGTTTACAACTAGCTTCAATTTAGAAAGAGTCCGGATGACGTCAAGCAGTATTTAAAAGCTGTATATTTTAGAATGGGAATTTTGTTTCAAGTTTACCACACCAGTCTAAATATCGATTTTTGGATTTCACATGCCAAACCATTCGGATTTTATTTATTAATGATAATGAGACGCTTTTGGTCCATTTTAATAATTATTTTATTTATAAGACATGTATAGCGTTTTCCCCCTGATATACTCCCTGATATACTCCCTGATATACTCCCTTTAAAGGAATACTATTCCAAAGCTTCGATCTCGGATATTAATGATATACTATTTGACCGGGGAGTATATACATTAAGGTTAGATGAAGAACTTCAATTTTCTTGAATGATATTTTTTTTTGGAATGGGGTTAAACGCCATTTTTCAACACATTTTAGGTTATATATGGCGTATCAAGTTTTACTGGTCGGAAGGCATCATACTGAGTCAGACTGAGTAGAACTACTGTTCTTCCGCAAGTAACTGGACACTTTTTCACATACATTTTTTGGAGCGAGCGGAACTCGAACATACAACCTTAGCGGTGAGAGGTAAGTGATATTGAGACGGCGCCGGAGGATCCCTCCTTGAATAAATATCAGTTTAAATGCATCCGTATGACACGTTGAAGCAAGGTTATGTACCGTTATATACAGAATAACTGCTTTTTGATGTTTTACCCTTTCATGGTTCAGGGTTCCAGTTTGACAGAAAGTCCTATTACGATTAAATTGATATATAACGTACCAGTGGCTTAAATTACATGTTTATAATTATGTCTCACGACGTAATAATGTGTTTTTATATAAAGATATATAGCTCCATATAATCAACTTTAAAACATTAGATTCTGCCGAAACGTGTCACACAAAAATTGAAAAAAAATACACGCATTTGTGCTAGAAAGTGATTCGTGGGACATTTCTTCAGTTAAACAGAGGTTTATGAGAGGTATACTGATGATGATGATGATATGATATGATGATGATGATGATGATGATGATGATGATGATGATGATGATTATGATGATGATGATGATGATAACATTGATAAATATAAGTTACCGATCAACATTACTCAAACTATGCCTCTGTGTTTTCTCGCCATTAATTGCTTGCTTCTCTCTCCTCTTGCGCGTAATCTTACATTATTCTCTTTATTTTGCACTATCGTGTGTATCCATGCTTGCCAACTCTCTCTCTCTTCTTTTCTCTTTCTATTTGTTCTCTTCTCTCTCCCGATAATTGAAACACTACACTTAACGATTAAAGGGAGGTTACCTGTACAATAAGATCATCCTAGTTTAACCGAGTTATTTCCCTTATATATGCCTATAACGCATAATTAAGCGCCTTGTGCAAAAAATGGGAAAATATCAACTTTAGTCATTAGATATTGTGTCAAAAAATAAAATAAAATTATATCACTCATAGTTTGATCAAAAGGCATATAAAATGTATGTATGCTTGTGAAAATACACTAAAATTCACCGATTTTCACAAATCCGTAGCGGGATGACGGAATTGACCGACGATTGTCTGTATTGGAACTAGAAACTATTTCTGATAAAGGACTGTTTATTTGCGGGGATGGGGTAAAGGGAATAACTCTGGTTTCAAAGGCAGGCATCCCTTTCAGTTTGTTTTGATAAATAAATCTTTTTCTCACATTTTAAAAACTGGCTTGACGCAACTGATTTTATAAAACAGTCAATATTTTTAATAAATTAATACGACGTTTCAGGTTGTAATAATTGAAGATTACTATTGTTACAATTATGGCTGTAGGTTCATAGGTGTAAAGATTTCATGTGCCAGACAGTCAGACATATATAATATAAAGTTTCCAGTTACTTGCGGAAGGACGGTGGTTCTACTCAGTCTGACTCAGTCTGAGGTCTTCCTCCAACAGTAAAACTGGATATACCAGAAAAGTATACACTATGTCACTCTTTGAAGAGTTGCAAGAGATTGCAGAAACATACACACATTGTTGACGTTATTGTGTTTGCGTTGTGATTCACGTTTTAACATTTATTCGACCGTTGATAAACTGTCAATTATGTCAATAGATATAAACTGTCAATTATGTCAATAAATATAAACTGTCAATTATGTCAATAGATATAAACGTTCAATTATGTCAGTAAATATAAATTGTCAATTATGTCAATAAATATAAACTGTCAATTATGTCAGTAAATATAGACTAATCATTATAACCGAGTCGAACAGGTTCAATATAAACTACATTTAATTTCAACCAATTTCCGATCAACTTTGGAACAATTTTCAGGAGCAGTTTTACAGATACACACTGGACTAAATCAGGTGTTGCTTTATGAAAATAAATAAAACACACACATAATGACATGATAAATAGAGTACCATGTTAGTGCCTCATAGTATAAGATTTATAAGGTTCGACTCGAAAACAATTGAGCGTTCGCCGAGACTCGTACTTAATTATTTTCTCTGCCTCGCCTTATAAAGTTTAGACTATCGTGCACGGTACTCTCTGTTTTCTGACTGATACCGGTATATGATAGCATCCTAGGGTATTCTTATTTATATTTTTAAAGATTTGTATTTCGCTTTTCTAAAGTAAGTGCGACACTAAAACATTTTTTTTTAGTATCAAATACTCATATGTGGAGATGAAGAACTTAACTTAGTAGATTTATAGAGTGCTTTGATATGTGATGTTGTAGTTGTTTAGCGTCGCTTTCAACACTTTTTCAGTCATATCGCGACGGTGTCTACTTGAGACAGTATTCTGAGCGCTGTCACACTGGAGTATCATGCCGCAGACACATGATATGATACCCCACATTATACTGACACCGGGCCGACCAGACCTAGAAATGTCCACTAAATGCTGAGCGCCAAGCGAGGAAGCTTCTTGTACCATTTTTAAAGTCTTTGGTATGACCCGGTCGGGGATAGAACCCACGACCTTCCGTATGCGAGGCGGACGCTCTACCACTAGACCACGCTGCGGTGAACATTATTTTTTATGATTTTCGCGTTTTGTTTTAAACAATGTCTCTCAATCACATACCGGTAGTGACAAATTGTAGATAGAAGTATATGCCTAAGTAAACCATTAACCGTTTTAGCTCACCTGAGCAGCAAAGTTCAAGATGAGCTATTCTGCTGGTCCTGTGTCCGTCGTCCATCCGTGCGACTAAGGATTTGCTTCAAACTACTGATATTTAATTCGAGTAATTTACGTTATAAAATTGAGATTTCCTAATGCATTAGGCTCCGCCCTACCCTTTTAGCGGGGGCGGTAGTGTAATGGATAGAGTGTTGGCCGCTCACGCCAGAGGTTGCGGGTTCGATCCCCAGCTCGACCCGATGTCTCTCATAAAGCATCACTAAGTACTGGTTGTTGTTGTTGTTGTTGTTGTTGTTTGTGCTGCTGCTGCTGCTGCTGCTGTTGCTGTTGCTGTTGTTGCTGCTGCTGCTGCTGCTGTTGCTGTTGCTGTTGCTGTTGCTGTTGTTGTTGTTGTTGTTGTTGTTGTTGTCTTCTTCCTTGAGCTTTGGTATTATCTCAGGGTATTTTGGGGCCAAAATTGGCCTGTCCCGTCCCGGGCACTTATCAGTTTTACTTTAACATAGGTCAATTTTAATAAATATTCTTCTGAAAAAAAAACAGATAAGCCAAATAAGTTCATATTTAGTATGAATTATCCATATGACGAGGGGTTTCAAGTTTGTTAGTTTCTATAGGTGCTCAGTAAGGGGACTCTGATTTTTTACATAGGAATATTATCTTTTTTCTCCCATCTATTTTAGTAATTTTTCTTAATTATTTTGAGACCGGGATATCATTTAGTCATAACAGTTGAGACGTGATCCTTTAAAGATACTTAATATCCACAAGAGGCCAACAGGAATCGAAGATGGCATAAAACTATGTTTTTTTTAAAAAAAACTTTCCAAGAACCGACTGGCCCATCCATTCATGTTTGATCGCTCTGAGCAGGAGTTTTCAAGTTTGTTAAAATAAAGGTGTCATGGTGCATGGAGACCCATTAAGAGAACTTTGATGTTTACTTCTTTGAAACTCCATAGGGAACAGTTTAGTCATAACTGCTTAGACTTAGGTATTTTAAAGGGGATTAAACAGGAACCAGCAGTGACCCAAAAAGGGACAGAATTGTGTGATTTTCAAAATCTTCTTCTCAAGCACTTACCAGCCAAATGTTTTTGATATTTGTAAATGATCCATTTGAACAGGTTTTTAAGTCTGTGCAAATAAAGGGGCTGGGCCAAGTAAGCGTTTTTGGGGATACGATTTTAATGAGATTATAGAAATGTATGTTGTACGGGAAAAAAAACACGAAAAAAGGTGAAGGGTCATCATGAGCTATTATCCCTGTCCGTCCGTCCGCCAGAGGTTCTGAACGGGTATATTTTTATTGTTATTTTGTGTGTGGCTGTATAAAGGAATCAAGACCCCTTTTCGGTGAAATAATACTTTCCGATCGATAAGGTTTGAAAAGGTTTATGTATTTATTTACTTCAGTTCGATCAAAGTTTATAAGAGTTATGGTCACCTTTCTACTTATTTTTCGTAAAACTTCGTAATATAGCAGGGGAAACCGTGTCTAATGGTTCGTATAACTTCGTTATATAGCACGGTTAGTGTCTTATGTTTCGTACAACTTCGTCATTAGCAGGGGATCCGTGTCTTATGTTTCGTACAACTTCGTCATTTAGCAGGGGAATCCGTGTCTTATGTTTCGTACAACTTCGTCATTTAGCAGGGGAATCCGTGTCTTATGTTTCGTACAACTTCGTCATTTAGCAGGGGTATCCGTGTCTTATGTTTCGTTTAACTTCGTCATTTAGCAGGGGAATCCGTGTCTTATGTTTCGTACAACTTCGTCATTTAGCAGGGGTATCCGTGTCTTATGTTTCGTTTAACTTCGTCATTTAGCAGGGGAATCCGTGTCTTATGTTTCGTTTAACTTCGTCATTTAGCAGGGGAATCCGTGTCTTATGTTTCGTTTAACTTCGTCATTTAGCAGGGGAATCCGTGTCTTATGTTTCGTACAACTTCGTCATTTAGCAGGGGGATCCGTGTCTTACGTTTCGTACAACTTCGTCATTGAACAGGGGAATCCGTGTCTTATGTTTCGTTTAACTTCGTCATTTAGCAGGGGAATCCGTGTCTTATGTTTCGTTTAACTTCGTCATTTAGCAGGGGATCCGTGTCTTATGTTTCGTACAACTTCGTCATTTAACAGGGGAATCCGTGTCTTATGTTTCGTTTAACTTCGTCATTTAGCAGGGGAATCCGTGTCTTACGTTTCGTACAACTTTGTCATTTAGCAGGGGGATCCGTGTCTTACGTTTCGTACAACTTCGTCATTGAACAGGGGAATCCGTGTCTTATGTTTCGTTTAACTTCGTCATTTAGCAGGGGAATCCGTGTCTTATGTTTCGTTTAACTTCGTCATTTAGCAGGGGAATCCGTGTCTTATGTTTCGTTTAACTTCGTCATTTAGCAGGGGAATCCGTGTCTTATGTTTCGTTTAACTTCGTCATTAAGCAGGGGAATCCGTGTCTTACGTTTCGTACAACTTCGTCATTTAACAGCGGAATCCGTCTTTTATCAGATACATAGGCTTATGGTCCTTTACCGTGTTTTTTCGAGCTCGAACCGTGTCCCTGGTGCCAAGTTATAGGCTGCAATAGGGGCCAGATTTACACAAGAGTATTATAGGGTAAACTTTAAAAAAAATCTCCAAAAGTAAAAGGTCTAGACATTTTTTACATATATAGAATTACAGTAGATCTTCAGTTGCTCGAATACGGATGGCTGGAACACCAACCACATATAGTTCGAACCACCTACCTGGTGCCGGCCGAATTCTTATTTCGATGTATGGTATGATGTTGAACAATACTTGGCTCGAACAACCCTTAACTCGAAATACTTTGTTCGGTCCCGTCGGGTTCGAGCCATCGAAGTTCTACTGTACAAGTTTGTTCAGGCTGCTTGCCCGGGGAACACAAACTAGACCTTAAAACTACAAATGCTCGATAAAAATACTAGTAGATACTTCTAATTTTGTGCAAAATTTATGCAGGACGCATATAATAAATACAGTTAAAACTGCAATATTCAGTAAAAACCATCTTACAAACTATGGAATGCAAAACCAAAACTGAGGCTTATTTCAAATCTGCTAAATATTAGAATAAGTAAACAAAGATAAAAGCTAGAGTGGAAGGTAAATGTACTTTATGCTACCGTAATGATATTGAAAACGAGTTTCTTGCCTTTAAATTATTAAGAATTCAATGCGAGCTTTAATAGTTTCATCATCGTTCGTGAATGTATACATTAATTGGCCTTTCAAACTGGCCCAAATTAATTGTTTTAAATAAAGTAGGTATGTTTTTGGGTAAAGGTCAAATGCTTAATGTATTCAAAAACATACATACATTGCAATTATAAGATTTAATCGGTAATATAGATATTTATGTTCACTCTCGTAAAGTTGGCTACTTCTATTGTAACGATTGTCTAAATAACAATTAGCTGTATAAGTCCAAAATATATGTAATTAGATTCTGTTTCTCTCGGATATGTTCTGGTAGATGCATAAAATAATACATAAAATCGGCACAATTTTCGGTAATAATTTGTGCAGGATGCATAAAATATCACATAAAACCACAATTTTTGGTAACAGTTGGTACGAAATGTATAAAATTACCCATAAAGCCACAATTTTCGGTAACAATTGGTGCGGGGTGCATAAAGAAACATAAAACGACAATTTTCGGTAACAGTTGATGCGGGATGCATTCAACAACACACACAAAATTAAACTTTCGGTTGGTGCGGGATGCACAAAATAACACATAAAACAGTAATTTTCGGTAACAATGGGTGCAGGATGCATGTTTATTGCAAGGTGAATTCATTACAAACGTATATACAACAAAAACCAAGCCGGAAGCCGTATTTTTCTTTGAACCAGAGCCGACGGACAATAAGTCGCCACTTGGACATAACTTTATTTTTTCTTAGAACTGGAAAGAGAAACACAAATGATGACAGTTAATTAAAGAATAATTAACATAATATAAGTAAACAATATTAAAACAGTAATAATACAAAAACACAATGGATAAAAGCAAGCACTTGTATATAAGTCCTTGATCAAAGAGAGAGAGAGAGAGAGAGAGAGAGAGAGAGAGAGAGAGAGAGAGAGAGGCAGGCAGGCAGGCAGGCAGGCAGGCAGGCATGTTCACCGTCCGTTATACAAGTTATTATAACGTGAAACGAGTACATTTATTGAGATAAATAACAAAAAAACAAACTATAAACTTACAATGTTACAGTGTCACTTGTAAAATTACCATATACCACTCTCGTAGTTCCGCTTCTGTTCAGACCAAATATTGCGAACAAAATGACCAGGAGTCCGATTAAGGCCACTGAAAATATTAAAATGTACAAAAAATATACTCTACAAAAACATTTCACATTGGGAATAAAACATGCATGAAATTGTATCTTAAATCAGTCGTAGAAGAAAAATATTTACAATTTATGGGTGTGATTTATTTCCAATTATCGCAGGTGCAATGTTTTATTTTCATTTTTTGGGCCGCTTGAGTAGTAACTGAACACATTCAACGCGAGCCGGGGACTCGTACACACAGTCCCTGGATTGATGGTCAGACGCACTGAGCTGACCGGTCCAGGCGAGACATTCTGCATACATTTTAGCATATAATCTGTATACTTACGCCAGCCACCGCCACCACCTCCTCCTGCCGAGCTACTGGGGTATTGTGAGATAGCAGTGCCGGCGAGAAACACGAGGGCCAATAGGCCCACTAGCAATGGCTTCATATTTGCTCTTGAAAAAAAGAAACAAAGAACATATTTACAGAGAAGCATGGCAAGTCATATCAACTTTTTTATTTTTTTTTTTTTTTTACACAATGCAAATACAGGCATTACTATTCCCGACCATATCTGGAAAGGGACATAACTCTGTGATTAAAATTCATTCCACCAAGGACTTGTATAGATCTCTATATAATTCCTTGATTTCACCAAATATTTAATTCCTTGATTTCGCACTTGTTTATTACCTTAGACAAAAAAAGTAAAAATTGTTCTTAATTGGCCATCTTTCAACGGTATAATAAAAAAAATACATAAGATCTAACTCTGTTTTCAAAGACTATTTCTCGTAGGCTATTTTCAAAATTAACGCGATAAATCACTATTTCATTCAGAAAAAAATATAATAATTTCTTCAAAATTGAATTTTCAGTAATAAGAATTATAGAAAATACAAATATGTATCCATTGTATACCTAATACCGCGATATACCTATTACCGCGAATGTCCGTATAATAACAATCTGGGAAGACATGCGCAAAAATCCAACTTCAGTTAGTGTCGGGATTTGTTTGCATTTCGTATCGGCAACTGTTTTTTTTACTCAGCACACTTAAATAACCTTATTGCTGTTTATAATTGATGCCATTCTTACATAGTTGAATTTTTTTAGACTCGCGGTATTAGGTATGGCCAGTATATACTTACTTCCCTACGGTAGACATTTTATTATAGCATACATTTTCAAATTGTAATACTAGATGGTTATTGGTGGTCTGCGGCTAGAGCGTCCGCCTCGCATGTGACAGGTCGTGGGTTCGGTCATACTTGAAAAATGTTACGAGAAGCTTCCTCGTTTGGCGCTCAGTGTTTAGATAATAGTTCAATGTCTGATCAGCCCGATGTCAGTATAATGTGACTGGGTGGGGTATCATACATGCCATATGTCTGCGGTACGATAACCTAGTGTGGCAGCGCTTAGAATACTGTCTCAAGTAGGCATGGTCGCAATATAACTGAACTATTGTTGAAAATGACACTTAACACCATACAACAACAACAACAACATAAACAACAACAACAACAATCCATGTCTTAGATACGTGAACATGAATAAACTTGATTTCAAAATTGCCGTGTGTCCCTTTAATATAAAATAGATATACTATATTTAACTATTTTGTAATGTTTCTTATATCTAAATCATGGATTTTCAAATTTTAACATTTTAGATATTTTTAGTTTCACATGGTTCTACGTGCGCAGCGGTAAACGATTGGTTTAATATTTGAAAATGTGTAATTTTCACATTTTAGCTTTGCGTGTATACCTTTAAAATAAGATCGTAGATAGATTTGGATGATCAATTACATTGTTTTCAATCAAAACATTTCCAATAAAGCCCGAGACATAACCTCTGTTAACGATGTTGGCCCGTAAAATAAAAATAATTAGTTTTTTTTTTTGGTTCAGTTAAATAAACATGTTTATTATTAACTAGGTAGAAATTGCTCACGGAAAAGGTATGTTGCCGTGCTCTCTAATGTTTTGTTAACTTTGATAAAAATGACGTCTTTAAGATATCATTCTATTATACATATGAAACTGAACTTAAAAATGAGCATCATGATAAAAATGGATAAAAAATATATATTTTTTTTTTTTTTAAAAAATACGCTGAAAACTAAAATTTTATTGTATATTCTTGCTTTAGAAAATAATCGGATATACCCCGCCCACTTTTTTTTAAACAAAGACCAAAAAAAAATGATCCAAGAAATTAGTTATGTTATGTTATGTTTTATTTTAAAATCATTCTAATACATTTATACACTTGTACAAACCGCTTTCGAAAAGAAAAAAAAGAAGAAGATTTTTTTCTCATTTGAAAAAAAAGTATATATATATATATATATATATATATATATATATATATACCGAATAATACTCGCTAAGGTAATAATACTTGGTAAGAAAATGGTGCCATAAGTTGAAAAAATATGATTTGGGTATTCTTATTTAAAAAAAAAATGCGTGCATCTTGAAGTGCTTGCAGAAAACAATAACAGTTTTGGGGTTCATAATGCGGTAGGTGAATTTCGTGCATAACAAACATACCTAACTCGTTTAGTTAAAAGCAGCAATGAAAAAGCAAAACATCGAATTATATTTTACCGAACGAACACCAAAATTGTATTTTCAAATGTGACGTGAAATATACATTGCTTCACAAATATAATCCGTATTTAAAACACTTGATAATAATATTTTAATATTCATTCATCAACTCCTCATCAAATCCATAAGAAGCGAACGTACTCACATCTTGGTGACTGTCGAACCCTGTGATAATCCCGGCAGTAATTGAATAAAATGTGAGAAAGGTTTAAATAATCACGAGGTCAATGAGGCCCGCCGAATGCCACTTCCGGTCACATGTTTTTAAACGGCTGCCATGTTGAAATAACGTCGGAAGTAAACATAAATGTTTGGTTGCGGCTATTTCAAGCGAGTCATTACTTTTATTTGTTAATTAATTATTTAAACTTTTAATTATTTCAATAAACTTAAAATCTATTACAAATTGAGGTGAAACTTTCTTTGCACTGATCACCAGCGCCCTTAATTTTCACTCTGGTTGAATTATATTCTCTTGCGGGCTCTGAGGTGACTCTCGTTCGTCTGTTGTTGCTTTTTCAATCGCATACCATCCCGCCTGTCCGTTCATTTATCTGTCTGTCTGTACGCAAAAAATGGACTAATGACAATAAAATATTAGAACAATTGCATTATCGTTAAAATTGTGGATTTGTGGCCATTTTGTTTTTATCTTTTACTGATTTTGCGTTGTGGATTGCGATTGGAGGTGTGGAGAGGACATACATTTCCATGTGGTATGTTTAAGTACATGCAATATGAAAAATCGTCTGTTAGCCCTCGGTGGCATAAAAATGACACAAAATATTTTAACATATACAGAACAGAATAGCTGACCCGCCACCTGACATTTGATGTATCTTCTCAAAATGTATCAAAGCATGTTACTTGAAATTTGGACTTGAATAAGAAAGGACACTGCTATGTAAATTTAATACATTATTTTTGTTTATGACGTGTATAACTTTTGATTACGCTTCTCAACATTTTGCGGGTTAGCTGTTCCGTTCAGTATATTTAATAAATGCGTGTTTTATTTTCATGTTGCACAACTGTGCTTGGGTATTCATTATTATCGTATGTTTAAATGTATATTCGTATAGGAGTACCAGTCATATATTCAAGGTATTCGTAATCTTAAAGAGTAGTTGAAGATTTTTCAAATTACTCCTGACAGGCAAAGAAAGCGAAAATCTGAAAATCGCCTCGGGACTTTTCGGAAACTGCGCAAGTTCGGAAATATGACAAACACATTTAGCAATGATATCGACGCAGTTTCTGTGTGGTGTTGGGATGGTGAATTTTAAAAGTTTAATGGTCATAAATACTGCATACAAGGTAAAATGCGGACATTTGTGTAGATTTTAAGCATTTTATGTGATTTTTATACGTTTTAATGTATCCACATTTCCTTATTGCCACGGTATGAACTCCACGCATCACGGACGGCCGATGAACATAAATTTCGAAACATGAAGTTATTGGTTTAATTGTTTTAATAAAGTTTGTTTTTGTTAGTTTAATTAATTGTATAATTGTTTGTCGTGTTGCTGTTGTCGTTTTCGTTCTTATTGTTACTTGTGTTTCCCATTTTGAATAAGATTATATTTTACGTAATAAAATAGATATTGCAGACATATTTTAAGATTGGAACCCGGCTTGACACATATGCAGATATAATTATATACAGCTTTGTCTGCGGCGATCGCAAATTTATTTGAGTTCTGGTACCCGGTTTGCTCCGCATCGCCGCAGTCACAAGCAACTTTTAAAGCGGCAAACTCTAGTTGATTTGAGGTTGGGAGTGAACAGTGTCGTTATTATTGGGACATTCAACAATTAAGATATATATATATATATATATTCACTTAAACAAGATTTTTAAAATAGGACAGAGCAGAATGGTGTAAATTTGAGATGAGAATTCTCCAGGATTTGTTTAGATCCGAAAAAGACCACAGCGTGGTCTAGTGGTAGAGCGTCCACCTCGCATGCGGAAAGTCGCGGGTTCGATCTCCGACCGGGTCATACCAAATACTTTAAAAATGGTACAAGAAGCTTCCTCGCTTGGCGCTCAGCATTTAGAGGACAGTTCTAGGTCTGGTCGGCCCGTTGTCAGTATAATGTGACTGGGTGGGGTATCATACCATGTGTCTGCGGCATGGTACTCCAGTGTGACAGCACTCAGAATATTGTCTCAAGTAGACACCGTCGCGATATGACTGAAAAATTGTTAACACCATACAACAACATTTACAGGTACAATCATTGTTTATGATAATTTTCTTATTCTGCGCCCTTTTTTTGTTTAAAGGTAATTTTCAATATGTTCGAAATGTTATCTGTCGAGACGGAATTTTCTATCCGAACTTCAAAACCATGTGAGATTCTTATAGTCTGGTATGCAAGAAATTTTATATATGATTAAGCTGTTTTATTCCATCTTCTCGTTTTAGCATTATTTCGCCGGCCAATGTTTCATATTTTTTAGGCGTACTAAACATGGTCTCTAAGTTAAGAATGACTCTTGCTATTTATTTGAAGCAACTTGGAATTTCATTTTGATGTTTAATTTTTATTATTAAAATAAATAGAGAAGGATACGGATGTTAGCTGTCGGTGCTAAATTATATTTTGTATTGGCTTAAAATGTACAAAATTAAAATTGTTATCAAGTTTCAATCAAGGACTTATATAAAGAGACATAATTAATCTATAAGAATCATTGTTTATATAGAGATATGTCTATATACGTCCTTGTTTATATAGAAATGTATCTATATAAGTCCTTGTTTATATAGATATATGTCTATATAAGTTCTTGTTTATATAGAAATATTTCTATATAAGTCCTTGTTTATATAGAAATATGTCTATATAGTTCCTTGCTTATATAGAGATGTATTTATATAGGTTATTGCTTATATATAGATGTGTATATATATAATTCATTGCTTATATAGAGATGTATCTATATAGGTCATTGTTTATATATAGTTGTATCTATATTATTACTTGCTTATATAGAGATGTATCTTTATAGGTCCTTGCTTATATAGAGAAGTATCTATATACGTTCTTGTTAATGTAGAGATATACCTAAATACGTCCTTGTTTATATAGAGATGTATCTACATACGTCCTCGTTTATATAGAAATAAATCTATAAACGTCCTTGTTAATGTAGAAATATACCTATGTACGTCCTTGTTTATATAGATATGTATCTATATACGTCTTTGTTAATATAGAGATATACCTATATACGTCTTTGCTTATATAGATATATACCTATTTAAGTCCTTGTTTATATAGAGACATATATCTATATACGTCCTTGTTCATAGAGAGATATATCTATATAAGTCCTTGTTTATATAAAGATTCCTATATAGGTCTTTGTTTATAGATATATATTTATATAAGTCCTTGTTTATATAGAGATATATCTATATAAGAACTTGTTTATATAGATAAATACCTATATAAGTCCTTGTTTATATAAAGATATACAATATAAGTTATTGTTTATATAAAGATATATACCTATATAAGTCCTTGTTTATACAGAGATGTATCTATATAAGTCATTGTTTATATAGATATAAATCTATATACGTCCTTGTGTATATAAGTCCTTGTTTATATAGAGATATATTTATATAAGTCCTTGTTTATATAGATAAATATCTATATATGTCCTTGTTTATATAAGTCCTTGTTTATATAGAGATATATCTATATAAGTCATTGTTTATATAGATAAATATATATAGTAGTCATTGTTTATATATAGATGTCTCTATATAAGTCATTGTTAACATAGAGACATATCTATATAAGTCATTGTTTATATAGATATATACCTATATAAGTCCTTGTTTATATAGATATATATACCTATATAACTCATTGTTTATATAGAGATATATCTATATACGTCCTTGTTTATATAGAGATATATCTAATATGTCCTTGTTTATATAGAGATGTATCTATATAAGTCCTTGTTCATATAGAGATGTATCTATATAAGTCCTTGTTTATATAGAGATATATCTATATACGTCATTGTTTATATAGATATTTATCTATATAAGTCCTTGTTTATATAGAGATATGTCTATATAAGTCCTTGTTTCAATCAAGAGTATATTAAGCAGAGTTTGGCAACGTAAATATTTAATCAGCAGGTACGGCTGGAATTTCGGTTGGAACATTTAGTATATCTTTAATAACTCGTTGAACCCAGGTGCGTAGCGAGGCATACTCGGATACTATGCGGAGTAATATTTGAAACCAAAACGTTAATATTTAAAGGGCTAAAAAGTCCTGATATAGGTAAATATTTTTTAAGTAATGTGTTCTAGCCCAATGAAGCATAACATTTGAAAAGTTACCAGATGTCACCATTTCTACTTTTATTTCTAACAAGTTTCGCGGGGAAGGCGCCCCTGTCTCCCACCAGCGGAGGCGGAATCACATTCGCACACCCTGCCCTGAGTTACTTGCTAAGTTGTCACGCTACGTCACTGGAACCTTTGTCTGAGTTTAATCATTTTGGTATCAAAGTAAAGCTGATAAAAGGTTGACTATTTCTATTTACCAACTTTTTAATATTATTTCCGGTAGAAAACGAAAATTGTTGGATTTTTTACGAAATATATTTATTTTTTTAACAAAAAAGGTAGTATTCTCATTTTTGAAAACATTTTAACACGTCATAGAAATAGGAAGTATGCAAATAAGAAGTATGTTATCCGCGGGCTCCAAAAATCATATCGATATCTTAAGATATTTTTCTTTATATCTTACTTTAAAAATGGTCTTAAATTACAGAAAAATATCACATAAAAATACGTGTATATCAAGCCAAGGACTTACTTATATATTTCCCCGTGTAAGCGTAAAAAATGTTCATTTCTTTAAATATAAAAGAAAAGTTTACCACCCAAAGTTACAATCAGTCCCTTCGTTTGATACCAAAATTGCAACAATATGTTGATTGTGTCAAGAGAAGTTGTGTCTCCAAGATTTGGAAAATAGACAAGCACCTGCAGTCATATCTCTCTGCTAATGATATATTAGTAAATGTCCGGTCCAGCCAATTCATTTCCGTTCACTCCGATATTTAACGAACCCGGTTAAAAGTCACATTAACCAATCATATACTGGCGGGAATGTACACTTTCAAAATGGCGGCGCTCTTGACATGATTCATGAATGTGAATTGAAAACAGCAAAAATGCCAACTAATTGCGTTGTCAAAGGCTGTAAAAGTGTACATACAACAAAGAATAAAGTATCATTTTATCGTATGCCTATGAAAAATATCCCTCTTTGCAGACAATGGCTTATTCGAGCTGGATTTCCGAGTAACGAGGTAAACAGAATGAGCACTCGTCGCATCAGAAATTCAAGGATGTGTTCGCTGCACTTTGAAGGTGGCAGGAAAAAGAACATGACAGATTATCCGACTTTACATATACCAGGTGTGTTATAAGAAATTAGAAAATGATTATGTAGAATATACAAATACTTTCGAAGGCCTTCAAGCTTTGTTGTAATATATTGCGCTGTCGTAATCTGTTTTCAATGAATTATGCTTATACCTAATACAGCAATATAACTATAACCGTGTAATAACAGTATCCCAGCATAAGCAAAGCTTTCAACTTCTGCAAGCATCGTCATTTGTTTACATTTACGAAGCTGCAAAAGATTCATTTTTTTTATTTATTGCAGATTTTTTTCTGTATAAAAATTCAAAGATATGATACGTGAAGCATACAATTTCCATTTAAATGCGGAAGAATACATTTATCTCACTGTGCTCTAAAAAACCACGACAATTTTCATTGATAAAAAAATTGTTTTACGCATTTTTCACTATGCATAGTGACGTCATTTGGTGGGGGCTATAATCTCTAATATCATTCGACTTTAATCATCTGTAATCATTGACAGGGTGAAATATTGACATGTTTTCAATATAATAACTCGTAGTGATGTTGATGTACAGATCCACCGCTCAAAGTAATTGATTTAAATATACATACATAATTTCATTTATATATTTACCCTTATCATATACTGTTGTATTGCTACTCAATTTTTGCTGCTAACTGGTTATCCAAACATATTTAACCGTTAATTAGGTCATCCTATCATTATGTTTGTTGTGTCTGTGTTGTATTTTTTAGATTATCATTGATTAAATCTAGGTCACGCAAACCGGAATTGTTTGCGTTAGCCATACATAACGTTTGGAAAAATAGTTTTTCGACAATGTACAGATCTGTGCATCATCAACGTAACTTGAGTTAAATAATTAATATAATAATACCGTTTATATATCTAATCCATTAATTTGATATATTTTCTCGATTTTACTAATTTTGCAATCCAAATCCATGCTTCAATTTTCAAAAAGAAACAACATAAACATGTCACTTTCAAGGACTTGAAATCATGTACGTTTCACCCTTACAATATCCCTTTGATGTTAGCCGACGCATGGTGACGTCCCCGTGATCAAAGAGACGACAGCCAACGTGTTGTTTCATTCAATACATGCATTGAAATTGTGCAGTTTGTTTGTGTTCACTTAAAATCGGATTTCGTTAATAAGTATTATACTCCATTTTAAATATCTTCCATTAGATGCGAACGTTTTTTTAATGAATTCATAATAATAATATAATAGGAGACAGAGATGAAAGTGGTTGTACGCAAATTTACAAATAGTCATATACAGTATAGTTTAGCAAGAATAATACTGCTATTCATTGGCGTGTGTTTATATGTCACATTCAATAAAAAGTGAAGCAGATAAAAAACATGAATAAAAATTTCTCAATAGATTTATTCCATAAGGCCGTCCTTATATATATTGTTTGCCATGCTCCTACATACTTGCTCATAATTGTCACAACCCAAACTTTATAATTGACTTATTAAGGTTTTTTTTCATGATTTATGTCCATTTTTAGCTCTACTGGCCAAAGGCCAGAAGTGCTTATGCGATGGCACGTTGTTCGTCATCTGTTAGCAGCACTTTCTCTGACACCATTAGGCCAATTAAACTCAAACTTCACATGAATGTTTCTATTGCATAGGAGACTATACAGAAGGTATTTTTTTGCGATCTGAAATTCAAGATGGCCACCGTTACTAAAAATAGTCCAAAACTTAAAAATTCTTCTTCCTATGAATAGCCCAACAGATTTTCAAAATCTTTATGTAGTAATGATGACCAACTATAGTTTTGTTAGATTGTTCAAATGGTGTCCCTAGGGTTAAAAATGACCCCATCCCGAAGGTTCAGTTACGGGACACATGTCATATAATATTTTATTATTTTTAGCTGGCCAGGACAAAGTCCAAGGAGAGCTATTGTCATGACCGCTGCGGCAGCGGCGTCTGTAGACACCCAGGTTATACTTTTGCGTACAAGTTTTAGATATCTATGCAACCACTCATTGGATATGAATGAAACTTTGCATGTGTGTTTACCATCATCATTGGAACACACAGAGATAAGAACCATAACTCTGGATTGCATTTTGGCACAGTTATGGTCCTTTTTGGACTAAGACACCCAGAGGCGAGCTTTGTTGGTCTTCTGACAACTTTTGTTTTTAAATGGAAATGACTTTGCCTATATCTTCACAAAAGCATTGTTAGGTGAAGGAGGTTCAGATTTGTAAAAATGATTGGGTTCCTATGTCTTAAGGGGTCAGGAGTGGCCCCAAAATGGTACAAACTGAGAATTTATAAATCTTTTTCTTAAGAACCGGTATGTCAGATTTGTAGATATTTGGCATAAATTATCACTTTGTGTAGGGGTTTGATTGCAGGTAAGAATTTAGGGGCTAATATTCATAGGGACCCTGTAAGGGGACTTAGAATTTTACATAGGGATACTATTGGAAAACAGAAAATTCTCTTTTTCTTTCATCTTTTCTGAAACCACTTGGCCAATTAAACTGAAACTTCACATGGATGTTTCTATTGCATAGGAGACTATACAGATGATTTTTTTTCGATCTGAAATTCAAGATGGCCACAGTTACTAAAAATAGTCCAAAACTAAAAAAAATCTTCTTCTCATGAACGGCCCAACAGATATTCAAAATGTTTATGTAGTAATGATGACCAACTATAGTTTTGTTAGATTTATTCTAATGGTGCCCATAGGGTTAAAATTGACCCCATCCTGATGTTTTTATTGCAATGGAGAATTTCAAAAAGTGCTATGGCCACTACGAGTCAATAGAGCATCCTCAGGCCCTCTTGGGCCTTTTGTTTCTTTATATATATTACTATGCAAAATCAAAATTTGGGGGGGGGGGGAGCTACCTACATGAAAAATACTTGGTCGGAGTACATCAAACAAGTATTTTTAGCTCGTCGGGACGAAGTCCAAGTAGAGCTATTGTCATGACCCCGGCGGCAACGGCAGCGTCTTCTGTAGACACTCAGGTTAAACTTTTGCGTTTAAGTTTCAGTTATCTATGCAAGCACTCATTGGATGTCAATGAAACTTTGCATTTGTGTTCACCATCATCAATGGAACACACAGAGATAAGAACAATAACTCTGGATTGCATTTTGGCACAGTTATGGCCCTTTTTGGACTTAGACACCCAGGTTAAACTTTTCATTTAGTTGCCTTTAAGTTTAAGATATCTATGCAACCACTCGTTAGATGTGAATGAACCATCACATGTGTGTTCACCATCATCAATGAAACACACAGAGATAAGAACCATAACTCTGGATTGCTTTTTGGCACAGTTATGGCCCTTTTAGGACTTAGACACCCAAGTTAAACTTTGAGTTTAGTTGCGTTTAAGTTTAAGATATCTGTGCAACCACTCATTGGATGTGAATGAACCTTCACATGTGTGTTCACCATCATCAATGGAACACACACAGATAAGAACCATAACTCTGGGTTGCTTTTTGGCACAGTTATGGCCCTTTTTCGAATTAATTTTTCAGGTTAAAGTTTTTTATCAGTTAAAATATCTATGCAACAACTCATTGGATATGAATGAAACTTTGTGTGTGTGTTTACCATCATCATTGAAACACACATAGACAAGAACCATAACTCTGGGTTGCATTTTGGCACAGTTATGGCCCTTTTTTTACTTAATTTTTCAGGTTAAATTTTTTTATCAGGTTAAAATATCTATGCAAGCACTCATTTGATATGAATGAAACTTTGCATGTGTGATCACCATCATTGAAACACACAAAGACAAGAACCATAACTCTTGGTTGCATTTTGGTAGAGTTAAGGCCCTTTAAGATTTATATTTTCATCTGTAGACACAAAGGTTAAACTTTTGCGTTTAGATGCGTTGTTTGATGTTTACCTCCAATCTTAATCTTTGCATTGGTGGTGGGTTTTATCCCATCAGCAAGCTTTGTGGTCTTCTGACAACTCTTGTTTAAGGATGGCCTAACAATATCAATTCACTGAACAGCATGAGGTTTTTTAATTTTCCTATTTTATTTTGTTAAAAAATCATTTTAACCAAATGAAAACATATAAATATTTTATTTTATTTTATACTCTATTTATACATCTTTATATATATATATATATCCACCTCTTCTTATCCACTTCTTACAATTGTTCAACTGTAACTTAATTTAATTCTACATTGAAATGTAGTCCTGTGCTAATTTCAGTTTCAATTTTTTAAAAAAAGTCTTCAAGAAGGTCACTCGTCCAGAACCTTTTTAATTTCTGACATGCACAAGTGAAATCTTTTTATAACTTTTGACCTTGACCTGTATTTCATTAGTTTTCAGCAAACATGTTTGAAATTTATATTCGTAAACAAACATAGCGATTGTTGATGTTTTATGTAAACTGGAAAATGGACATAGTGAGAAACACATTTTTTTAGGTCTGTATCATAAAATAACTTTCTTGTATCGGAATCATTATAATGCTTCCACAAAAATTTTTGGGTGGCATATAGTAGTTGCAGCGTCCATCCGGTATTTCGTGTCCGGCCTGTAATTTTGTCATGCAAAGATGGATTTTTTTTTGTGCTTTTCACAAATGATCAACATAACATGACGACATGTCGCATATAAGACCCATCACAATTTTAGTTTGTTTGACAACACTTTGAGTCTGTGAGATTTCGTGTCCGGCCTGTAGCTTTGTCATGCATAGATGAATTTTAATGATACTTGCTACAAATGATCAACACTGAGTCTGTGTGAGATTTCATGTCCAACCTGTAGCTTTGTCATGCATAGATGGATTTTGTTTATACTAGCTACAAATTAGCAACATAACATGAGGATTTGTCGCCCGTTACACCCAGATTCACACTTCAAAGGTCAAGGTCACAATTTACATTTGATGAAACTTTCAGTCTGATTGAGATTTGGTGTCCAGTCTGTAACTTTGTCACCTGTCAGTCCTATGGATAAATTTCAACAACACTTTGCTCAATTTATAGACCCACATGCGTACCTCAAAGGTCAAGGTCACACATCAAGTTTGTTTGACAACATTTTTAGTCTGTAAGATTTCATGTCGTGCATAGATGGATTTTATAAATAATTGCTGCAATTGATCAAGATAAGATGACGACATGTTGCACTTAATACCCAGACTCCCATTTTAAAGGTAAAGATCACAATTTTACTTGTTTGATGACAATGAATGACAAAAAAATGCATGTTTAAATAGATATCTTTTAAGCAATATGGGGTCATTTTGTATATATATATAAGCATGGTATTTTTTTGCAAAATAAAATGTTTTTGCCATATTTAAACTTTTTTAAAAATCCTGATATACTCCTTTTAATAAGGTAAATATGATTATTAAGCTGGCCATTTTGTCGCATGGAAGACCCATCCCTTCCCTTTTTCTTAAAGTTCAAGAAATTATCAACTGGCAATACCAAATTATTTTTTTTTATTTGTGAGAGAGTTGTTTGAGTGTTGTGTAGTGTTTTCATTATTATGTTATTGTGAAGAGTGCGTTGGGATGGTCTGATCTGACCCGCAACACAAACATTCACGGGGAGAATAAATGGGTTGCCAATGCTAACTGAAAAAAAAAAAATATATATATATACAAATAATTATCTCCATATATATATATCATGCATTGTGAATGAGCATCAGAAAAGATCCCAAAAATCATAAATTCTGTTGTGAATTCAATTATCTCCCTTTATGAAATTAAATATATCTGTATGATCCAGCGGGTTTATAAATCTGTCCTTTATATAGCATGTGAGTAGTCATGAATCCTTAACTGGATCTTACTCATATAAAGCTATAAGTTCATGTATGTAAATTTGTCCACCCTGTCCAGATGTGTTGCATGTAATTCCATAGTATATAAGTCATGGTCGACAACAAATTTATTAGTTTGGCAGAGGCCTTGATATTGTATCTATGGTTTGCATTGTAGCTAGGTGCACTCGCCGTAGTCTGGTCTGTACATTCATGTCTTGGTTATTCACAAGTAATAATTTCCATATATATATATATATATATATATATATATATATATATATATATACAATGTATATATATATGACCAAATAAATTAATTCAAATTATTATTTTTTTCAGATTTTAATAGAAGAGAAGAAGCTGCCAGAGTTCTTATCTTTATAAGTCAGTCGGCATCACGGCCTGAAACCAGCCAGTCAACTGAAAACAGCCAGCCAGCATCATGTCATGCTGAAGTTGGCGAGTCGGCATCACAGCCTGGAACCAACCAGTCAACTGAAAACAACCAGCCAGCATTATGTAATGCTGAAGTTGGCGAGTTGGCATCACGGCCTGGAACCAACCAGTCAACTGAAAACAGCCAGCCAGCATCATGTAATACTGAAGTTGGCAAGTCCGCATCACGGCCTGAAACCAACCAGTCGCCTGAAAACAGCCAGCCAGCATCATGTAATACTGAAGTTGGCAAGTCCGCATCATGGCCTGAAACCAACCAGTCGCCTGAAAACAGCCAGCCAGCATCATGTAATACTGAAGTTGGCAAGTCCGCATCACGGCCTGAAACCAACCAGTCGCCTGAAAACAACCAGCCAGCATCATGTAATACTGACGTTGGCGAGTCTGCATCACAGCCTTGAACCAACCAATCAACTGAAAAGATCCATCCAGCATCATGTAATGCGAGTCTGCATCAAGGCCTGGAACCAACAGTCAACTGAAAACAGCCAGCCAGCATCATGTAATACTGAAGTTGGCGAGTTGGCATCACGGCCTGGAACCAACCAGTCAACTGAAAACAGCCAGCCAGCATCATGTAATGCTGAAGTTGGCGAGTCGGCATCACGGCCTGGAACCAACCAATCAACTGAAAACAACCAGCCAGCATCATGTAATACTGAAGTTGGCAAGTCCGCATCACGGCCTGAAACCAACCAGTCGTCTGAAAACAGCCAGCCAGCATCATGTAATACTGAAGTTGGCAAGTCCGCATCACGGCCTGAAACCAACCAGTCGCCTGAAAACAACCAGCCAGCATCATGTAAAACTGAAGTTGGCGAGTTGGCATCATGGCCTTAAACTAACCAGTCAACTGAAAGCAACCAGCCAGCATCATGTAATGCTGAAGTTGGCGAGTCTGCATCACGGCCTGGAACCAACCAGTCAACTACAAACAACCAGCCGGCATCATGTAACACTGAAGTTGAAGAGTCGGCATTACGGCCTGGAACCAACCAGTCAACTGAAAACAACCAGCCAGCATCATGTAATACTGAAGTTGGCGAGTCGGCATCACGGCCTTAAACGAACCAGTCACCTGAAAACAGCCAGCCAGCCAGCATAATTTAATACTGAAGTTGGCAAGTCAGCACCATGGCCTGGAACCAGCCAGTATAGCAACAAATAATGGTAAACAAATATAGAATCTAGATGTAGAAAACAATTGTTGGTTTGAAATTCTCAGTGAAATAACAAATTTAATCAAGTGAACAAAGCCAGAGGTTCTGGGTTAGATCCCATGTTCAATACGATCATCTCCCAAAATACAAACGCCGCATGTGTGTTTAATTGCTGATACAGATCACGTTCTGTGCTTCTCAATGTAAAGACTCAAAATTCAACAACAGGTTAAAGTTCACAGTTAATGGTCTCACTTAAGCTCGTCTATGCGAAGATTAATGAGAGTTATTCTACTCAAACGGGTGTGGGCGTCACACCTTCGTTATAGTTTTGTGTGCAAGTCCCCATCTCAGTAACTGTTGCATATATTGCCTTGAAACTTTACACAAGCCTTCCATGTCATCAACACTACTACAATAACTAAGTTATATAACTCTTGCATGAATAGAATGCAAATTATTGACCTTGTTTGACTTGGAAAATCTGGTTAAAGTTTTGCGTGCAAGTACCATCAAGTCATATCTCACCACTTAATATATTTTATTGAAACTTCACACACAACTTCTCAGTCATGATCAAACCTATTACAATAACTAAGTTAGATAATTCTTTGATGACTATAATGCAATATTATGGCTTTGATTCACTCAAAAAATTCCGGTTAAAGATTAGCATGGCAGTACCATCAAGTCGATATGATAACAACCACTCACTATATTTGATTGAAACTTTTATATATGACTTTATAGTAATGGAACCAACTAAATTAATCAAGTGGGATAACTCTTGCCAGACTATTATTTAAAGTGTGAAGCGTGTTGTCCAGTGTCAGACCCAATGCTCGGAGGGTCATGGGTTTGATCCTCCATCAGGGCTATGCTTTACGTACTTGTTCTACCCAGAAAGAATTTGAGAGTGATTGTCATAACTTGCTTCACAATCAATGTAAAATAAATACGCTTGAACTAATTCAATAAGGTACAGTTACATTGGTCAAATTATTGTTGAATTTCATTAAATAAAAAAGAGAGATGAATGTTGAGGCGAAGCATTACATGCTTGATATCCACTTTTTAGAAATGAGATTTAATAATGTTTTTTATTAACAATCTTTCATTACATTGAATTGTTCAGCTTCTCTAACTAATATGCATATAGTTCACTTTTACAAAAATCTCGCTCTTCTGGCCACCTTCAACACAAAAATTGCTTCGGCCAAGGGTTGGCCATGTCCAACATGCCTCTTGTTTTAGAGGTAAAATACTCATTTGAAGAAAATCTTATCTGGAGAACTGAAACTACTTTCATGAGACATGTGTACACTACCATACAGGGACTGCATGCGTGTACACTACCATATAGGGACTGCATGCCTGTACACTACCATACAGGGATTGCATGAGTGTACACTACCATACAGTGACTCCATGCGTGTACACTACCATACAGGGACTGCATGAGTGTACACTACCATACAGGGACTGCATGCATGTACACTACCATACAGGGATTGCATGAGTGTACACTAACTACCATACAGTGACTCCATGCGTGTACACTACCATACAGGGACTGCATGAGTGTACACTACCATACAGGGAATGCATGCGTGTACACTACCATACAGTGACTCCAAGCGTGTACACTACCTTACAGGGACTGCATGAGTGTACACTACCATACAGGGACTGCATGAGTGTACACTACCATACAGGGACTGCTAAGTGTACACTACCATACTGGGACTGCATGCGTGTACACTACCAAACAGGGACTGCATGTGTGTACACTTCCTTACAGGGACTGCATGAGTGTACACTACAATACAGGGACTGCATGCATGTACACTACCATACAGGGACTGCATGCGTGTACACTACCATACAGGGATTGCATGGATGTACACTACCATACAGGCACTGCATTGGTGTACACTACCATACAGGGACTGCATGGGCGTACACTACCATACAGGGACTGCATGGGCGTACACTACCATACAGGGACTGCATGGGCGTACACTACCATACAGGGACTGCATGGGCGTACACTACCATACAGGGACTGCATGGGCGTACACTACCATACAGGGACTGCATGCGTGTACACTACCATACAGGGACTGCATGCGTGTACACTACCATACAGGGACTGCATGCGTGTATACTACCATACAGGGACTGCATGGGTGTATACTACCATACAGGGACTGCATGGGTGTACACTACCATACAGGAACTGCAAGCGTGTACACTACCATACAGGAACTGCATGCATGTACACTACCATACAGGGACTGCATGCGTGTACACTAGCATAGAGGGACTTCATGGGTGTACACTACCATACAGGGACTGCATGCATGTACACTACCATACAGGGACTGCATGCGTGTACACTAGCATAGAGGGACTTCATGGGTGTACACTACCATACAGGAACTGCATGCGTATACACTACCATACAGTGACTGCATGCGTGTACACTAGCATAGAGGGACTGCATGCATGTATACTACCATACAGGGACTGCATGCATGTACACTAGCATAGAGGGACTTCATGGGTGTACACTACCATACAGGAACTGCATGCGTATACACTACCATACAGTGACTGCATGCGTGTACACTAGCATAGAGGGACTGCATGCATGTACACTACCATACAGGGACTGCATGCGTGTACACTAGCATAGAGGGACTTCATGGGTGTACACTACCATACAGTGACTGCATGCGTGTATACTAGCATAGAGGGACTGCATGCATGTACACTACCATACAGGGACTGCATGCATGTAAACTACCATACAGGGATTGCATGCGTGTACACTACCATACAGGGATTGCATGGATGTACACTACCATACAGGCACTGCATGGGTGTACACTACCATACAGGCACTGCATGGGTGTACACTACCAAACAGGGACTGCATGCGTGTACACTACCATACAGGAACTGCATGCGTGTACACTACCATACAGGCACTGCATGCGTGTACACTACCATACAGGCACTGCATGCGTGTACACTACCATACAGGCACTGCATGGGTGTACACTACCAAACAGGGACTGCATGGGTGTACACTACCATACAGGCACTGCATGCGTGTACACTACCATACAGGCACTGCATGCGTGTACACTACCATACAGGCACTGCATGCGTGTACACTACCATACAGGCACTGCAAGGGTGTACACTACCATACAGGGACTGCATGCGTGTACACTACCATACAGGGACTGCATGCGTGTACACTACCATACAGGGATTGCATGTGTGTACACTACCATACAGGGACTGCATGAGTGTACACTACCATACAGGAACTGCATGCGTGTACACTACCATACAGGCACTGCATGCGTGTACACTACCATACAGGGATTGCATGCGTGTAAACTACCATACAGGGATTGCATGTGTGTACACTACCATACAGGGACTGCATGAGTGTACACTACAATACAGGAACTGCATGCGTGTATACTACCATACAGGGATTGCATGTGTGTACACTACCATACAGGGACTGCATGAGTGTACACTACCATACAGGAACTGCATGGGTGTATACTACCATACAGGGATTGCATGTGTGTACACTATCATACAGGGATTGCATGTGTGTACACTACCATACAGGGACTGCATGGGTGTATACTACCATACAGGGATTGCATGCGTGTACACTACCATACAGGGATTGCATGCGTGTACACTACCATACAGGGACTGCATGCGTGTATACTACCATACAGGGATTGCATGTGTGTACACTACCATACAGGGACTGCATGAGTGTACACTACCATACAGGAACTGCATGCGTGTACACTACCATACAGGCACTGCATGCGTGTACACTACCATACAGGGATTGCATGCGTGTACACTACCATACAGGGATTGCATGCGTGTAAACTACCATACAGGGATTGCATGCGTGTACACTACCATACAGGGATTGCATGTGTGTACACTACCATACAGGGACTGCATGTGTGTACACTACCATACAGGGACTGCATGAGTGTACACTACCATACAGGAACTGCATGCGTGTACACTACCATACAGGCACTGCATGCGTGTACACTACCATACAGGCACTGCATGCGTGTACACTACCATACAGGCACTGCATGCGTGTACACTACCATACAGGCACTGCATGCGTGTACACTACCATACAGGGATTGCATGCGTGTAAACTACCATACAGGGATTGCATGCGTGTACACTACCATACAGGGATTGCATGTGTGTACACTACCATACAGGGACTGCATGAGTGTACACTACCATACAGGAACTGCATGCGTGTACACTACCATACAGGCACTGCATGCGTGTACACTACCATACAGGCACTGCATGCGTGTACACTACCATACAGGGATTGCATGCGTGTAAACTACCATACAGGGACTGCATGTGTGTACACTACCATACAGGCACTGCATGCGTGTACACTAGCAAACAGGGACTGCATGCGTGTAAACTACCATACAGGGATTGCATGTGTGTACACTACCATACAGGGACTGCATGCGTGTACACTACCATACAGGAACTGCAAGCGTGTAAACTACCATACAGGGATTGCATGTGTGTACACTACCATACAGGGACTGCATGCGTGTACACTACCATACAGGAACTGCAAGCGTGTAAACTACCATACAGGGATTGCATGTGTGTACACTACCATACAGGGACTGCATGAGTGTACACTACAATACAGGGACTGCATGCATGTACACTACCATACAGGGACTGCATGCGTGTACACTACCATACAGGGGCTTCAGTCATGTACACTACCATACAGGGACTGCATGGGTGTACACTACCATACAGGGACTGCATGAGTGTACACTACAATACAGGGACTGCATGCGTGTACACTACCATACAGAGACTGCATGCGTGTACCTTTACATACAGGGGCTGCATGGGTGTACACTACCATACAGTGACTGCATGTGTGTACACTACCATACTGGGGCTGCATGCGTGTACACTACCATACAGAGGCTGCATGGGTGTACACTACCATACAGGCACTGCATGCGTGTACACTACCATACTGGGGCTGCATGCGTGTACACTACCATACTGGGGCTGCATGCGTGTACACTACCATACAGGAACTGCATGCGTGTACACTACCATACTGGCACTGCATGTGTGTACACTACCATACTGGGGCTGCATGCGTGTACACTACCATACAGGCACTGCATGTGTGTACACTACCATACTGGGGCTGCATGCGTGTACACTACCATACAGGGATTGCATGTGTGTACACTACCATACAGGGACTGCATGAGTGTACACTACCATACAGGAACTGCATGCGTGTACACTACCATACAGGCACTGCATGCGTGTACACTACCATACAGGCACTGCATGCGTGTACACTACCATACAGGGATTGCATGCGTGTAAACTACCATACAGGGACTGCATGTGTGTACACTACCATACAGGCACTGCATGCGTGTACACTAGCAAACAGGGACTGCATGTGTGTAAACTACCATACAGGGATTGCATGCGTGTATACTACCATACAGGGATTGCATGTGTGTACACTACCATACAGGGACTGCATGAGTGTACACTACCATACAGGAACTGCATGCGTGTACACTACCATACAGGCACTGCATGCGTGTACACTACCATACAGGCACTGCATGCGTGTACACTACCATACAGGGACTGCATGCGTGTACACTACCATACAGGCACTGCATGCGTGTACACTAGCAAACAGGGACTGCATGCGTGTAAACTACCATACAGGGATTGCATGTGTGTACACTACCATACAGGGACTGCATGCGTGTACACTACCATACAGGAACTGCAAGCGTGTAAACTACCATACAGGGATTGCATGTGTGTACACTACCATACAGGGACTGCATGCGTGTACACTACCATACAGGAACTGCAAGCGTGTAAACTACCATACAGGGATTGCATGTGTGTACACTACCATACAGGGACTGCATGAGTGTACACTACAATACAGGGACTGCATGCATGTACACTACCATACAGGGACTGCATGCGTGTACACTACCATACAGGGGCTTCAGTCATGTACACTACCATACAGGGACTGCATGGGTGTACACTACCATACAGGGACTGCATGAGTGTACACTACAATACAGGGACTGCATGCGTGTACACTACCATACAGAGACTGCATGCGTGTACCTTTACATACAGGGGCTGCATGGGTGTACACTACCATACAGTGACTGCATGTGTGTACACTACCATACTGGGGCTGCATGCGTGTACACTACCATACAGGGGCTGCATGGGTGTACACTACCATACAGGGACTGCATGCGTGTACACTACCATATAGGGACTGCATGCGTGTACACTACCATATAGGGTAATTTTATTCTATGTCAAACTGTCTCCACAATCTTACATTTTACTTTCAGATTGAGTTCATGACATATTACTGGATTGATCGCTGTTTGGTGACGGTTTTATGGCTTTGAGACGAGTAGAAAAGAACATATATATATAGGATATTGTGCATGAAGTGGTGCAAGGTATTACCATTTAAGATGAGAAATCAGTAATTTTTTTATTTATATTGATAAAGTACAATAAAACAAGGACTTCTATAGAGTAGAAAAAAACAACCTGACTCATTTGTGAAGAATCTCGTTTTCAACTTAAACCATATTCCCCCATGGGCAATACATTTTTCAAAAATAGCTACCAAAAAAATAGTTTACAAAAAAATAAATTTGGACTGAAATTGTCATGGTTGTTTATTAGGTGCAATAGTATTTTTCCAGATGTAACACGGATTTCTTTGCGGAATGAAATTTATGACTTAATCAGACCATTTTGAACAATTTGTGTTTAAATTGTTCAGGTGCATGGTTTCCAAATTAAAAATGATATTTTACTTTTTAGATTGATTCATTGAATATTTAGCATTATTTTTATGCCATTGAGGGCTAACAAACAATCAGTTAACCTAACCACTGTTTCCTGGGATCCTCAAAGCTTAACCAGTACTCTAGAACACCCCATCTTGGCAAGTAACTGATAACTTTCTCACTTGAATCAGTGGTGGGAGAAAAATGATAATGAGACACAATGTTGTATATCAATCATCACTGAGATTGTTGCCGGGCGGGTATTCAAACTCATGATCCCAAAGTTGATTTTATAGTCGGGCGTGCTAGAAACCAGGCCTGGAAATATCAGGGCAGATTGGAGGTCTGAATCCTGTGTAATGTCTCTACATCCATCAGTTGGGAAGGTTTTTATGTTATACAATTTATGCTACAATAATGTATGACTGTGGCAGTGGTTTAGTGGTAGAAAATCTACCTCCCATGTGGAAGGTAGTGGGATCGATCCCTGGCTGAATTTGGATCATCCAAACATCAAATGATAAGTCAAGAATTAAGGTTAAGGTCACAGGTAATGTTGATGGAGATTTTTAGAAACGGCCAATTGAAATTTTTCAATTTACATTGTCAGGTTTAAGTTTAAAAAAAGAAAAGACTAAAAGTCATGCTAGAGTGGCTCATTATATAAACAAA
Organism: Panopea generosa; assembly: GCA_029582155.1. Taxonomy (NCBI): domain Eukaryota; kingdom Metazoa; phylum Mollusca; class Bivalvia; order Adapedonta; family Hiatellidae; genus Panopea; species Panopea generosa. The sequence continues at coordinate 22,974,108 of CM055909.1, forward strand.
TGTTTTTGAATTAAATAAAGTATTTTGAAGTCAATTTGGTTCATGGCATTGAAAAAGTACTTTTCATCGAGCGTCTTCTGTGTGTAAAAAGTTGTTACTGATTTGTTCAGTTTCTTGAAAAGTAAGATGTCTTCTAACAACAAGAATATTTCATTTTCTGACTGGAAAAGTAAAAAAAATCACTAGTCCATGGACAAATATTTTATAAATTCTTTTGTAAATGCTTGAAATTTGTCTCTTTTAATGCCCCCAGAAAATTTTGGGGTGGCATATATAGTAATTAAAGCTTCTGTCTGGTATTTCGTGTCCTGCCTGTAAATTTGTCCTGCATAGATGGATTTTGTTAATACTTGCAACAAATGATCAACATAACATGATGACATGTTGCAAGTATGACCCACACCCGTACCAGGTTAAGTTCACGCTTTGAGTTTGTTTGACAACACTTTGAGTGTGTGAGATTTCATGTCCAGCCTGTAACTTTGTCATGCATAGATGGATTTTATGAATACCTGCTACAAATGATCAACATAACATGAAGACGTGTCGCTCGTTACACCAAGACTTCCACTTCAAATGTCAAGGTCAAACTTTAACTTTGATGACACCTTCAATCTGTTTCAGATTTCTTGTCTGGTCTGCAACTTTGTCACCTATCGATAAATTTCAGAAACACATGGCTCAATTCATCAGCATGATATGGGATGTGTCACGCGTAACACCTACACCTGTACCTCAAAGGTCAAAGTCACACTTTGACTTTGACAATACTTTGAGTGAGTGAGATTTTGTGTCCGGCCTGTAACTTTGTCATGCATAGATGAATTTTATAAATACTTGCTACAAATGATCAGCATAACATGACGATGTGTCGCGCGCATAAAGCAATACTCCAACTTCAAAGGTCAAGGTCAAAATTCAACTTAAACAACACTTTAAGTCTTTAAGAGATTTCATTTCCGGTCTGTAACTTTTTCACCTATGGATAAATTTCATAAAGACTTGGCTCAATTCATCATGATGATGTGTTGCAAGTAAGATCCATACCTGTACCTAAAAGGTCAATGGTCATATTTTGAGTTTGTTTGACAACAATATGAGTCTGTGTGAGATTTCGTGTCTTTGTCTTTAACTTACCTCAGTTGATCAAGATGACATGATGATGTGTCACATGTAAGACCCACACCCATACCTTAAAGGTCACACTTTTAGTTTGTTCGACAACACTTCTTGTTCTGAAAGTATTTTTGATATTTATAATGTTATGTTCAGGAGACTCTATAATGTTTTGTTCAGAAGGCTCTATAAAGTTTTGTTCAGGAGGCTCTATAAAGTTTTGTTCAGGAGGCTCTATAAAGTTTTGTTCACGAGGCTCTATAATGTTTTGTTCACAAGGCTCTATAAAGTTTTGTTCAGGAGGCTCTATAATGTTTTGTTTAGGAGGCTCTATAATGTTTTATTTAGGAGGCACTATGTTTTGTTCAGGAGACTATGTAATGTTTTGTTCAGGAGGCTCTATATTGTTTTATTTAGGAGGCACTATGTTTTGTTCAGGAGACTATGTAATGTTTTGTTCAGGAGGCATTATAATGTTTTGTTCAGGAGGCTCTATAATGTTTTGTTCAGGAGGCTCTATAATGTTTTGTTCAGGAGGCTCTATAATGTTTTGTTCAGGAGGCTCTATAATGTTTTGTTCAGGAGGCTCTATAATGTTTTGTTCAGGAGGCTCTATAATGTTTTGTTCAGGAGGCTCTATAGTGTTTTGTTCAGGAGGCTCTATATTGTTTTGTTCAGGAGGCTCTATATTGTTTTGTTCAGGAGGCTTTATACAGTTTTGTCCAGGAGGCTCTATAAAGTTTTGTTCAGGAGGCTCTATAAAGTTTTGTTCAGGAGGCTATATAATGTTTTGTTCAGGAGGCTCTATAATGTTTTGTTCAGGAGGCTCTATATAGTTTTGTTCAGGAGGCTCTATAATGTTTTGTTCAGGAGGCTCTATAATGTTTTGTTCAGGAGGATCTATAATGTTTTGTTTTGGAGGCTCTATAATGTTTTGTTTTGGAGGTTCTCTAAAGTTTTGTTCAGGAGGCTCTATAAAGTTTTGTTCTGGAGGTTCTATAAAGTTTTGTTCTGGATGCACTATGTTTTGTTCAGGATGTTCTCTAATGTTTTGTTCAGGAGGCTGTATAATGTTTTGTTCAGGAGGCTCTATATTGTTTTGTTCAGGAGGCTCTATAATGTTTTGTTCAGGAGGATCTATAATGTTTTGTTCAGGAGGCTCTATAATGTTTTGTTTTGGAGGCTCTATAATGTTTTGTTTTGGAGGTTCTCTAAAGTTTTGTTCAGGAGGCTCTATAAAGTTTTGTTCTGGAGGTTCTATAAAGTTTTGTTCTGGATGCACTATGTTTTGTTCAGGATGTTCTCTAATGTTTTGTTCAGGAGGCTGTATAATGTTTTGTTCAGGAGGCTCTATATTGTTTTGTTCAGGAGGCTCTATATTGTTTTGTTCAGGAGGCTCTATATTGTTTTGTTCAGGAGGCTCTATAATGTTTTGTTCAGGAGGCTCTATAATGTTTTGTTCAGGATGTTCTCTAATGTTTTGTTCAGGAGGCTCTGTATTGTTTTGTTCAGGAGGCTCTGTAATGTTTTAAATAAGGTAATTATTTGCTGTGTTCACAGCATATTAACCTGGTGTATAATTTAAACAATACAAAAATTCATTGTGATCGTTATTTCTTGTTTCAGTTGAGATGAGCAGTAAATGGAACAAATAGCTTAGATTTGGGACGACACGAGAAGACTACATCTACTAGATTCAGCAAAGGACCTTCCGCAATATGTATATTTGCTAGACTGTTTTGTATAATAGGAAATTGTGCCATAATGTTAGTAAATAGGACTTTACCTGTAGTATCAACATCTTAAACAGCAAGCTAAAAAATTCCAGCAACATTCAGCTGCCATTGATGATCATTGAAGAATTGCAGTCCACCTGTTGGTTCTTTAAACAAAATAGTTCTACCTATAGTTCTACTTCTATATAATTCCTTGATGTTTTTAAGAAATTGATAAAAATGAAATATATTTTCCCAAGTTAAAGGTTAGCAAAGTAAAGGGCTTATATGATTCCTTGGCAAAGTTAAGCATTAAAGTGTATTTCAGTAATCTAGGCCACCGGCCCATAATACAATTTTACATAATGGTGAGATTAAAAGAGTGACATATATACAGTTTTCAATAAATATTTAAAGTGTCTGATATGATGGAAATAAATTGTAATTATTATCAATAAGGTATTGCTAATAAAAAAAAAAGTTTATCAAGTTTAAGCTGTATTAGTGTTTACAAGTACAGATCGTAATTTGAAGGCATGGTATAAGAACGTTGCTATATTAATGATAGTGTCAGTTTCTTTTGAAGAAAGCAATGAATTATGTATACCAGTCCTTGAAGAAAGTAATGAGTAGAATTTATCAGGTTTAAAATATAATGATCTAATTGAATGGTTGGCTGTGCATTGATAAAAATGTGATATTCGTCTTCTATAATGCAGTGATATGTTTATGTTTCGACAATGATGACAAAAGCGTGTTGCTAGATGTCAATGGTTTTATGTCTGATTGTTTCAAAAAGAAGCGAATGATTAGAGTATCAGATGTCAGAGAGGATGTTTTAAAATCAATAAGACATGTTGGTAAAAAAATGTGATTTCACGTCGAATAATGGTTTAACTTCATTATATGTGCGAGGTTTGGGTAAAATTTCTAAGTCACAATGCCAGTTTTGTAATAAAAAGTCCTAGTCTTTCAATTAATAACATTATAAATAAGGTAATATTTCCTACATCTTGTGCCAGCCATGAATGTCCAAATCAATTGGAAAATAGATGTTTTATTTCACTTGTCCAATTAGTTCTACCAGTATCATCTAATTACTTTAACATATTATAAATCTGTCTAGGATATCTGCTTACGTCTAAGTTTTAACCAGTATTTAACCCAATTTGTCAGGTAAGATATATATATATATATATATATATAAGGGATGTCGACCACATTCTCCAAGAGCAAAAAAAGTTGGCAGTATTTTGTGGCAATTCGGCATATATTTTACAGAATCGTATTTGAACGTTTTCAATTCTTTCTGAGTACTTATGAGACCCCAGATATCTGGGGAATTAACTGAATAACATAATATAGGTTTAGCCATACTATCGAAAAATTAAAAAAATATCTACCGGATATAAAAAAAAATGTTGATATCTAAAGATGGATGAGACGGCTTTGTTGGCTTGTAAAGTTAACTTGTCTTTAGTGTTTAACCAATACAGTATTGGGTTAAAATACGCCCCTAGATATTTGTAGAAAGGAACTATTCCTATTGCTTTAGTTCTGTAAAACCATTTCTTGTTTCTCTTTAAAATACCTCCATTTCTGAATACAAAAACTTTTGTTTTATCGATTGACTTTCATCATAGAAACGTTCAATCATGTTTATTTGCCTTTGTAAATTATTAAATTGCCGAGGGTATCAGCGACGCCAGATATATAGTCAGCAAACATTAGAGCTGAATATCTTCGATTTCACTTGTTACAAATACTCCAGTGTTGCAGCATTGGCGTAAGACATGTCTACACTGGAATGTATTCTTGTTATACTTTCAAGGATTTTAATATTTGGAGTGTCTAGCTGATACGTCTTTTGTAATAATTCTAAACATAAAAATAATTTGTATTTTTCAAGTTTCTTATTTATATATTCAAACCTAGAGCAACACCAGTAAAGATAAAAAAAAAACACTTAAATCTTAAGTTTCTGAAAGTATTTTTTCATGAGGTTTAACGTCATTTTCAGCACAAAACAGGTCATATATACCACAGAAAGTTGTATGGATGAATGAAGACCTAAGAATAAATCCGAGTAGCACCCATACCCTTCCGCAAGTAACTGGCAAGTTTTCTCACATAAAGTGTTCAGACCGAACTGGGCTCAAACACACGACACCAGTGGTGAACGGTGGATGGTCGTTTGATGACAGTGCCTACTCGAACAAAATTCGGACGATCTTTCTGAAAGCTATACTTGGAGATATATAGCTCTATACTGTTATAAGTATCGATTCGATGCATTGATATGAAGAAAAAATATTTTAACATTTGACAGATGTTCCTTTAGATAAAATCGTACATCCTGTTAGCTTCCCTGGGAAATGATGATCAGTTTATGTGGTCAGTTTACAGTTTAAGTATTGGAGAAACTGATATCCCGGGGCCACCGACACAAGTCAGTGATGTGCATGTGCGACTTCTGACCTTTACAAGGAAATGGATCTCACGAATTGATCTTTATTGTATATAGCCGCAGCCATTTATGAGCTTTATTTTAATATACAAAATTTAAATTGCGCTTGTACTGGCATTTCAACTACAGAATACAGTATAAGGTTGGGCATGCACTTTTTGGAACGGGGTTAATCCACAAGCAGGAGTAACGGATCTTTTTCTAATATTTTTATCTTTTTCTTCTTCTTCAAATCTATCTTCAATCCATAGTAAATTGGATTGAGCCGCATAATATATGAAATATAAAATCAGAGATGGTAGGTGTGTGTATGTGGGGGAAGGGGGATGACCAAGGTCCTTCACTCCTGCGTGCGGGTTAATCGCCCTAATCAACACAAAGCGGGTTACATATAGTATCCAGCTTTATTGTTGAGGGAAAACCTTAAATGACTCCAAGTACACCCAGCCGGGCTTGGTCAGTAGAGCGGCGTCAGACTATCAATATAAGGGTTGTGAGTTTGAATCCCCACCCAGAGATAGTCTCCGTGATGATTAGCACATAACATTGTGTCTCATTTTCAAGTGTTTCTCATCGCTTATTCTAGTGGGAAAGTTATCAGTTACTTGCGGAGGTAGGTGTGATCGAGTACTGGTTAACCTTCCATAATCTCAGGAAAGATTGGTTTGGTTAACTGGTCGTCTGTAAGCCCTCGATGGCATGGAAATGCCACTTTGTATTCAAACAAACTAAGAAAAAACACTGTCCTTCCGCAAATAATGGGCAAACCTTCTTACATAGATGTTTTGAATCATGCTTGACTTTAACTCATGACCTTAGCAGTGAGAGACCTGCATACCATACAAAAGATTGTCTAAATGAACGGATGGATCAAGTGACGAATAAATGTATAGATGAATGAATGAATAAATAAGACGGATGGCGAAGGAGTTCTTAAGATTTTGTTAATTCTGAAGAAAAAAACACTTAAGGGACATAACTCAGCCAAACTTCATTAAAACACGCAGTAAGTATTTTTTTCAAGAAAAAGAGCAGAAAGGAAGTGCCTCGTCTGGCAACGAAGGTCAGTGCTTGATTAATACATAATTGATTATGTATGGCCAGTAAAGGTTAAGTATAAATGATGATGCATGGCCAGTTTATGTGTAAATGATGATGGATGGCCAGTAATGGTTAAGTATAATGATGCATGGTCAGTAATGGTTAAGCGTAATGGTGCATGATCAGGAATGGTTAAGTGTAGCAATGCATGGTCAGTAATGGTTAAGTGTTACAATGTATGGTCAGTATTGGTTATGTGTCATGATGCATGGCCAGTTAATGGTTATGTATAATGATGCATGGTCAGTAATAGTTAAGTGTCATGATAAAAGGCCAGTAATGGTTATGTATAATTATGCATGGCCAGTAAAGGTGTAAATGTAATGATGCATGGCCAGTAATGGTTATGTGTAATGATGCATGGCCAGTAAATGTAATGATGCATGGCTAGTAATGGTTAAGTGTCATGATGCACGGCCAGTAATGGCTAAGTGTAATGATGCATGGCCAGTAATGGTTAAGTGTAATGATGCATGGCCAGTTATGGTTATGTGTCATGATACATGGCAAGTAATGGCTAAGTGTAATGATGCATGGTCAGTAATGGTTAAGTGTAATGATGCATGGTCAGTAATGGTTAAGTGTAATGATGCATGGTCAGTAATGGCTGTGTGTAATGATGCATGGTGAGTAATGGTTGAGTGTAATGATGCATGGTGAGTAATGGTTGAGTGTTATGATGCATGGTGAGTAATGGTTATGTGTAATGATGCATGGTCAGAAATGGTTAAGTGTAATAATGCATGGTCAGTAATGGTTATGTGTAATGATGCATGGCCAGTTATGGTTAAGTGTTATGATGCATGGTCAGTAATGGTTAAGTGTTATGATGTATTGTCAGAAATGGCTAAGTGTTATGATGCATGGTCATTTATGGCTAAGTGTAATGATGTATTGTCAGAAATGGCTAAGTGTAATGATGCATGGTCAGTAATGGCTAAGTGTAATGATGCATGGTCATTAATGGTTAAGTGTTATGATGCATGGTCAGTAATGGTTAAGTGTTATGATGCATGGTCAGTAATGGCTAAGTGTAATGATGCATGGTCAGTAATGGTTAAGTGTAATTATGTATTGTCAGTAATGGCTAAGTGTAATGATGCATGGTCATTAATGGTTAAGTGTTATGATGCATGGTCAGTAATGGTTAAGTGTTATGATGCATGGTCAGTAATGGCTAAGTGTAATGATGCATGGTCAGTAATGGTTAAGTGTAATTATGTATTGTCAGAAATGGCTAAGTGTTATGATGCATGGTCAGTAATGGCTAAGTGTAATGATGCATGGTCAGTAATGGCTAAGTGTAATGATGTATTGTCAGAAATGGCTAAGTGTAATGATGCATGGTGAGTAATGGTTATGTGTAATGATGCATTGTCAGTAATGGTTGAGTGTAATGATGCATGGTAAGTAATGGTTGAGTGTAATGATGCATGGTCAGGAATGGCTGAGCGTAATGATGCATTGTGATTATGGCTAAGTGTAATGATGCAGTGTCAGTAATGGCTAAGTGTAATGATACATGGTCAGTAATGGCTAAGTGTAATGATGCATGGTCAGTAATGGCTAAGTGTAATGATGCATGGTCAGTAATGGCTGTGTGTAATGATGCATGGTGAGTAATGGTTGAGTGTAATGATGCATGGTGAGTAATGGTTGAGTGTAATAATGCATTGTGAGTAATGGTTGAGTGTAATGATGCATGGTCAGAAATGGCTGAGTGTAATGATGCATGGTCAGTTATGGTTGAGTGTAATGATGCATGGTGAGTAATGGTTGAGTGTTATGATGCATTGTGAGTAATGGTTGAGTGTAATGATGCATTGTGAGTAATGGTTGAGTGTAATGATGCATTGTGAGTAATGGTTGAGTGTAATGATGCATTGTGAGTAATGGTTGAGTGTAATGATGCATGGTCAGAAATGGCTGAGTGAAATGATGCATGGTCAGTTATGGTTAAGTGTAATGATGCATGGTGAGTAATGGTTGAGTGTAATGATGCATTGTGAGTAATGGTTAAGTGTAATGATGCATTGTGAGTAATGGTTGAGTGTAATGATGCATGGTCAGAAATGGCTGAGTGTAATGATGCATGGTCAGTTATGGTTAAATGTAATGATGCATTGTGAGTAATGGTTGAGTGTAATGATGCATTGTGAGTAATGGTTGAGTGTAATGATGCATTGTGAGTAATGGTTGAGTGTTATGATGCATGGTCAGTTATGGTTGAGTGTAATGATGCATGGTGAGTAATGGTTGAGTGTAATGATGCATTGTGAGTAATGGTTGAGTGTAATGATGCATTGTAATAATGGTTGAGTGTAATGATGCATGGTGAGTAATGGTTGAGTGTCATGATGCATGGTCAGTTATGGTTGAGTGTAATGATGCATGGTGAGTAATGGTTGAGTGTAATGATGCATTGTGAGTAATGGTTGAGTGTAATGATGCATGGTCAGAAATGGCTGAGTGTAATGATGCATGGTCAGTTATGGTTAAGTGTAATGATGCATGGTGAGTAATGGTTGAGTGTAATGATGCATTGTGAGTAATGGCTGAGTGTAATGATGCATGGTCAGTTATGGTTAAGTGTAATGATGCACGGTGAGTAATGGTTGTGTGTAATGATGCATGGTGAGTAATGGTTGAGTGTAATGATGCATGGTCAGAATTGGCTGAGTGTAATGATGCATGGTCAGTTATGGTTAAGTGTAATGATGCATGGTGAATAATGGTTGAGTGTAATGATGCATGGTCAGTAATGGTTGAGTGTAATGATGCATTGTGAGTAATGGTTGAGTGTAATGATGCATGTTGAGTAATGGTTGAGTGTAATGATGCATGGTCAGAAATGTCTGAGTGTAATGATGCATGGTCAGTTATGGTTAAGTGTAATGATGCATTGTGAGTAATGGTTGAGTGTAATGATGCATGGTGAGTAATGGTTGAGTGTAATGATGCATGGTCAGAAATGGCTGAGTGTTATGATGCATGGTCAGTTATGGTTAAGTGTAATGATGCATGGTGAGTAATGGTTGAGTGTAATGATGCATGGTGAGTAATGGTTGAGTGTAATGATGCATTGTGAGTAATGGTTGAGTGTGATGATGCATTGTGAGTAATGGCTGAGTGTAATGATGCATGGTCAGAAATGGCTGAGTGTAATGATGCATGGTCAGTTATGGTTAAGTGTAATGATGCATGGTGAGTAATGGTTGAGTGTAATGATGCATTGTGAGTAATGGTTGAGTGTAATGATGCATTGTGAGTAATGGTTGAGTGTAATGATGCATTGTGAGTAATGGCTGAGTGTAATGATGCATTGTGAGTAATGGCTGAGTGTAATGATGCATGGTCAGAAATGGCTGAGTGTTATGATGCATGGTCAGTTATGGTTAAGTGTAATGATGCATGGTGAGTAATGGCAAAGTGTAAAAATGCATGGTGAGTAACGGCTAAGTGTAATGATGCATGGTCAGTAATGGTTATGTGTAATGATGCATGGTCTGTAATGGTTGAGTGTAATGATGCATGGTCAGTAATGGTTATGTGTAATGATGCATTGTCAGAAATGGTTAAGTGTAATGATGCATGGTCAGTAATTGTTATGTGTAATGATGCATGGTCAGTAATGGTTGAGTGTAATGATGCATGGTGAGTAATGGTTATGTATAATGATGCATTGTAAGAAATGGTTAAGTGTAATGATGCATGGTCAGTAATGGTTATGTGTAATGATGCATGGTCAGTAATGGCTGAGTTTAATGATGCATGGTCAGATATTGCTGAGTGTAATGATGCATGGTCAGTTACGGTTAAGTGCAATGATGCATGGTAAGTAATGGTTAAGTGTAATGAGGCATTGTCAGTAATGGTTACGTGCAATGATGCATGGTCAGTTATGGCTAAGTGTAATGATGCATTGTCTTAAATGGCTAAGTGTAATGATGCATGGTCAGTAATGGTTAAGTGTAATGATGCATTGTCAGAAATGGTTAAGTGTAATGATGCATGGTCAGTAACGGTTTAGTATAATGATGCATGGTCAGTTATGGTTAAGTGTAATGATGCATTGTCAGAAATGGCTAAGTGTAATGATGCATGGTCAGTAATAGTTAAGTGTAATGATGCATGGTCAGTAATGGCTAAGTGTAATGATGCATTGTCAGAAATGGTTAAGTGTAATGATGCATGGTCAGTAACGGTTTAGTGTAATGATGCATGGTCAGTAATGGTTAAGTGCAATGATGCATGGTCAGTAATGGTTAAGTGTAATGATGCATGGTCAGTAATGGTTATGTGTAATGATGCATGGTCAGTAAGGGTTAAGTGTAATGATGCATGGTCAGAAATGGTAAAGTGTAATGATGCATGGCCAGTAATGGTTAAGTGTAATGATGCATGGTCAGAAATGGTTAAGTGTAATGATGCATGACCATTAAAGGTATAAAAGATGCATGGCCAATAAAGGTTACGTATAAATGATGGTAAAGATGGTGCATGGCCAGTCAAGGTGTAAATGATGGTGCATGGCCAGTCAAGGTGTAAATGATGATGCATGGCCAGTCAAGGTGTAAATGATAACGCATGGCCAGTAAAGGTTAAGTATAAATGATAACGCATGGCCAGTAAAGGTTAAGGTATAAATGATGGTGCATAGCCAGTCAAGGTGTAAATGATGATGCATGGCCAGTAAAGGTTAAGTATAAATGATAACGCATGGCCAGTAAAGGTTAAGTATAAATGATAACGCATGGCCAGTAAAGGTCAAGTATAAATGATGATGCATGGCCAGTAAAGGTGTAAATAATGATGAATGGCCAGTAAAGGTTAAGTATAAATGATAATGCATGGCCAGACATGGTTAAGGTATAAATGATGGTGCATGGCCAGTCAAGGTGTAAATAATGATGAATGGCCAGTAAAGGTTAAGTATAAATGATAATGCATGGCCAGACATGGTTAAGGTATAAATGATGGTGCATGGCCAGTCAAGGTGTAAATAATGATGCATGGCCAGTAAAGGTTAAGTATAAATGATAACGCATGGCCAGTAAAGGTTAAGGTATAAATGATGGTGCATAGCCAGTCAATATGTAAATAATGATGCATGGCCAGTAAAGGTTAAGTATAAATGATAACGCATGGCCGGTAAAGGTTAAGGTATAAATGATGGTGCAAAGCCAGTCAATATGTAAATAATGATGCATGGCCAGTAAAGGTTAAGTATAAATGATAACGCATGGCCAGTAAAGGTTAAGGTATAAATGATGGTGCATAGCCAGTCAATATGTAAATAATGATGCATGGCCAGTAAAGGTTAAGTATAAATGCTAACGCATGGCCAGTAAACATAAAGGTATAAATGATGGCGCATGGCCAGTAAAGATTAAGTATAAATGATGATGCATGGCCAGTAAAAGTGAAAATGATGATGCATGGCCAGTAAAAGTGAAAATGATGATGCATGCCCAGTAAATGTAAAGTATAAATGATAATGCATGGCCAGACATGGTTAAGGTATAAATGATGGTGCATGGCCAGTCAAGGTGTAAATAATGATGAATGGCCAGTAAAGGTTAAGTATAAATGATAATGCATGGCCAGACATGGTTAAGGTATAAATGATGGTGCATGGCCAGTCAAGGTGTAAATAATGATGCATGGCCAGTAAAGGTTAAGTATAAATGATAACGCATGGCCAGTAAAGGTTAAGGTATAAATGATGGTGCATAGCCAGTCAATATGTAAATAATGATGCATGGCCAGTAAAGGTTAAGTATAAATGATAACGCATGGCCAGTAAAGGTTAAGGTATAAATGATGGTGCAAAGCCAGTCAATATGTAAATAATGATGCATGGCCAGTAAAGGTTAAGTATAAATGATAACGCATGGCCAGTAAAGGTTAAGGTATAAATGATGGTGCATAGCCAGTCAATATGTAAATAATGATGCATGGCCAGTAAAGGTTAAGTATAAATGTTAACGCATGGCCAGTAAACATAAAGGTATAAATGATGGCGCATGGCCAGTAAAGATTAAGTATAAATGATGATGCATGGCCAGTAAAAGTGAAAATGATGATGCATGGCCAGTAAAAGTGAAAATGATGATGCATGCCCAGTAAATGTAAAGTATAAATGATAATGCATGGCCAGTAAAGGTTAAGGTATAAATGATGGTGCATGGCCAGTCAAGGTGTAAATGATGATGCATGGCCAATCAAGGTGTAAATGATGATGCATGGCCAATCAAGGTGTAAATGATGATGCATGGCCAGTCAATATGTAAATGATGATGCATGGCCAGTCAAAATGTAAATAATGATGCATGGCCAGTAAAGATGATGCATGGCCAGTCAAGGTGTTAATGATGGTGCATGGCCAGTCAAGGTGTAAATGATGATACATGGCCAGTCAAGGTGTATATGATGATGCATGCCCAGTCAAGGTGTAAATGATGATGCATGGCCAGTCAAGGTGTAAATGATGATGCATGGCCAGGCAATGTGTAAATGATGATGCATGGCCAGTCAAGGTGTAAATGATGATGCATGGCCAGGCAAGGTGTAAATGATGATGCATGGCCAGGCAAGGTGTATATGATGATGCATGCCCAGTCAAGGTGTAAATGATGATGCATGGCCAGTCAAGGTGTAAATGATGATGCATGGCCAGTCAAGGTGTAAATGATGATGCATGGCCAGTCAAGGTGTAAATGATGATGCATGGCCAGGCAATGTGTAAATGATGATGCATGGCCAGTCAAGGTGTAAATGATGATGCATGGCCAGGCAAGGTGTAAATGATGATGCATGGCCAGGCAAGGTGTAAATGATGATGCATGGCCAGGCAAGGTGTTTATGATGATGCATGGCCAGTAATGGTTATGAATAATGAAGCATGGTCAGTAAAAGTAAAAGAAATCAGTTGCCAATTAAATTTGAAATGATTAAATTGCCAAACTATTAATTCTTTGCATGCTATTTTCTCAATATTTAGTTGAATGATGCAACATCCTATCCTATGGCAAGCTAGTTACTGGTGTTTAAACAAATAACAACTGGCACAATTCATTTCATACATAATATTGATTTTATTTGTTTCAGAATGGATTTATATACATAGTGAAAATATTTAAATTACTACTTACAAGATTAATAATTAAACATTATTGTTTAATATTCAAATTGAGTTGAAGTGAAAAACTATAGTAAGTAAAAAAAAAAAGGTTCATTATAATGCAGATAAAAAATACTGTATTCACGAAAGCGAGTATGGCCATTAATGTCCTTATCTAGTGTCATCAGATCAAAACTACATGTATGCTCATACGGAGATCAAGACATTTACAGTCACAGAAAAGTGGGAGGGGATTGGTCAATTAAAGCAGTCACAGTGAAGGGGGGATGGGATTGGTCAAACAAAGCTGTCACAGTGAAGGGGGGATGGGATTGGTCAAACAAAGCAGTCACAGTGAAGGGGGGATGGGATTGGTCAAACAAAGCTGTCACAGTGAAGGGGGGATGGGATTGGTCAAACAAGGCTGTTACAGGGAAAGGGGGGGGGGGAGGTGGAATTGGTCAAAGCTGTCACAGTGAATGGGGGGATGGGATTGGTCAAACAAGGCCACCACAAGGAAGGGGCTGGGGGTGGGATTGGTCAAACAAAGGTGTCACAGTGATGGGGGGATGGGATTTGTCAAACAAAGCCATCACAGGGAAGAGGAGGGATGGGATTGGTCAAACAAAGCTGTCACAGTGAAGGGGGGAAGGGATTAGTCAAACAAAGCTGTCACAGGGAAGGGGGGATGGGATTGGTCAAACAAAGCTGCAACAGGGAGGGGGGATTGGATTGGTCAAACAAAGCTATCACAGCGAATGGGGGATGGGATTGGTCAAACAAGGCCATCACAGGGAAGAGGAGGGATGGGACTGGTCAAACAAAACTGTCACAGGTAAGGGTGGATGGGATAAGTCAAACAAAGCTGTCACAGGGAAGGAGGATGAGATTGGTCAAACAAAGCTGTTACAGGGAATAAGGGGAGGAGATTGGTCAACAAAAACAGATTTTATAAAATATCAGAAGGTGTTGCTAAGTATCAGGAGGGCTCCAAATAAATACGTTTTACTGTTTCCATTGATATACATATCAATATTCAGGTTATCACAATGGGGCAGGTGGAGTGGGAGAGACCTGGACTCACTGTTTGACTTCTAAATCCATGATAGAGTAAGAAAGATTTGTTGTTTTGCATAGTTAGCATATTTTTTATGCCATCGAGGGCTAACAGACCATCAGTTAACCTAACCTTATTTGTGGCCAGACCCTTTTGCCTTAAATTGTATTTGACTTGTACGCATGATTTATATTATAATGTGTGTTTATATGGCAACAAAATATGTTTAACTAAAAGTTAATCTTGGTAGTCATTTTTTTCCTGGGATCTTGGAAGGTTAACCAGTACACAGCACACCTATCTCGGCATGTAACTGATAACTTTCCCACTTGAATAAATGGTGAGATATAAACGACAATGGCACGCAATTTTGTATCTCAACATCACAGAGACTGTGGCCTGGTGAAAATTTGAACTGGCGTCCCCTGGATTGATATTCAGATGCATTACCTACTTGATCTAACTTGGCTAGGTGCGTCATAGAAATTTATATTATATTTCTTCTATATCCTTAAAAATGGCCGGGTCTGATTAGCTCAGTCGGTTACTCGTCTGACTATCAATCCAGGGATAGCGAGTTCGATTCCCCATCCGGCAACAGTTTCCATGATGATTAATATACAACATTGTGTCTTATTATGATTCATCTCTCACCCCTGATTCAAGTGGGAAAGTTATCAGTTACTTGTGGTGATGGGTTGTGCTCGAGTACTGGTTAATCCGTGGAAACAGTGGTTAGGTTAACTGAACGTCTGTTAGTCCTCAATGGCATAAAAATGATGCTAAATATTCATTCATTCATTCCTTAAAATGGCTGTTCAAGAATGAACAGGGGCAGATCCAGGAATACATGGTAGGGGTTGGAGGGTGGTATGGAGTTTTAAATAATTACTTCAAACTTAAATACGAGTCTGCACTAGAAGGGTTCAACCTCCCTGAATTTGTTAAGTTTTAAAAGATTCACAATTTTCTGCTGAGTGTGAAATGTTGGGAATTTGTTACACTGGTATCATTAAAAGATACAATGCTAAACTGGTCCCAGAAAGTTTGTTTTTTTTTAAAAAAAAAATATGATTCATTCATATAATTTTGACTTGATATGTCTAGAAGCACATTCTGCCAGTAAGAGACAATGTTATGTATATATTATGTAGTAAATTACCTCGAAAGTATCTCAATATTATACTACACTGAACGGAATAGTAAACCCGTCACTTTTGTATTTCCAATATCTTCGTCAAAATATTGAGTAGCGATATCAACGTTTGTATATGACATAAACAGTCAAATATGTATTGATTTTACATAGCAGTGTTTTTTCTATTCAAGTCCACATTTCAAGTAACATGCTTTGATACTTTTTGAAAAAATACATCAAATGTCAGGTGGCGGGTCAGCTGTTCCGTCCAGTATATTTTTCTTTAGCACTCGTAAAAAAGGTACATACAGCAAATAAATCTTCACTTGACACAATTTCTTAAAATTAGGTATCCATATGATGCAAATATGAACTTAAAGTAAGTGTGTTAAGTCTTTTTTCTATTTTGTAAATAGGCATACACCCAGGGAGAACAAAGCCACTCTTTCCTGGGATTCTGGATGGTTATGCAGTGCACAAGCACTCCCATCTCCGCCAGGGAGAACATAGCCACTCTTTCCTGGGATTCTGGATGGTTAACCAGTGCACAAGCACTCCCATCTCCGCCAGGGAGAACATAGCCATTCTTTCCTGGGATTCTGGACGGTTAACCAGTGCACAAGCACTCCCATCTCCGCCAGGGAGAACATAGCCATTCTTTCCTGGGATTCTGGACGGTTAACCAGTGCACAAGCACACCCATCTGCGCAGGTTTTTTTAGGTAGTATAGAAAAAAATTCCAATCAATTTGTAGTTTTTACGATTCTATACTGGTATTTTCAAAAAAATTGGGTGTCACATCACTAGCTTCAAAATTGCTAATAATTCTTTAATTATAAAGTTTAAAAAGGTGATACTTGTCAATTAATATAACCATTCATAAGTGTAAAGATTCATTTGATGCACGAACATTAAGTAGGTCAACTCAATTTCAACACTGCCATATGTCCCTGTAATACTGTGTTATTATTAACAACACTCGATAAATTGTCTTTGAAGACCTGCTGTGACCTAGGTATGTAAAACAATCGTATTACTATGACAATTATATATCTTGTTAAAAACTTATTTTACAATGGCTGCAAAACCAAGTTCTGAACAACTACAAAACTCCCCTGATGTTCTCCTTGGCAGAACCAGTATATCAGCAAATGCTTAGTACGGGTTCTGCTGAAAAAGACATTGAGCTTGTATTGCCTAACTTGTTAATACTTTTTTTTCACAATCCATATGAAATAAACCAGTAAACTAACTGATAAAATAGTTTTCATTACAAAAGATTGTTCGTTTGATATAATGGTACATGTATACATTGTATTTTCTAATTAAATACCCTTTCATCAAATTGCGCTTTACAATATATCAATAAACAAACGGCTGAAACAAGCTCTCCTACCGATACGATGGTACTGTCTATTGCAATTAGCCCTAATTGTCTAAAGATGACAACACATGTAATTATATTAAAGGAGTACACGGCAATGTTTCCGATGTTTTATTTTGGTAAATTATTACACATTCTCGTCACATGACAATATCAAAGTTGTTTCGGCCCTGAATATGTGTATTTGTTGCTGACTCAACGTACAACTTTTTAAGATAATAAATATAAATTTAAGAATTTAAATAACAGAGCAAAGCAATTGTACATTAGGAATTGATTATGGTAGATAAATGCAATTCTTTATGCAATTCTGTGCTGAAGGGTTTCTGTTAATCATATGTATGCTTATAACCATTAACTCATTACAAAATGTCAATATTTATTGCAAAGTATTACTATCCGAAATTTCTTAATTAAGAAGTTACAACCATTTTTTTTTTTTTAAATAAAACTAGTTTTTGAATATATTAGTAAAAATATTTTAAAAGACAAACTGATATTTCCTTGGCATGGTTTCTATCAAACCAATAATTAAAAATGATGATACAAATTACTCCTTTAATCATAGGTAATAAAGAAATGAGATAATGAGATACCCTTTAACTGTTTTCAAGAGTTATCCCCCCCTTCCAAACTAAAAGGGAAATTAAGAGGGATTTTAATTTCAAGATACAATATGACACAAACTTTAAATGAAAGTCTGTATTGATTATAATAAAAACTTCAATAACATTTTGTATCTTGTAAAATATTTTCACCAAATAAAGATAAACTTGACGCCTTTTGTCACAGATAATAAAGATATAAGAAAATGAACTTCAACTGTAATTACAAGAGTTGTGCCCCTAAAAAAGGAAATTAAGGGCCTGAATACATATTGGGGATTTGTAATTTCAAGATACAACTAACAAGTCTCCATGAATTATAATACCAACTTCAATAAAATTTTGTATCTTGTGTCACATTTATACCATGTATATATCTAATCTTTTAAGTCAAAAAGTCATGAAGTGAAAATTAATCAATTTGCTGTGTGTCCCTTTAAATGGTTTTTAAAAAACAAAAATGCCATGTGCCCCTTTAATAGTCAAAGGTGATCAAGCATTACGGAGTATAAAAATTTGTAATAATGACATTTCAAAATTAATAATGAAGCATTGAAAAAAATGATGGCAAAATTTAGCATCAAACAGAGATAAATTTTATGATGAAATGATAGGTGATGATTTTTTTTTCAATCTGAATAAATCAAACAAAAACAATGAATTAAAATGTGTAGAAAGCTAATTTTGTCAATTCCAGACAATGTGCAGTCAGATTTTTACAGGACTAGAAAATCCCCAAGAACAACAAATAATTTAATGATCCACAAAATTAATAATCTGCCAAGTGAGGTATCCAAGAATTTGTTGTTCAGCAAATATGATATCCAAATTAAGAGTTATTTGTCGAAAGATAAAATTTGTGAAATTTTTTTATAAATTAATATCTCATTTGTTCGTAAACTCATTTTTTCTTCTCTTTTCTTTTTTGTTCTGTCTGTTTTAATAATTATAAGATTCCTAAAGGTGGATCATGCTAAACATTTTTGTAAAAGTTAAAAAATCATCAATAATATGGAGTTTATAACTGCAGTCAGAAATTTCTTAGAAGGAAATGATATTAAAATTTTATTTGAAATGTGTCCATAGGCAAATAATTTTACATTTAGGGGATTTCCTACACCTGTTATAAGGACCTAAAAAGTTTTTACAAGTAAAAATGTGTACATCAGAGTTTATTATGTACCAAATCATGAAATACTGAATAATATTGACTTCTTCAAAAACATATTTATTCACTATCATTCATTTATTGTGGGATTACATTTTTATTCTTCAGTTTTATATGTTTTGCATAAAATATATTTGATATTTGTTCTTGTATTCTGTTTAAGTGAATATAAGGAATTTCATCTGAACATGAGAACATTATTTTCACTTCCGAATTTTTTTTTAATTGTAAAATCATTGTTTACCATACGATAAAATAAAATTAGGTGAATACACAACATTTTATATCAAAGGGAGATAACTTCACATTTTGTCACTTGTCCGATGACCTCACAATATTTAGTTTCTTTCCCTTTTTCAATATATTTTTTTAATTTAGTCAGTTTAAAACATTGTTTAACTTCTTAATATGGTACCTAGAAACAAGTAATTCTCATCTGACAAACATGAACTTTGTTCATTGCACTAACAAAATTGGCAGATTTTTTTTTTTTTTTGGTCCAGATTTTATGCTCTTTATGATTATTTCACATCTGTAAAACAAAGAAAATTTGCAGACAGACTGACTGAGTATAAAACTGTGGAGACTAGCAGTAAACCTGGCGCTGAGGTAAAAAACCTTTTCATACTAGAACACAATTTCTAAGATTCATAAAAAAACACAAATTAAAGTGGAAACTCTTCACCCGACCTCAAAATGGAAAGTGTACATACAGATTTCTAGGACGATAAAGTTCTTTACAGTTACTTTGTCATAATGAGTCCATTCATTTTTAAATTGAACATAAACTCTTGTATTGAGCATGGAACAAAGTTAATAATCTTGGCTCCAGGCTGTACAGATCGTTACTCGATTATGGAGAGATGAGAATGCATGAAAAAACGCATGTAATAGCACATGAAATATTGACCAAACATTAAATAAAGCGTGTAGATTGTTGATAAAAACACATAACGATACATAAACAAATGTAGTGCATTGCCGATCACATAATTAAACACATAGCACATAAACAAATGTATAACACATAATTATGACAAAATTAATCATTACAGCATCAATTTATGTAATATTTAGAAACAACTAAAAGGCATTTTGTTAACTTACATATCACCACGCAGACCACTTCTACGCACCAAAAATTCCAGAACACATTTTCCAACCAATCTCACTTAAACCACAATGGCATAGCTCAGAACAAGTTTACTTTATTTAGTCTGGGGCATTAACAAAAGACATTAAATAAAAGTTAGGGCTTATTAGAGAATTATTCTGACCCTTCTTACCCTTTACTCCATAGATACGTGATTTCCCGCACCAATCACAGATGGCCTTTGAAAACAGTGCAGGAAGAGTTCAGATTGCTCGTAACGAGCAATCTGAACACTTCCTGCACTTTTTTTTCTACTCTGTCAGTTAATATAAACATAATCCACCCAATAATTCAAAAGCCTTCTATATTAGGTGTCCAAAGGGGTCTATATGAAGTAACGGGTTAAGTAGCAGATGAACTGGAAATCTCAGGCATTTTAAAGTCTTTAAAGTTAACAACAATGATAAAGAAACTGATGACCTTGCTTTTGGTAAGGTCAGTCGGTCTCCATTTTAAATTTGTTAAATATCGTGGAGGGGAACTTTGAGGTCCAGGGGCACTTAACCCTTTACTCCATAGATACATGTTTTCCTGCACCAATCACAGAAGGACATTGAAAACAGTGCAGGAAGAGTTCAGATTGCTCGTGACGAGCAATCTGAACACTTCCTGCACTGTTTTCCACTCTGTCAGTTAATATAAACATATTTCACCCATTGCTGATAAGAGGTGAATTAATGCTTTCAATATTAGAGGTGTCCAAAGGCGTCTTTATGAAGTAAAGGGTTAAAAGGGGCGAGGATTGGGATACAGAATATAGCAGTATTATATATTCTTTGCTTAATGCCTTTGTATATATTTTTCTGTGCTCTTAGGCAGCTTTATTTCTACAGGAACATTTCCTGGACAAACAGACTAAGTCCACTGAAATCTTTAATATCTACATTTTGGGATACAAGTTTCTCTTTATACAGTTTCAAATGCCTTAATTCCCCATTCGGTGAAAGCATACCAGGGACTTAAAATAGTGGATTTTACTAGCAGGCCCTGGACCTTCGAGCAAAATATTTAAAAAGGCTGCAAGAATTTTAGAAAGGTGTGAACCATACTGATATATTTTTAAATTTAGTTTTCAACTGCACCATGCACATAAATTAAAAATCTTATTTACAAGTTGTGGCCACAGAATATGCTATATTAAATAAATAATTTAATTTTTCTTTCTGGTCACCGCTTAACTTGATCAATGGTTTCACCAATTGAGATGCACAAATAGATCAACTGTTTGTACTAGTCTGAAGGCCGAAAGGTCCAACAGACTTAAATAAAAACAATAAGGGTCTGACATTGAAAAGCAAAAGTTGTGGACCTTGAACATGCATACTTGTGAACCCCTGCATACTTTAAAAACAATTATGAGAGTTTGCACATTGTTAATCCCCACCCCTACCCAGTACTCAGGTACTGGAAGGTATTGCACCAAAAGACAGTCCGAGCCCATGCTGAGATTTTTTTCAAATTATTTGTTGAAATGAATTGCTCCTTCACACAATTTCACTAATACATACTGACAGTTCAAAGCAACACTGCTTTATTTTTACTTATTGGTTTATATGTAGACAGAACAGTGATGCGCTGAATCCTTGAATTATAAGTATTTTTCCCCCCAAATTTCATATAAACAAGTGAACACAGGGGAATACAACACAACAACATCTGTGTATATGGTGCCAAAAATTAAACAATTTATAAATAATCTATGGAATATATATTTATATGTATATATATTAGTATCTCAATAAACAGTTACGCTAGCCGAGCACTTGAATACTTTCCAACAATTTCTCGTTATCTCGAAAAGTCCAGTTTGTCCAGGAACATCACAATGACAGTATTATTCAAATTTGTCATTGGGTATTATAAACAGCTTAGAGTATGAAAGAAAACTAGATTATCAAGAGCAATAAGTGTAATCTATGGTAACCATAATTACCTATGATAACATTCTTAGTCTGTGGTAACCATAGTTATCTAGGACGACCTGCATTGTATGTAGTTACCATAGTATCTAGAACATCCTATATTTTCTGTGATAACCATAGTAATTATATCAGCCTACATTGTATGATGGTAACCATATTATCTACGACGGCATAAAATGTCTGTGGTTACCATAGTAACAAAGACGGCCTTCATGATATATAGTAACTACAGTACCTAGACCAACCACAGTACTGTGTATGTTTAGCAATGGTAACTAGGATATCCTAAGCTGTGGTGGTAACCATAGTAACTAGGACATACTAAAATGTAGTGATAACCATGGTAACTAGGACATACTAAATTGTAATGATGAATTGTAGTGATACCATAGAAATTAAGACATCCTATGCTGTTGAGGTAATCATAGAACCTAGGACAGCCCACATTGTCTGTGGTAACCATAGTAACTAGGACAGTGTATGTGACAGTCATTATATCTAGGCACAGTAAATAAGATTTAAACTAAAACATCAGTTGCAATAAAGATAATCTAAGATAAATCCAAGATATCCATACATTGTGTCTTGCCCTGGTCATTCACTGGCAGCAATGTAGTCTGCCCAGGGCCTCCGAGGTAATAAACTTTGTCTCATGCTCAACTCAAGGGTTCATGTTCAACTCAAAAATGAATGAACTCAATATCAATAAAAATGCAAACATCTATAACATTCTACTTCAAATCTGCATTAATGCTTTCAAATTCAAGACTAATTCATGTGTTTGTGCTTTAACTTGAGTTTTTATATAAATCCTAGAAATTGTGTTTGAGTGTGAATTTGGGTTGAGCATGAAAAAGTGACAACCTTGGGGCCTTGTTATCCACTAGGGCTCATAGTTACTAACAGATTACTAGAAGTATATTACATCCAGACTCAACCTGTAAAGGCAAAATTTTGCATATGAAATATGCAGATTTATAAGCATCATATTTCATAATAATATTCTACAAAATGTAATGGTGTTAAAAAAAACAATCCATATTCTTCTTGTTTTCGACACTGAAACAATACATTGCAATTAGAACAAAATAAATGAGACATTTACAAATTGTTAATTGAATATCTATAAAATATCAACCAACTTTGACTTCAGATTGTTTCCATCATTTTCTATTATCTATTGAAAATGGGACTTAAAGAACTATCAATACAAATGAATCAGAACAGTGCAAAAAATAAATACACTGTGTTTCTATGGTACCAACATTTAAAAAAACAATGCATTCGAAACTTTAACTTGATATACAAGGCATAGTATTTATTACTATATCATTTCTTTTTTTTTTTTAATACTTTCAGTCAGTAAAAAATGCATTGACATTCATACTTTTACACATTTGCTTCATCTGTAAGTAAAAACACATATTGGCGGCTGTTTTCCATTTCACTTCACCTGAATAAACTACACTTCTCGTAAACGTTTGCACAGACTTTAGCCTGCACTTCAATCACATCAATTGTACTTTGCACAGATGTAACCGGCACCTCATACTGTATTTGTTCTGAAGCTATCTATTAATCTCTAGCACATTGTTATCAGAATATTCTTAAAAAAAATGATATCACTGTAAAAGAAAAAAAATCACCCAAAACCTTATCACTCGATACATTTATCAATGAACTCTATGAATCGTTTTGCGTACTGTTCCGGGTGGACCGTGGATATTTCTGCCCCGGCACCGTGTTTCATTGTCTTAGCAGCCTGGGCTGTACGTTTTTTCATTCCATATTTTGTAAGAATATCTATCAAAGCTAGAAAGTACACCTCCTTTTTTGGTCCTCCTGAAATTGT
Organism: Panopea generosa; assembly: GCA_029582155.1. Classification (NCBI taxonomy): domain Eukaryota; kingdom Metazoa; phylum Mollusca; class Bivalvia; order Adapedonta; family Hiatellidae; genus Panopea; species Panopea generosa. The sequence goes on from CM055909.1 coordinate 22,997,909, forward strand.
AAATATTTGAAATATGATGATGTATATTGTTGTTATATGGTTTAGCGTTGCTTTCAATAAAATTTCAGTTAAATCGCAACAATGTCTACTTGAGACTAAGTATTCTTACTATTCTCGGTGCTGCCACACCGGAGTATCATGCTGCAGACACATGGAATTATACCACACACCAGTCTAATGTACATTATACTGACAGCCAGCTGACCAGACCTAGAATTATCCTCTAAATGCGGACTGCTTTTAGTGTCACCATTAAAAAAAATGTACGGTCACAAATTTCAAATTACAGTATATTTAACCCTATAATGAGATACATGTAAAAGTTTCAATGTAAAAAGACTCTGAATTTTCAATAAGTTCAATATACATGTATATGCTAAGATCCAGATTTGATGCTTGTATAACAAAAGTGTAAAATATTTCCAAGTATAACCATTATAACTCCTTGCACCATAGATACATGTTTTCTTGCACCAATCACAGGAGGCCTTTGAAAACAGTGCAGGAAGAGTTCAGATTGCTTATAACAAGCAATCTGAACTCTTCCTGCACTGTTTTCTACTCTGTCAGTTAATTTAAACATAATTCACGCATTGCTGATATGTGGTGATTGGTGAATTAATGCTTTCAATTTGGAAGAATCCAAGAAAATGCTTATGGAGCAAAGGGTTAAGTGCACCACAAAATATTTTCATTATTATCTGAAAAAAAATCTCTGAAGTACATTACAGAACATGTTTTCACAGATTGATCAATCATATCCTTTATTTTAAGAAAATCTTTAAACTTACAAGTATCCCTTTAAGATAATCAATTTATTTCATTTGTTTGCAACAATTACCTGTCACTTTAACCTGCTAATCATACCCCAATTTACACTTATGTTGATGATTTTCTTATTTAGTAAACAATGTCATTGACAAAAAGTGGCAGCCAAATCTTGCAATTATGCCTGAAACCTTCAACTGATATGATACTGACTTGTATAATGTCAAAAAATCAGTTATTCTGGTTTATGGAGGTAAATTAATGTCCAAAAATATACAAAAATTTCTGAATTTTCATCTGGTTTCTGGAATAGAGAGGATTCAGTTTTATAGAAGTTTATTTTACTTTAGAAAACAGAAGGACTTTTGAAAGTGCACGGTTTATAGTGTTGGTTTATGGAGGTTTCACTGAAAATCTATGATGTAACTCTCATTATAACCAAAATAATGGACAGGAGTTCATAGCTTTTACTATCTGAAGAAAACATGTCTCCCCTTTTTAACTTACTCCATTTAAAAGCTGCAGAAAGACTTTTTTAAAATTACAGAGACATGATGGTCTTAAAAACTATCGGACCAGAAAGCCACGACTATATGCACAATTTTACTTCATACCCATAAAATCCAATGAACTATTTAGTAAATAAAGATTCTATTTTAAGGATTTGAAAGGGGCATAACTTTCAGCATACTAAATCATACTGAAGTTTCATCAAAATCAAATGAGCAGTTAAAGAGATGATGCACAAACAAGATTAAAGACGGACAGACAGAAACACTCTACAGCCCCCAAAGAAAGGGGGTGAGGTCACATAAATGTTAGGAGACATTTTACATCTCTAGCAAGATTATTTATAAGCCAAACATTGAAAATAAGCCAAATGCATTGAAAGTGGTAAAACCTTGACAAAGGGAAACAACTCTATATATTTTAAAGGCAGTATATAAGTTTGTTATTGTTGTTTTTTTTAATTTTAGAGCTGAACCCCCGCCCCCACCCCCTCACTCCTCTGTCTTTAAAACATTCAAAGACATACCCACTGAGTCCTTATAACCATAAAGATATTTATTAAAGGGAGTACATCAGGATAAAACACTATAATTGTCTTAAAATAAAACAATTATTAAAATGGATAAAAAGCATCTCTTTATCATTGATAAATAAAAACTGAAAGGTTTCCATGCCAAATCCACCCAAAAGTAACAACATCAATATTTAAATTGGAGTGGTAAACTTGAAACGAATTTCAATTCTAAAAAAAAGGCAACACTCAATTATTGCCCGACGACCTTCACATCGTCATTTGAGCTCTAAGAATTTTTACTATGTGTAAAAAACCTGTTAAATGAAGTCATGCGGCTCATTTAATACATTGCAAAATATGTTACAATTTTAAGAGGAAAAACTATTTTAGTCTAACCTGGGCTAAGTTTGGAAAATCGTTCTTAATTTATTATCAATATCAATAATAGTCTTGATTATCTGTTACACCTGCTTAACTTAAAGACAAACGTCTTGAGAGGTTCCAATATGAACAAAAATGTAACAGTATTCTGATAAAGTTTTTGATTGGTTGATGCAAACTATCAGACTATCTGGGATATTTCCATTGCATTTTCAAAAGATTATCGCCTAGATGTTTTTTTTATATTCATTGTTATTATTATATTTCCAATTTCACAAACATTTTGTCAAAAATAACTGCAATGACTTCCGTCGGAAAAATTTGGTTTCATCGACATTAATTAACGAATATGAAAGTAACCAGTTAAAATGTTTAATCAGTTGATATTTAAGGCCTTAATAAATTAATTGCTAGATTATTATCCCCACCCACATCCTAATTTTCATGCCACCCCGACCCTTTTTATTTTAAAAAAAATAAAAATAAAAAAATAAATTTAAAAAAAAAACATTAAAAAATTTAAAATTTAAAAATAAAAATAATAAAAATAAAATTCTCCTGCCCTCCCGTTTTTAAGAAAAAACTGGATGATAATCTAGCAATTAATTTATAATGGCCTAATGTAAACATTGTATAGAGATGTAAGAGATTGGCCAAACCTAATGTTGAAAGAACTTGTGACCCAACCCCATTTCATGTTGAAATAAAATATGTTTAAACCAGTTAAAATAAAACTCAAGAAAATATTGGTGAAACAGAAATCCAAAAAGCAATTTCAGACTTCCTTTTTCAAATATAAGCAATGTACCTTCGGCACTTTTAATTCCAAATCTCTCTATGGCCGGATCTATATCTCCATTAAAGGTTGGTAACATATTTGGTTGGGGGCTATCTGGTGGTGTAGGAGCAAACCCGCCGACATCGGGCATACCATCATCATAGTCTTCTTGGTTGTCCTCCTCACTGCCTCCCTCGTCGGTGTCCACCTGAACCATCGTGGCATCGGGAATGTCCGTTTCTATTCTTTCGCAGTCGTGTATGCCTACGATAAGGCTGTAGTCCATCAAGTTGGAGTCGGTCAAGAACTGAAATAAGCCGTTGTCAACAGAGATAGTTTATAAACATCATAAGCTGTGTTGTTTTATTTAATTTTGAAGGTATTGGGGGGGGGGGGGGGGGGGGGGGGGGGTAGGGTCTTCCATAGGATAAATAGTGACGTAATGATGAATATGGAAAAAAAAACAAATCATGCAAATCGTAAGGAAGTATGTTTTAAATCAGTTCACAGGTCAACATCCCTGTTCTCCATTGTTTCAAATTGTTCAACCTTCAACTAGCATTAAACCCCATTAAAAGAAGTTTGAGGAGATTTTTTTTTCATACATTAAGGGAAAAAACATACAATTTGGCAACAGCGAATGTAGCAAAACTTTGGCCCTAAACAAGGAGAAAAAAAATTTGATAAGATAAATTTTATGGTCACATAACTTACGGACTAAGAGAAAAGAATACAATTCATATACATGTAATATTGTTTTATATTTACACAAGTGAATATCGCCAAAATTAATGCTGCATTCAGTGACATCCGTATAATTTTCCTCTTATTAGTAAATTACTGAGATACTTTCTGAATTGACTTAAAGACATAAATTCAACATAATCCAAGTGTTCAGTAGCAGTGAACTGTCAATACTTCGGTTCATAATGCTGGTGTAAAAGCTATTCCATTTTCCTCCTCATCCATATCTCTCCATCAGATTTCATTACTTAGAAGGCAATGCACAAATTTTATGTAATTGAGAGCAAATTATTATGCATAGTATTTCCCCCCCCCCCCCCCCCCCCCCACCCCATATATAAATTAAAGTAAGACCTAAAATAATATTTCAGAAAATACCAAAAAATAACGTTAATTTTTGTCAAATAATAGCCTATGCATGCATTGTTGATACAATATTCAACTAGAAAGATGTCAGTCGACACGCTATTGATACCAAATAACTTTTCAATGTATTAAGCTGTTCAGGGGCCACAACTCCAATAAAATTTCACTGATGTTGACAAATATGGAACTTGACCTGTATCTTATAATTTTACAGCTGCACACCAAATATTAATAAAATACACAGACTCCTCCAGTAGTTACTGATCGGCAACCTTTTTTTCACCTTGAACACATGAACGAAAGAATGAATGGAAGGTGGAACAGACAGAGGTAAGACCTAATGGTTCATCACCATTCTTTGAATGGCGGGGGCATAAAAAATGTAATTAAAATATATTGTTCTATATGCAAATTACAAATAATTGGATTTTTTTAAATATTAAAACATTGATGAATTTGGGTTCTTCATCACATCTACACAGGGAAACTATCACCTTGACATCCTTGTGTATATTTGCCATCAGTTGTTCCTTCGCATCAGCTCCAATCAGTATCTTGGCGCCGTCAGTCAGAAAATCATTGTCTTTGTACGTTGGTAAAGATTTGGCCTGGTAATAAAGTAAGATACAAACATTGAGGCAGATCTCATCATACTGTTTACATAGTAAAATTACTAAATATCGTCAATAAAATTATCAAGAAATCGTTACATTATGTGAAAATTATTGATCATAGAATAATATTCATTGAGCAGTTTATTACAAATATAATTAACAAAGGGCTTTCCTGATATTTCAATTAGTTTATACTAACTTATTTTAGCTCGATTGCAATGAAAGCTTACAGCTTATATGAACCGTTCTCGAGTCCACTTCCTGGGTAGAACCAGTTCTGAGTACTGTTTTATGAGAGGCATCTGGTCGAGCTGGGGATCGAACCCGCAACCTCTGGCGTGAGCGTGATATTTCAATTGACTGCTCATGCTTTCACAAAAACTCAGTTGCTTATCTGTTTGTTTAAGTCCATAATTATCTGCCTCGCATTTCATGAAAGTGGGTAAATATCTTCAGCTTCTATATGTTTTTGTGACAGATCTAAAATAAAATGACAAATAAATTTCTCTTTACCTTCTCTTTGTCACTGGCACATCGGTCTACTGTAGATCCCTAAAAATAAAAAGAATTACACGGTGGTTGTTTTCTTCAATTATGTCAAGTTTGCAATTTTCAACTTCTATAAGGAACTCAACAGTAATTATAGTTTGTTTGTCTGAATGTTTAGTTTCAGTTTTTATGCCACCGAGGAGTGCTAAAAGATGATCGCCACTCTCAACCTGTGGTTGAATAGTCCTGAGAGATAAATGACAATGAGAAGCAGTGTTATATATCAATCATCACTGAGACTGTAAATTATATTATGTTACAAATTCATACTCACATCAGCACCTCAACTTTAAAGTTGGATGTATTTTAACTCAAAGATTTTCAAAGATGAGGGCAAACAGACATGAAATCTTTGAGCCATTGCAATAGGTAAATTGACCAGTTCAGAGTTCCAATTTCAGCTGAAAACATTTGTTACTTACAGAGTTTTATTTCAAATATGTAATACACTAATTTCATTGACCTTCTAAAGGTGTTTTAAATATACCCCATCCTTCCCCAATAAACGCCCCAGGGGTGATGTACTTTGCAAACTGGGGCATTTATTTGGGCAGAAGAAATTGAAGTTTAAGTTTTGTATGAAGTGCCATAAGCCATGTTGCCTTAAAATTTTTAAACCAGACTTAGATTATAAACAAAATATTCCTATTTTCTAATTTTGGCCTTATTTCACTTTTACATTTATAATATTGGTCGCTGATTGGATTATTGCCTTGTCAGGTCATTTCTATACAGTCATTCAAATTAGAGAACTCTTTTTCAATTTTGCATATTTTTGCTATCATTTTGCATACTACATTATTGTTAATGCATGTAATTGGTAAACAAATTATTTTCCAGAAAGTGTTTGTTATATGCAGTTTGAAATAAAATTTAACTCAAACAGCCAAAAACTTTGAGATTCTAGGGAGGAGCATGAAAGTTCAAACATGGGTCTGTGTTTATACTACTTCAGCAGGCTTAAAGTAGCCAGTTTATTGTATATTAGCACACTGAAACCTAACTGACAGGTATAGAAAACAGCTGTTAAATAATAACAACTCCTACAATTGATTGCTGCTCAGAAGAAAGTTTTGGGGCTTAAAGTACTTGGGAAACATTGGGCAAACTGGGGGTCCTCCCAAAATCAGGTCCAAGAGCACCCCTCCGAAAATCAGGTCAAAGAGCACCCCTCCCAAAATCAGGTCAAAGAGCACCCCTCCCAAAATCAGGTCCAAGAGCAACCCTCCAAAAATCAGGTCCAAGAGCAACCCTCCAAAAATCAGGTCAAGAGCACCCCTTACAAAATCAGGTCCAAGAGCAACCCTCCCAAAATCAGGTCAAAGAGCAACCCTCCCAAAATCAGGTCAAAGAGCATCCCTCCCAAAATCAGGTCCATGAGCACACCTCCCAAAATCAAAATCAGGTCAAAGAGCATACCTCCCAAAATCAGGTCCAAGAGCACTCCTCCCAAAATCAGGTCAAGAGCACACTTCCAAAATCAGGTCAAAGAGTATCCCTCCCAAAATTAGGTCCAAGAGAACCCCTCCCAAATCAGGTCAAAGAGCATCCCTCCCAAAATCAGGTCCATGAGCACCCCTCCCAAAATCAAAATCAGGTCAAAGAGCACCCCTCCCAAAATCAGGTCAATAGCACCCCTCCCAAAATCAGGACCAAGAGCACCCCTCCCAAAATTAGGTCAAGAGCATCCCTCCCAAAATCAGATCAAGAGCACCCCTCCCAAAATCAGGTCAAAGAGCACCAAAATCAGGTCAAGAGCACCCCTCCCAAAATCAGGTCTAGAGCACCCTACCAAATTCAGGTCCAAAAGCAATCATTAAACACCTCATTGATTTCATTAGTTAAACATTTGTATTAATCAGAAAAAGTAATCAGTTTTTAAATGTTTTATTTTATCGGAATGAAAATGAAAATATATCAAACAAAAATTCAAAATTTAAAGCAATAAACCTTTGTGGATCCCCCCTGCTATATATAGTAAAGTATATTTTACCAAAAATCAAGCTGCAAAGGGGCAATTACTGCTGTAAAATTAGACCAACATAGCCAAATAACGAACTTGGCTTGTATTTTATAAGTATACAGCAACACACCTAACATTAATTACAGAGATCCTTACAGAAGATATGCATTGAAAACCAATTGGACGGACTGACGGATGCACAAACTGACTGACTGACAGGGGAAACACTTAATTTCCCTTTATCATTTGTCAAATTGTGGGGCATAAAAACGAAGATCAGTAAACGAAGGAGTATACATATAAGTACCTTTAAATCATATTTTTTATGGATCTGTAACCTGGGGCTGAACACATTCCGCATAACAACCAAGTACGTCTCTATGTCATTTACTGTGACCCGGTACATGCCCAGATAGTGGGGCAATAAGGTATCTGCATGACATTCTACTATGTGCTGAAAAAATAAATATAAAATGATGACAAAAGCGGTTTAACATCATTTTCAACACACTAGTACCTACAAGTCATTACACACTAGTACCTACAAGTCATTACACACTAGTACCTACAAGTCATTACACATTAGTACCTACCAGTCATTACACACTAGTACCTGCAAGTCATTACACACTAGTACCTACAAGTCATTACACACCAATACATTCAAGTCATTTCACACTAGTACCTACCAGTCATTACACACTAGTACCTGCAAGTCATTACACACTAATACCTACCATTCATTACATAAAAGTACCAACAAGTCATAACAACAGTACCTTCCAGTCAGTTCACACCAGTACCTACCAGTCAGTTCACACCAGTACCTACCAGTCATAACACACAAGTACTTACAAGTCAATACACACTAGTAACTACAAGTCATTACACACTTGTACCTATAAGTCATTACACACTAGTACCTACCAGTCAGTTCACACCAGTACCTACCAGTCATAACACACTAGTACTTACAAGTCAATACACACTAGTACCTACAAGTCATTACACACTTGTACCTATAAGTCATTACACACTAGTACCTACCAGTCAGTTCACACCAGTACCTACCAGTCATAACACACAAGTACTTACAAGTCAATACACACTAGTAACTACAAGTCATTACACACTTGTACCTATAAGTCATTACACACTAGTACCTACCAGTCATCACACACTAGTACCTACCAGTCAGTTCACACCAGTACCTACCAGTCATAACACACAAGTACTTACAAGTCAATACACACTAGTAACTACAAGTCATTACACACTTGTACCTATAAGTCATTACACACTAGTACCTACCAGTCATCACACACTAGTACCAACAAGTCATAACCCATTAGTACCTACCAGTCATAACACACTAGTACCTACAGGTCATAACACACATACCTACCAGTCATAACACACCAGTACCTACCAGTCAGTTCACACCAGTACCTACCAGTCATAACACACAAGTACTTACAAGTCAATACACACTAGTACCTACAAGTCATTACACACTTGTACTTATAAGTCATTACACACTAGTACTTATAAGTCATTACACACTAGTACCAACAAGTCATTACACACCAGTTCTTACAAATCATTACACACCAGTACCTGCAAGTCATTACACACTAGTACCTGCAAGTCATTACATACTAGTACCTACAAGTCAACACACACTAGTACCTACAAGTCATTACACACTAGTACCTGCAAGTCATTACACACCAGTACCTGCAAGTCATTACTTACTATTACCTTCCAGACATTACACACCAGTACTTACAAGTCATTACACAGCAGTACCTGCAAGTCATTACACACCAGTACATGCAAGTCATTACACACTAGTACCTTCAAGTCATTACACACTAGTACCTACAAGTCATTACACACCAGTATATGCAAGTCATTACACACTAGTACCTGCAAGTCATTACACACTAGTACATACAAGTCATTACACACTAGTACCTTCAAGTCATTACACACTAGTACCTGCAAGTCATTACACACCAGTACCTGCAAGTCATTACTTACTAGTACCTTCCAGTCATTACACACCAGTACCTGCAAGTCATTACACACCAGTACATGCAAGTCATTATACACCAGTACTTACAAGTCATTACACACCAGTACCTGCAAGTCATTACACACTAGCACCTGCAAGTCATTACACACCAGTACCTGCAAGTCATTATACACTTATACCTACAAGTCAATACACACTAGTACCTACAAGTCATTACACACTAGTACTCACAAGTCAATACACACAAGTACCTACAAGTCAGTTCACACTAGTACTGACAAGTCATTACACATACGTACCTACAAGTCATTACACACTAGTAACTACAAGTCATTACACACAAGTACTTACAAGTCATTACACACCAGTACCTGCAAGTCATTACACACTAGTACCTGCAAGTCATTACACACTAGAACCTGCAAGTCATTACACACATACCTACCAGTCATAACACACCAGTACCTACCAGTCAATTCACACCAGTACCTACCAGTCATAACACACAAGTACTTACAAGTCAATACACACTAGTACCTACACGTCATTACACACTTGTACTTATAAGTCATTACACACTAGTACCTACACGTCATTATACACCAGTTCTTACAAGTCATTACACACCAGTACCTGCAAGTCATTAAATACTAGTACCTGCAAGTCATTACACACTAGTACCTACAAGTCAACACACACTAGTACCTACAAGTCATTACACACTAGTACTTACAAGTCAATACACACACGTACCTACAGGTCAGTACACACCAGTACTGACAAGTCATTACACATCAGTTCTTACAAGTCATTACACACCAGTACATGCAAGTCATTACACACTAGTACCTGCAAGTCATTACACACCAGTACATGCAAGTCATTATACACCAGTACTTACAAGTCATTACACACCAGTACCTACAAGTCATTACACACCAGTACATGCAAGTCATTATACACCAGTACTTACAAGTCATTACGCACCAGTACCTGCAATTCATTATACACCAGTACCTACAAGTCATTACACACCAGTACCTGCAAGTCATTACACACCAGTACATGCAAGTAATTATACACCAGTACTTACAAGTCATTACACACCAGTACATGCAAGTCATTATACACCAGTACTTACAAGTCATTACACACCAGTACCTGCAAGTCATTACACACCAGTACATGCAAGTAATTATATACCAGTACTTACAAGTCATTACACACCAGTACCTGCAAGTCATTACACACCAGTACTTGCAAGTCATTACACACCAGTACCTGCAAGTCATTACACACTAGTTCCTGCAAGATATTACACACAAGTACCTGCAAGGCCTTTATACACTTATACCTACAAGTCAATACACACTAGTACCTACAAGTCATTACACACTAGTACTTACAAGTCAATACACACAAGTACCGAAAAGTCAGTACACACTAGTACTGACAAGTCATTACACATAAGTACCTACAAGTCATTACACACTAGTACATACAAGTCATTGCACACTAGTACTTACAAGTCATTACACACCAGTACCTGCAAGTCATTACATACTAGTACCTGCAAGTCATTACACACTAGTCATTACACACTAGTACTTACAAGTCATTACACACTAGTACCTGCAAGTAATTACACACTAGTACCTGCAAGTCATTATACACTAATACCAACAAGTCAATACACAGAAGTACCTACAAGTCAATACACACTCGTACCTACAAGTGATTACACACTAGTACTTACAAGTCATTGCACACAAGTACCTACAAGTCATTACACACTGATACTTACAAGTCAATACACACAAGTACCTACAAGCCATTACACACTAGTACTTACAAGTCATTACACACCAGTACTTACAAGTCATTGCACACAGGTACCTTCAAATCATTACACACTGATACTTACAAGTCAATACACACAAGTACCTAAAGCCATTACACACTAGTACTTACAAGTCATTACACACTAGTACCTGCAAGTCATTACACACCAGAACCTGCAAGTCATTACTTACTAGTACCTACCAATCATTACACACCAGTACTTACAAGTCATTACACACCAGTACCTGCAAGTCATTACACACTATTACTTACAAGTCATTACAAACTAGTACCTACAAGTCAATACACACTAGTACCGACAAGTCATTACACACCAGTACTTACAACTAATACTTACAAGTCATTACACACCAGTACTTACAAGTCATTACACACCAGTACCTGCAAGTCATTACACACTATTACTCACAAGTCATTACACACCAGTACCTGCAAGTCATTACACACTAGTACTTACAAGCCATTACACACTAGTACTTACAAGTCATTACAAATTAGTACCTACAAGTCAACACACACTAGTACCTAAGAACAAGTCAATACACACAAGTACCTACAGGTCAGTACACACTAGTACTGACAAGGCATTACACATAAGTTCCTACAAGTCATTACACACTAGTACTTACAAGCCATTACACACTAGTACTTACAAGTCATTACACACTAGTACTTACAAGTCATTACACACTAGTACTTACAAGCCATTACACACCAGTACCTGCAAGTCATTACACACCAGTACCTGCAAGTCATTACACACTATTACTCACAAGTCATTACACACCAGTACCTGCAAGTCATTACACACTAGTACTTACAAGCCATTACACACTAGTACTTACAAGTCATTACAAACTAGTACCTACAAGTCAACACACACTAGTACCTAAGTACAAGTCAATACACACAAGTACCTACAGGTCAGTACACACTAGTACTGACAAGGCATTACACATAAGTTCCTACAAGTCATTACACACTAGTACTTACAAGCCATTACACACTAGTACTTACAAGTCATTACACACTAGTACTTACAAGTCATTACACACTAGTACTTACAAGCCATTACACACCAGTACCTGCAAGTCATTACACACTAGTACTTACAAGCCATTACACCCTAGTACTTACAAGTCATTACACACTAGTACTTACAAGTCATTACACACTATTACTTACAAGTCATTACACACCAGTACCTGCAAGTCATTACACACTAGTACTTACAAGCCATTACACACTAGTACTTTCAAGTCATTACACACAAGTACTTAGAAGTCATTACACACTAGTACTTACAAGTCATTACAACTGTTTGATCAGCTGTACTTGTGTGTATCTTAATTTACAAGCTTTATACCATACAGTGTTGACAATGCAGTTCTGTTGACTTTTACCTGCTGCATTTTTTTGTTTACCAGCTACAGTTATGCTTGTGTTTATTGGCTGTAGTTATGTTTGTGTTTACCAGCTATAGTTATGTTTGTGTTTACAAGCTATAGTTATGTTTGTGTTCACCAGCTATAGTTATGTTTGTGTTTACCAGCTATAGTTATGTTTGTGTTCACCAGCTATAGTTATGTTTGTGTTCACCAGCTATAGTTATGTTTGTGTTCACCAGCTGTAGTTATGTTTGTGTTTACCAGCTGTAGTTATGTTTGTGTTTACCAGCTGTAGTTATGTTTGTGTTCACCAGCTATAGTTATGTTTGTGTTCACCAGCTGTAGTTATGTTTGTGTTTACCAGCTATAGTTATGTTTGTGTTTACCAGCTGTAGCTGTGTTTGTGTTTATCAGCTATAGTTACATTTACCAGCTTCAGTTATGTATATGTTTACCAGCTGTAGTTATGTTTGTGTTTACCAGCTGTAGTTATGTTTGTGTTCACCAGCTATAGTTATGTTTGTTTTACAAGCCTTAGTTATATTTGCATTTATAAGCTGTAGCAATGTTTGTGTTTACAATCTGTAGTCTTGTTTGTGTTTACCAGCTGTAGTTATGTTTGTGTTTACCAGCTTTAGCTGTGTTTGTGTTTACAAGCTATTGTTATGTTTGTGTTTTCCAGCTAGTCATGTTTGTGTTTATCAGCTGTAGTTATGCTTGTGTTTACAAGCTATAGTTATGTTTATGTTTTCCAGATAGTTATGTTTGTGTTTTCCAGCTACAGTTATGCTTAACAGGTAGTACATTTTACAGTTATATTTACCTGGTGGAACATTTTACAGTTATGTTTACCTGGTGGTATATTTTACAGTGATGTTTACCTTGTGGTACAATTGACAGTTATGTTTAGAGTTTACTTGGTGGTACATTTTACAGGTATGTTTACCTGGTGGCTATATTTGTTTGGTGGCTATGTTTACCTGGTGGTATATTTTATAGGTATGTTTACCTGGTAGTTATGATTACCTGGTGGTGGTATTAACCTTGTGGTACATTTTACAGGTATGTTTACCTGGTGGCTATGTTTACCTGGTGGTACATTTTAAAGGTGTTTATCTGGTAATTATATTTATTTGGTGGTTATGTTAACCTGGTGGTGGTATTTACCTGGTGGTATATTTTACAGATATGTTTACCTGGTGGTTATATTTACCTGGTGGTGATGTTTATCAAGTGGTACATATTTAGGTATATAAACCTGGTGGTATTGTTTACCTGGTGGTTATGTTTACTTGGTGGTTATGTTGGTGGTATATTTTACAGATATGTTTACCTGTTGGTATAGTTAACCTGGTGGTTTTATTTACCTGGAGGATTGTTTACCTGGTAGTTATATTTACCTGGTGGTTATGTTGGTGGTATATTTTACAGATATGTTTACCTGGTGGTATAGTTAACCTGGTGGTTTTATTTACCCGGAGGTTTTGTTTACCTGGTGGTTATATTTACCTGGTGGTTATCTTCACCTGGTGGTTACATTTACCTGATGGTTATGTTTACCTGGTGGTTATATTTACCTGGTGGTTATGGCCACCTGGTGGTTACATTTACCCGATGGTTATGTTTACCTGGTGGTTGTATTTACCTGATGGTTATGTTTACCTGGTGGTTGCATTTACCTGATGGTTATGTTTACCTGGTGGTTATATTTACCTGATGGTTATGTTTACCTGGTGGTTGTATTTACCTGATGGTTATGTTTACCTGGTGGTTATATTTACCTGATGGTTATGTTCACCTGGTGGTTACATTTACCTGATGGTTATGTTTACCTGGTGGTTGTATTTACCTGATGGTTATGTTTACCTGGTGGTTACATTTACCTGATGGTTATGTTTACCTGGTGGTTGTATTTACCTGATGGTTATGTTTACCTGATGGCTATGTTCACCTGGTGGTTACATTTACCTGATGGTTATGTTTACTTGGTGGTTGTATTTACCTGATGGTACATTTTAAGGAGATGATGCATCTGCTCCACATCTTCACTGATGAGTGTTTTAATGAAGTATCGCCGATCTTGGGACATCAGCATCCGAGCACCGCTCCGTCCAGGGGAATCTGTATAAACTGGCTGCTTTGTTAATGAGTTCTGAAAATAGACAATAAACTTGGTAAAATAAATAATAACAAGAAATTTCACCCACCAGTAAGTGACAAATGCCCCCGAAGCCTTTGATGCAAAAGCAAAAGATTTCTATATGTTTGACCTCACTTGACCTATTTTGCTTTTTATAACTGTGATTAAACGATGACTCTCTGGGTGATTTTTGGGCTCCACATGAGCGATGGTAAGAATAGCACCACTGTGCCTTTTACATGTTCAGTATTAACTATAGGTTTTGATAAAACGTGATAGTTTTGTAGCTATCTTGAAAGGTTTTCCAATTTTCATTATTCGTTAGTCAATGAGTATTTTTTTATTTTGTATGTAGGATCCTCATGGTAAAATGGCCTAAGACACGTATCTCTCACCACTGAGATCAAAGGACTAAGGTCATTCATTCATTCAGTGGTCATCCATCTACAATGACCATGTCCGGTTAACACAAGTGGTAGCAATCTGACTATCAATCCATGGGTCTTAAGTTCGAATCTTTGCCCAGTCACAGTCTCCATGATGAATGATATACCATATTGTGTCTTACTTTTATTTGTCTCTCATTTGAAAATGCATTCAAAGTAAGAAAACAAAACCACATAATCCTGTTTTTTGATAAATCATCATTTTAGAGAGAGAGCCAGTAATATACTGATTTAGTGCTTGGCTTCCTTCAAAATTTATTAAAATTCTTTTTTTTTTAAAGTCATTTTCTGCACGTTTCAGATTTAATTATTATATATGGCATATCCATCCTTCTGAAAGTAACTGGCAAACTTTCTAGCATAAACTTGAGACGGTGCGTTAGACCACTTGGCCACAGAAGACACCAGATGTTTTAAAGAACCATTTTCTGTGTAAGAACAACATTTCAGTCATTCATTCTCAAACTCATCCCACAAATAACATTTTACACTCAAATCAATACTGTAAACTATATATAATATGCACAATATTTACTAATAAACAGAGCCATAAAAGACCATTTACATAGGAGTATATGAGAGAGTTACAATTCGTGTAATCAAAATCGACATCAGCGCTAGTTATCTTGATTAATTGTCAGTTTGCCTTCCTTTCTTAAAACTCTTGTCTCAACTTTTGTTTAGACACCAAAAACAGAAAATCATCAATTTGTGATTATTTGTCAGGTCCTTAATTAAATATACGGAGATTCTTGGACATAAAACAATGTTACCATTGATTCAGGAAGGAACCGAGTAGTTGTCACATGCTCAATTCTTATTCAACTTTCTAGTGTACATACTAGTTATGAGGCATATAATAAATAATAGCTTTTATTAAGGCTGTAGGCCGAAAAATCAAAATTTTGTATGAAGTGTAAAATGCCATGAAACAAAACATGCTGTTGGTATTTATGCATTTTGTTTGAATATTTAGCATCATTTTTTTTTTGTCATCGACAGTTAACAGATGATCAGTTAACTTAACCACTCATTCTTGGGATTCTGGAAGGTTAACCAGTACTCGAGCACACCCATCTCCGCAAGTTACTGATAACTTTCTCACTAGAATTAACGCTGAGAGATGAATGACAATGAGACATAATGCCATATATCAAATATCATGGAGACTGCGACTCAGCAGGGATTCAAACTAATGACCACTGCATTGATAGTCAAACTCTCTCTACTGAGTTAACATGATCAAGCAAAAATATAGGTTAAAATCTTTAACAAGACTAATGCATATTACACTATATGTCATAGATGACCCCTACATGGGCATTGTGAGTTATGACCCCATTTCTTAATCAGAAAGGAAACAATGGGTCTGGCTCCAGGCCCCACAGTTTCACCAACATATTAAAGTATTTATTTAAACTTGAATCTAAGAAAAGCACCTAGGTTATCATGATTTTAGACTGGCTCCAGTACAACTGTATTAGTCTTACTGACAATGATTAAAAAATAGAAAACAACCAGTCAAAATAAAGCATTAAGTAAAACTAAAACAAAAGCCTGAATAATATGTATCATGTAAATGCAGTCAAATCTGTGAACATGGTCACCTCTACTCAGCAGCCACTTGTCTTGAGTAGCCACATTTGCTATTTCCCATTTCTATGCTTTCAAAGCAAACAAACCTGTATTAAGCAACAAACTGTCTTAAATGGCCACTTGTTTCTTCCATTGACTGGCTAATAGGATATGTTTGACTGTGTGTAATTTTCACAAATAGCGTCTCGTTAAAAAAGATCACAATTGCCACGTGTATGTTTAATATCTGTATAATGGCAATGTGACATGAACTTATTCGCTTGTTCTACAAGCGTGTATTTATAGATTATGATCACTTCACCAAGTGCACTTCCTTAACCCTCATGTAGTACATCTCGCAAACAAGGCAGAACTGATCTTTATTGATCCATTTATTCCCAATACAATCTGTTTTCTTAAATAGTGTATCATTTAGGCGAGTATTTTCTGATTTCATGTAAATTTTACGGTAACCTTTGCTTAATTTCCACGAGACCTGTTCAATTATCTATAACCATTGTTTTAACCATGTAGAGGACCATCGAACATTAAGAAAACAATTTCTAACTTTTTATCATTATTGGTTGTAAAAAAATCAGGGATATTATACATTATAATAATATCTGTTTACCACGATCATATAATATACGTATATATATATATATATATATATACGTCATTTAATAATTTGATCTCATACCCCTCACCTCTAAAGTCATAGGTTCGAGTCCTGCTTGCTCCAAAAACTTTATGTGAGACTCAGTACTGGTTCTACCCAGGAAACAACACTCAGTACTGGTTCTACAAAGGAAACAACACTCAGTACTGATTCTACCCAGGACACAACACTCATTACTGGTTCTACCCAGGACACAACACTTGTGGAAACGGTATGTGGTCCATCTTTTTGCCATATTACTGGTTCTACCCAGGACACAACACTCCTACCCAGGACACAACACTCAGTACTGGTTCTACCCAGCACACAACACTCAGTACTGGTTCTACCCAGGACACAACACTCAGTACTGGTTCTACCCAGGACACAACACTCAGTACTGGTTCTACCCAGGACACAACACTCAGTACTGGTTTTACCCAGGAAACAACACTCAGTACTGGTTCTACCCAGGACACAACACTCAGTACTGGTTCTACCCAGGAAACAACACTCAGTACTGTTTCTACACAGGAAACAACATTCAGTACTGGTTCTACCCAGGACACAACACTCAGTACTTGTTCTACCGAGGAAACAGCACTCAGTACTGGTTCTACAAAGGAAACAACACTCAGTACTGGTTCTACACAGGAAACAACACTCAGTACTTGTTCTACCCAGGAAACAGCACTCAGTACTGGTTCTACACAGGAAACAGCACTCAGTACTGGTTCTACCCAGGACACAACATTCAGAACTGGTTCTACCCAGGACACAACACTCAGTTCTGGTTTTACCCAGGAAACAGCACTCGGTACTGGTTCTACACAGGAAACAACATTCAGTACTGGTTTTACCCAGGACACAACACTCAGTACTGGTTGTACCCAGGACACAACAGTCGGTACTGGTTGTACCCAGGACACAACACTCAGTACTGGTTCTACCCAGGACACAACACTCAGTACTGGTTCTACCCAGGACAAAACACTCAGTACTAGTTCTACCCAGGAAACAACATTCAGTACTGGTTCTACCTAGGAAACAACAGTCAGTACTGGTTCTACCCAGGTACCAACACTCAGTACTGGTTCTACCCAGCACACAACACTCAGTACTGGTTCTACCCAGGACACAACACTCAGTACTGGTTCTTTCCAGGACACAACAGCAATCAGTACTGGTTCTACCCAGGAAACAACACTCAGTACTGGTTCTACCCAGGACACAACACTCAGTACTGGTTCTACCCAGGAAACAACACTCAGTACTGATTCTACCTAAGAAACAACACTCAGTACTGGTTCTACCCAGGAACCAACACTCAGTACTGGTTCTACCCAGGACACAACACTCAGTTCTGGTTCTACCCAGGACACAACACTCAGTACTGGTTCTACTCAGAAAACAACATTCAGTACTGGTTCTAACCAGGAAACAACACTCAGTACTGGTTCTACCCAGAAACAACACTCAGTACTGGTTCTACCCGGGAAACAACACTAAGTACTGGTTCTACCCAGAACACAACACTCAGTACTGGTTCTACCCAGGATACAAGACTCAGTACTGGTTCTACCCAGGACACAACACTCAGTACTGGGTCTACCCAGGATACAAGACTCAGTACTGGTTCTACCCAGGACACAACACTCAGTACTGGGTCTACCCAGGAAACAACACTCAGTACTGGTTCTACCCAGGAACCAACAGTCAGTACTGGTTCTACCCAGGAAACAACACTCAGTACTGGTTCTACCAAGAAAACAGCACTCAGTACTGGTTCTACCAAGAAAACAGCACTCAGTACTGGTTCTACCCAGGAAACAGCACCCAGTACTGGTTCTACCCAGGAAACAGCACTCAGTACTGGTTCTACCCAGGAAACAACACTCAGTACTGGTCAGTGGTTTTTACCTTATTAAAACAGAGGCTGATATTCAGCAACTTCTCCATTAAAAATCATGTTTTTCCCCAATTGAGGCAAAAGTAAATTCCAAGATAGATTTTTTTTCACAACTACATATATGATTATATATATATATTATAATTATATTTTATGATTTTGTTTAACATAAGGGGTTATGGACATGAAATATTATTGTATTATTCTGATCTTAACAGTGTTACACTTTATTTTCCAGTTTACTGAAGCTTTAAAAAAATCTCAATTTCCCTACAATCATGTTTTTTTTTTTCTAATCTCGAAGGTTTGGTCCTCTTTCCAATTTGAAGGAAAAAATTAAGCCCAGCATGTGTCATCCACCATGAAAACAGCAAGTTACGAATATTATAAGTTACCTCTATATACTACAATGTCACTACACTGTACATACATTGTACATGCAAACATGTAGTCAAGACACAAAATCAACGTTATACATTATAAGGCCATAATAAAACAATTGCCATTTTTTTCTTAAAAAGGTGAAAAGGTTTTTTATTTTATTTTTTTATGAATATAAAAAGGGTTGAGATAGTGTGAAAATTAGGGGTGGGTGGGAATGATAATCTAGCAATTAATTTATTATGGTCTAATTAATATACACATGTAGAAGACTAAAATTATCTCTGACTAAAGACGACAAATTTTCTAAAAACAGATCCTACATAACTGCTGTAAAATGCAGACATGTCATAGAAATGACTGTATTAAGAGTACATCGCTATGTAGATCAACTTAACAAAAAGATTATTGATAAAATACAGACATAAGTCTATAATTATACAATGTGCAGTAGTCTATGTGTATATATACGAGTTCAAGTACTCCAACATGCGACAAAAAAATGCATTTATTGAAACTAACGAAGTGCTAGTTCATGTGCTCTCTTAGTCTTACCCACGCAATACACGGTATACAATATACATTCAGTACTTCAACAACAAAAGAGTGTCTATGCTTGCTTGCCAAAAGTGGTAAGACATGCACATAAAAGGAGTATAAAATATTTCACAACACAATTAATGCACTTTAAAAAAGGCATAAGTGCACTCAAAATATGTGCACTGGTAAAAGATTGGTCATTCTTCAGTACATTTATTTTTATATTTTAATGGGGTTTAATGGCATTTTCAACATACAACAAGTTATGTGGTATATCCAGTTTTATTGGGGGAGGAGGACTGCAAGGTAAATTTGAGCAGAACCACCATCATTCCTCAAGTAACTGGAAAACTTTCTCATATCAGTATTAAGATTTTGGACAAAGCGGGATTTGAACCTCACTACCTCATGGAAAGTAAGTGAATTAGACTGCAGAAAGGCACCTAAGTAAAGTTTATAATCATTTATTTAAGCTCATTTGCGAAGAACCTCAGAGCTTTGATTGACTGTTCTTGGGTCTCTTCCTGGGTAGAACAAGTACTGAAAGTATTATATATGATTTACATGGCCTAGTGGTTAAGGCATATGCCGCTGAAGTGGGAGGTCGAAGGTTCGAATCCCTGTGTAAGTATTTCGATTTTTTCTGATTTGGCCGGTTGATCAACCAACAGCTGGTTAAATTGAGGGGTACCGAATGTCTTAACAGCCTGGCGCATGGCAATGATAGGTTTCGGGAAGTAACTTTGTCTCATAAGCAAGTATGGCTGGCCCTTTCAATAGGGGGTGACACTATTATAAACAAACACTTTACTTTACTTTTAATATATGTTTTTTTGAAAGTCATTGTGTCAGGCTGAGGATTGATCCCCCCTCTAGCGTGAGCATCCAACACTTTCCACTGCCCTGCTTGAAGATGTCAAGACGAAGGACACTCATTATAAAGAACAATCAGTAACTTGCAGTTCGACTCTTAGTGTGCCTTTGGTTTCAATGATACAACTTTGTAAACAATGTAAACCTTGAATAGATTTCCAGTAACCCACAGTTGGAACTGGGGCCTCAAATGTTTGACTCTCACAATGGTAAAGTCTTTGGTCATCAATGAAAATAAGTCTTTGTTTGTTGACCCAGGACTTTATAAGTGGACAGGTAGGTAGATTTTCTTTGTTGTTGTTTTTGAACAATGTCAATATCAAGATAATTTTTTTCACAAAAATGGGAAAAACTATTTTTTTTTATTTGAAAAAAACAAAACAAAATTAGGGTGGAGCCTTTCCGAATGGATAAAAAGGGCCTTATCAAACCCATTTTATTTTAGGCCTTATTACACCATTTTTATTTTATGGAACTATTTTTATTTTATCAAACCCATTTGTTTAGGCCTTACCATGCTTAGTATTAGTTCTATCCAGGAAGACTGTCTTGTAAACAAATCCAGCAAGTAATGCACATAATATCAAAACATGAAAGTGGCAAAATGTATACTTCCCAATAGTCTATTCTGTTCTATTCCATTTACAATGATTATTGGATGAAAAGATGGTTTTACAAAGCAATCAATGATGATGACTCGATCGCATTGTTTACACAGATGTCATACACATGCAAAATAACTTCAATAATAGGATTAAAGAAGCCATTTAATCATTGCATTGATATGTCTGTGTCTTATGACTGATTGAATATTTAGCGTCATCGGCTAACAGACGACCAGTTAACCTAGCCAGTCTTTCTTGAGATCCTTGAAGGTTAGCAAGTACACGACCACACCTGATCTTCGCAAGTAACTTATATCTTTCCCATTTGAACCAGTGGTGAGACAATAGATAATGATAACACAATGTCGTATATCAATCATCACCGAGGCAGGACGGGGATTATGATTTTCTGAGCGGTTACACAGTGTATCTCCCACATGCTTAGTGGTGAGAGATCCATGGCTGTAGAAAATAGTTCATGGTCAATCAGCACAGAGACTGTGGCCTGGCAATGATTCAAACTCGTGACCCCTAAATTTCTTACTGTATTATTTCTTATCTACTATTATCAATACCTAAATAAACGACAAAAGCCCTGTAGTTTTCGTATTTCATTTTTTAAACTTCTTGCTATTAGCTCTTGCCTTTAAAACTACTTTCAAAAAGTGTTAAAAATAAGGAAATTTACTTGAATAAATTGCGGTTTTATGGCGTAGGTTATATGATGACAACAAGCCAAATATTTCCATACAAGATCTTCTTGTTAAATATATTAACATACAGATTAAAGACTAGAAATGTATTTTTCAACACAAATGCCCCCGCTTTTGATTGATTGATTGATTGATTATTTGGCGTTGATTTTATGCCATCGGGGGCTAACAGACGATCAGTTAATCTAACAACTTTTTCCTGGGATTAACCAGTTTTCTAGCACACCCCATCTTCGCAAGTAACTGATAACTTTCCCACTTGAATCAGCAGTGAGACATGAATGATAATGAGACACAATGTCTTATATCAATCATCACGGAGACTGTTGCCAGGCGGGGAGTCTGAACTCACGACTCTTGGATATCCGCTTTTAATCAGAAACCAATTTAAGAAACATAAGTCAAAATGGAGTAATAACTCCTTAAACTTTTAATGACATTGACAAATATCGAACTTGACCAGTCTGTCATTTATAACTATACAAGAACACCAGAAATATTAATCATATACCTAGAATGCATGGACAAACAAACAGACAGGCAGGTTTAATGCCTCAGATACATACAGGATGGTCCTAAAACATTATTACCTGCAGAAATACAGAAGTTCAGCTTATTCTATCCAATACTCAACTTGTTACTGGGATAAACTTAAACCCAAGGGTCAATCCTGTATCCCTATGAGTGTATACAACTCCTTACAAAATACAAAAGATGGTTGAATCTCACCATGTAGTCTTGATCGTCAATGCCGAATCTCTCACGAAGATTTCTGAATACAATGGGGCAGTATTCCTTCACCTTGAAATGGCTTGGCATATTTTCTCTGTAATAAAGGAGAAAATCATAATAAACTTATTTTTGTGCATGGATCAGTTTCATTATCAAAAACAGATTATTTATTTATTTTTTATTATGATGATAGTATTAAAAACAAAAGAAGCCATACTACAGCCATACGTCACTAACTTGTACTAGCTGTAACACTATCAAGTGACAGTGACACAGACTTGTAACTCTCACAAAAATCTAAAATAGAACTTGGTCCACACGAGTGACCCAGCTATTGAGCGGAAACAAATTTTTCACTGAAAATCGAGTCGAAAAGGAGTCATAAAATTCATAGACATGAAAAACTTCCTTGCTATTGCCCTTAAGGTCTCCTTACATATTGAGATATTTTAATTTTACAGCTCCAAGACAAATAATTTTTAGAAATATTGTTAAGCCCATAATAAACTAATTCCTAGATTTTTTCATCCTAGTCAGCCCTATTTTTTACCTGCCACAATATGTTGTCTTAGCCAGATCACACAAAAAAAGGACTGTAATTTGCCAGAATGTCACCACTGTGTTTTAAAGAGCATATATATCAGGATTTTAAAAAATTTAAAATTTTCTAAAAACATTTTTTTCCAATATATTATGTCCATATATACTCTCTGACCACATATTGTCAAAAGGATATCTCTTTAAACGTGCAAAAATAACATATTGAAAAGGGATTTCCTAACTTGGGCTACGAGCCTAGGTTAGACTAAAATAGATTTCCTGCTTAAAATTGCAACACATTTTGTGACGTATTAAATGAATCTCGTGATTTCAGATTTCAATTTGATCCGTTATACAGTAAAGCTTTACACATAGTAAAAACTGTTTCATCTTGGAAAGAGTCCAAATGACTATGTGAATGTCACTAAGCAATATTTAAGTGCACTTTGTCTTTAGAGTGGGGATTTCGTTTCAAGTTTACCACTCCAACATCAATATTGATTTGTTCACATTTTGGTGGATGCGACATATCAAACCATTCACAATTTATTTATTAATGAAAATGAGATGCTTTTTATCCACTTTAATAAATATTTTATTTTCTTAACCATTTATCACACTTTTTCCAGGTATACTCTCTTTAAATCTGTTGATCTTTTGATCTTTATAATGATTTTTTCATTACTTCATGCCTAATACGACACTTCCGTTTAAACATCTAAAAAATAAAAATTGCTTTCGCTTGCCAGCTATTTTGAAACAATGAATGAATAATGAATAGGGTTTTACGGCGTACCAACACATTATAGGTTTGACGCCAAACAGGAATGAAGATTCCAGGTTCACTCTACATGTACAAAAACAACAAATTAACATACAGATAAAAAAAAAATACATCAACAAATTAATGAATATGCAGAATGAACCTAGAACCTTGATACCTGCAGAACTGCAGAGTTTCAGCAAAATCTATTGTACTACTCAATTTGTTGCTTCTTACGACATGCATAAGCCAGAGATCCTATTCTTGCCATCACTCATGGCTCCCTGGAACCACACAGGGGTTGATAATTTAACCACAATAGTGAACATGACAAAAAATGATAAAATGAACATGACACCCATTCGAAGGATTCCTACCGCTCTGCAAAGATCGACAGTGACTCTATTCTTAGCCAGAACCACACTGGCTATTTTGAAACAAATTTGGACGAAAATTTACGAATTAATTTTTATGGCCTAAGTGAAGACTTATCAAAATTGCCGTGAGTCACTTACACCTACTTGTATTAAGTTTCATTAATTGATAATTGATAATCTCACACAATAACAACAACAGATAAACATCAGATAACGATAACCATGACTCATAGTTAACATCAAGATAATAGTTCACTCCAGTCAAAATAAAAATTGATACCGGTTAAGTCCATTGTTTTACTTCGATGCAAACCACTAGTGAATGTCAATATATCTACGTAATTCACAAAATTGTCTGTATATCTTATACATTTTATGACAGTATAATGTTTGTATTAAGAACACTTGAAGTCTGCAACACCTAAGATTTCATTTTGAATGAAACACGTAATGGGGCGATCCTATGTTAATATCTACATTCTTGTTGCAATCAGTCTAAATTATCCATACATGTATTAACTGCATTTCATTCATTGAAAAATATTTGCAGCTTGGTGAAGCTATTAAGTACTATAGTTTGCATTTCATTAACACCTCCATATTGTTTTACTTGTGCAAATCACGTCACAAGTTTTAAACAAAGTCTACCGAAGCTGCCATGTTGATGTCTCCTGTTCCAACAAGGCCGATGGCATGTGATTGATTAAAAGATGGTGGCTCCAATTTTCAATATAAAAAAAAAATAAAAATTACATTAAATTCTTTTATTTAACCCTTTACTCCACAGATATGCGAAGATCCCGCACCAATCAAGAAGGCCTTGGAAAACAGTGCAGGAAGAGTTCAGATTGCTTGTAATGAGCAATCTGAACACTTCCTGCACTGTTTTCCACTCTGTCAGTTAATATAAACATAATTCACCCAATAATTATATAGAGGTGTCCAAAGGCGTCAATACTAGAGGTGTCCAAAGGCATCTTTATGAAGTAGAGGGTTAAAACAGTTGAAAATATAATGTAAATAATATAATTATTGAAAGCACAACTTTTGAGTTTTCATTGATGATGAAAAGCAGTAGTCTACAATAACCAAGAAAGATGCTTCACGAACATTAAACTAGCCATATGTTATTCATCACCGGATGAAAAATCAAAACTTTACCTCTGATTTATCAAGGTGTAATTGATGCACAAATACACAGTCACAGTTTGAAAAAAGAATGAGCTCACAAACACTAAGCGATTTTAATATGGTTGAGGTTTTCAATCAATTCATCAATTATTGTATTGCTTTTATTTATAAATCTGGTTGAAAATATAAATTTGGAAGCCATATAAAAACCACGTTATATAACGAGTTTTGCGTTATACTGGACGGCGTTATAACATGACCCGAGTGTACTTGTTTGAAATTCTATTTTCAATATCTTACTCGTTGTAAGATGACAACCAATTTTTTTGGTGGAGGAACTCGCAGCTACATGAATCTGAGTAGGGAGCTACATCCTTCTATAAGTAACTGGTAAACTTAAGTCAAGTGTAGCAGAGAATATGTAAGGTAAAAGCAATCTGGATCAGCCAATCAAACAAAGGAAAAGGTAAAGGCACTCTGGATAAGCCAACCACATGAGACAAGATATAAGAGCAATCTGAATCAGCCAATCATGGAACAGTAATTTTAAAGCAAACTCAGTTTTGGGTAAAGTCACATGCAGCACATATTTCCCTTCATTATATTGCCTTTGTTTGAAGTGGAGAAACATATTACAGCAAGTGTACTGTTTTCTGCTCTGTCAGTAAATATGAACATAATTCACCCATTGCTGATGCGTGGTGAATTAATGCTTTCAATTTGGAAGAGTCCAAGAAAATGCTTATGGAGCAAAGTGTATTAACTTTATTATCAATAATCATACTTGGGTCAAAACAACAAGCTAGGCAGATCAAAAGCAATCAAAAGTCTCAAAAACCAGGAGCGCCTGCTTGCCTGTGTACATCTGAGACTTACAGACGTGCCCAAATATTTAAATTGAGGAAGTTTGTGTACCAAATTCAATTTCTGTTAGTGAGAAATATGTTCTAATTAATGAACCAAAAGTCATCTATAGCTACTTAATATAGAAGAAAAATGAAACAAGATGAGTCTTTGCCAAGCTTATGCTCTGTTTTCATGCTGAACCTAGAGTAATTAAAGGCACTATTTTCTATTTATCTTTTTTATTTGTTTCGTTTTCAATCACAATATATTCGACACTAATTTGAAGAAGAAAATTCAAGTAATCCGAATGAGAATTCCTTTTGCTACCTGCCAAATAAACTTTCGTCTGGTCACCTCTTTATTAAATTAAATAGTGTCTGGTGCTAGGCTGAGCTAAGTTCTTAAATGTCAGGGAAGGCGCAGACCACATACTCCTGTACGTGTACAATAATTATTACTGCAATGGTGATCTAGTGATAGAGCAAACGCTTGGCATGCAGAAGGTCGAGGGTTCAATCCCCTGCCAGGTCATATCAAAGACCTGAAAAACGGTGTTAGAAGATTCCTAGTTTGGCTTTCATCATAAGCAGATAGGTCTAGGTCTCGTCAGCCCGGTGTTGGTATAATCTGACTGGGTCAGGTATCTAACATGTGTCTCTGCTTCAGTGTAGCAGGCTAGCAGCGCTTAGAATACTGTCTCAATTATACACTGTTGTGATATGATGAAAACTTGTTTAAAGTGAAGCTAAACACCATATACCCACAACTACCATAATCATTAGCAAGGGTAGACTTTATCCAAAATGGCTAAAGGCCAGCCAGACACTGATAGGTGAACTTTCTACCTATCAATAACTTGACCATTTCATACAGACATTTCAATCATTATAAGAGTACCAAGCAGAGAAACGGAAAATTAATGCTTGACTTCGGAAGTTTTATTTGGATTAAAACAATATTATAATATGGAAAATTAAACTGTGCATTTTACGACGAGTTGATAACACAATTATAGTTATTGGTTACAGCTTATGTATTGAACTTTGTGAAAATTACCAAATATTTCATATTAACAGTTTTCATGCAGATCAATTTGGGTCTACATTGCTTGCAAAAAATGGTATCATGAAATAGCAGACGGAAGGACAGACGGACGGACAAACACTGCGATAATTATAACATGCCATCCAAAAAATATTTAGGGGGGTATAAAAATGGTATCAGAGGCTTTGTGTGGCAGACAAAAGTACTGGCCATTAAGCTTATAAAAAGAAATATAGATGATTGATATTGACTGAATATTTAGCGACATGTTTATACTATCGAAGGCTAACAGACATTCAGTTAACTTAACCAATTTCCAGGGATACTGGAATGTTAACCAATACTTGAGCACACCCATCTCCACAAGTAACTGATTACTTTCCCACTTGAATCAGAGGTGATGAATGAATGATAATGAGACAATGCCCCATACCAATTGTCACAGACAAACATTAATATCATCCATTCTTCACATATACAACAACAGAACAATGAGACTTGCTGTGTGATGCTGGAACGTATAATGCATGTTTGTCGCAGTGTTTTTGTTTGCCTTTTAACACATGTAATGGAGACCCGCTTAACTACTGTAGCTAAGGAGAAAATGGGGTTAAAGGCGATATAATCATATCAACACAATGCTATTAGAGCTTCAGGCTCAGAACAAATTGAGTGACATTTAGTCTAATATTACATATAAATTGCGCTATCAAATAACCGTTCAATACAGAAGTCTGAGTGCTTTTATCAGCTTGGAAATAAAATGAGCGAAAAAGAACTACACGTCCATTTTGAGACTGTTTCTTTCTTTTGTTGGGGGATGTGGTTTTGTATTTGAAAGAATCTTATCAGAATTAAAAACAAATTGTTTACACAAATTTACCATCTTTCAACAAAGCAGATAATCAATTTTTTGTAATTGTCACCACCCCCACCTCTCATACCCTGCTTATCCAACGTATAACAACTCCCCCACCCGCAACTCTCATACTCTGCTTATCCAATGTATAACAACTCCCCACCCCCACCTCTCATACCCTGCTTATCCAATGTATAACAACTCCCCACCCCCACCTCTCATACCCTGCTTATCTAATGTATAACAACTCCCCCACCCACAACTCTCATACCCTGCTTATCCAATGTATAACAACTCCCCCACCCCCACCTCTCATACCCTGCTTATCCAATGTATAACAACACCCCACCCCCACCTCTCATACCCTGATTATCCAATGTATAACATATCCCCACCTCACCTCTCATACCCTGCTTATCCAATGTATAACAACTCCCCCACCTCCACCTCTCATACTCTGCTTATCAAATGTATAACAACTCCCCCATCCCCACCTCTCATACTCTGCTTATCCAATTTATAACAACTCCCCAACACCACCTCACATACCAAGCTTATCCAATGTATAACAACTCCCCCACCCCTTCCTCTCATACCCTGCTTATTCAATGTATAACAACTCCCCCACCCCACCTCTCATACCCTGCTTATCCAATGTATAACAACCCCCCTCCCCCACCTCTCATACTCTGCTTATCTAATGTATAACAACTCCCCCTCCACCACCTCTCATACCTTGCTTATCCAATGTATAACAACTCCCCTCCACCACCTCTCATAACCTGCTTATCCAATTTATAACAACTCCCCCCATCCCCACCTCTCATACCCTGCTTATCAAATGTATAACAACTCCCCTCCCCCACCTCTCATACTCTGCTCATCTAATGTATAACAACTCCCCTCCCCCACCTCTCATACTCTGCTAATCTAATGTATAACAACCCCCCTCCACCACCTCTCATACCCTGCTTATCCAATGTATAACAACTCCCCTCCCCCATCTCTCATACCCTGCTTATCCAATGTATAACAACTCCCCTCCCCCACCTCTCATACTCTGCTTATCCAATGTATAACAACTCCCCCTCCACCACCTCTCATACCCTGCTTATCCAATGTATAACAACTCCCCTCCCCCACCTCTCATACTCTGCTTATCCAATGTATAACAACTCCCCCTCCACCACCTCTCATACCCTGCTTATCCAATGTATAACAACTCACCACCCCCACCTCTCATACCCTGCTTATCTAATGTATAACAACTCCCCTCCCCCACCTCTCATACTCTGCTTATCTAATGTATAACAACTCCCTCTCCACCACCTCTCATACCCTGCTAATCAAATGTATAACAACTCCCCCACCCCCACCTCTCATACCCTGCTTATCAAATGTATAACAACTCCCCCACCCCCACCTCTCATACTCTGCTTATCCAATGTATAACAACTCCCCCACCCCAACCTCTTATACCCTGCTAATCAAATGTATAACAACTCCCCCACCCCCACCTCTCATATCCTGCTTATCAAATGTATTACAACTCCCCCACCCCCACCTCTCATACCCTGCTTATCAAATGTATAACAACTCCCCCACCCCCACATCTCATACTTTGCTTATCCAATGTATAACAACTCCCCCACCCCCACCTCTCATACCCTGCTAATCAAATGTATAACAACTCCCCCACCCCAACCTCTCATACCCTGCTTATCAAATGTATAACAACTCTCAACTTCATTTACCCAAGGACTTGTTTACCTTAGATGCCCCACCCCTACCCCGAAAACGGACATACCAAGCTTATCCAATGTATAACAACTTCCCCCACCCCCACCTCTCATACTCTGCTTATCCAATGTATAACAACTCCCCCTCCCCCACCTCTCATACCCTGCTTATCCAATGTATAACAACTTCCCCCACCCCCACCTCTCATACCCTGCTTATCAAATGTATAACAACTCCCCCACCCCCACCTCTCATACCCTGCTTATCAAATGTATAACAACTCCCTCTCCCCCACCTCTCATACTCTGCTTATCTAATGTATAACAACTCCCCCTCCCCCACCTCTCATACTCTGCTTATCAAATGTATAACAACTCCCCCTCCCCAACTTCTCATACTCTGCTTATCCAATGTATAACAACTCACTCACCCCCACCTCTCATACCCTGCTTATCAAATGTATAACAACTCCCCCTCCCCCACCTCTCATACCCTGCTTATCAAATGTATAACAACTCCCCCTCCCCCACCTCTCATACTCTGCTTATCAAATGTATAACAACTCCCCCTCCCCCACTTCTCATACTCTGCTTATCTAATGTATAACAACGCCCCCTCCCCCAACTCTCATACCCTGCTTATCAAATGTATAACAACTCCCCCTCCCCCACCTCTCATACTCTGCTTATCTAATGTATAACAACTCCCCCTCCCCCAACTATCATACCCTGCTTATCCAATGTATAACAACTCCCCCTCCCCCACCTCTCATGTAACCCTGCTCATCCAATGTATAACAACTCACCCACCCCCACCTCTCATACCCTGCTTATCAAATGTATAACAACTCCCCCACCCCCACCTCTCATACCTGCATATCAAATGTATAACAACTCCCCCACCCCCACCTCTCATACTCTGCTTATCAAATGTATAACAACTCTCAACTTCATATACCCAAGGATTTGTTTACCTTAGATGCCCCACCCCCACCCCGAAAACGGACATATAGAGCCCATTGTCTCTTCACAGTAAAATAAAATAAATTGAGTATTGCCAATTTTTAAGGTTTTAGGTAGACTCTGGGCAAACAAACTTCTCTTCATTTTGGCCTCAGGCAAATTGCCTATGAATGCTTCATTGATTTGTTAGAAGGTTTCTTCTGTTTTGGTAGATGCAAACTCATCTGGGAATTGCGTTAAAACACAGGCCAATATATATACCGTATATATAAAATTGATATTATTGCTTACTGTTTTTTTGTATGTTATTTTATTAATACTGGATGTATATCAGAGGCTGATGATTGAATTGATGCGTGTATTTGGTGTTCCATTTCATAGATCAGAACATTACAGTATTTTTTGCACTGACGTTAATATGACATGTATACATTTACATCTTTGAATATAAAAGAATGGCTCAGTTAGCTCAGTCAGTAGTATCTGACTATCTATCCACGGGTCGTGAGTTTGAATTCCCACCAGGCCACATTCTCTGTGATGATTGTGTCCCATTGCCACTTGTCTCTCACCGCTGATTCATGTCGGAAAGTTGTGATATCTGTATCTTGTTGAGATTGGTGTGCCTGAGTGCTAGTCAACCTACCAGAATCCTAGGAAAGAGCGGTTAGCTTAACTGATCGTCTGGCATAAAACTAACACCAAATCAGTGTTTTTTTTTCGGCCATTTTTATAGCCGTTATTGGGTCATATTCCCAATGGCAAATAGTATCTTTCTTTCCCAATTGAATGGTAAAAATTCCCAATTGAAAGCTTCAAAAATGTAAATTGAAACTTGCCATACTTCCTTGATAAAATAAAGAAAGTTTTCCCCATTCTGAATTTAGTATGACATTGATTATTTAATTAAATGGCCTGATAAGCAAGTGTACACTTTTTATAAATATATAAATATATTTAATGCAAAAAAAATTCCCAATGTTAATGAAAATGCCGCTAAAATTCCCAATTCCAAGGGTATGGGTCATCTTCCCAAAATGGTGAAAAAAAACACTGCAAATATTCACACAAACATAGGCACTATAACTACGTACCTGTTTATATATAAAAAATGTTATTTTTAAATATTGGGATTATGTTCATTAAGTATAACTTGGGCTGCATTTTGTCTGTCATTCATGCTCTATCTCGTTCAGTTAGTCACCTTGTACAACAAGTCCAAAAGTAACTCTGATGTGTCCATAGGACACTGATGTCCCCGCAATGGCAGTAAATTGTACCAAGAAAAAAATTTAAAGGGGCCGTAACTCATGTAAAACTTGACCTCAATTTACTAAAATATCAAACTTGCCTGTATTTTGTAATTATGCAGCTAGCACCAAATATTAATTAATATTAATATGGATAGTTATTTCTAAGAAATAGAGTACAACACAAAATCATAATATTTTGTAATTCAATTATCTATAGTGGTAATGGTCATCTAAAAGAATATAATTACATGTATATAATGTATCCATTTGTTCCTTGAAAGGTGGGACCAAAAGTGTTTCACAATCAATGTGATTCACTGAATTAACTGGGAAATTTGGAAAGCAGATAAAAAAGAAAAAAAAAGAAAAACATTCTTGCTTTGAATTCATGTTAACGAGGTATTGCCAAAATCTTTGCATGCAAGAAGCTTGCCAGGGGGTAATATTTTCTTGTAGACAATTCAATGTTCAATGTCAGAATAGAAATTTAGTGTCTTCAGCCAATAGCCTGGTTATTGTAATATATATTCATTTCAATGTTTTGTTAACATTTAAAAGTCTTTTTTTGCTGATTCACAAGGCAGTTTTTAAAAATAACTAACACAATAGTTTGCACATTATAGAAAAGGTACAAACATTGACAATCCCCAAAATAATTTCATCCACAAATAAATTATATAATGTGTTTTTATATAATACATATAAATACTAAAACAATAGACATGATAGAACTTTCAGCAATTATTAAATTACAAATCCTTCAAAATTAATTAACAAATGATGTAAAATACATGTACTATAAAAACATCACAATATATTCAAATGTTATAAATGGAAAAAAAAAGGTTTATAATAATAACAACGATAGAACTATCCCTTGTTACTGTCATTACAGTAAAACTACAATAGATATAAGAACTATCCCTTGTTACTGTCTTTACAGTAAAACTACAATAGATATAGGAGGCTCATGTCTAAATGGTGCTTTAAATAAGCAAATGACATTTTAGGTTTAAATAATGAAATTATTACTCCCAATTTGAAAATTATGTTTTATTCCCAAATATGGAAAAAAGAAAAAAAAATTATGCTGAATTTCACTGAATATGAAACATTGTAATATTTTATTTATTAATGGTTAGAACAGTCATGACCTTAACAGTGTTATGCTTTTTTCCCAGTTTGTTAAAGCTTTAAAAAAAATCCCCAATTCCCCTCAATTTCGCTGTTTTTCCCCAATCTCGAAAGTCTAGGCCTTTTCCCAATTGACAAAAAAGAAGGCCTGACAGCATCTCAGTGTTATTTGTCTCTCACTGCTGACTCAAGTGAGAAAGTTATCAGTTACTTGTGGAGATGGGTGTGTCCAAATACTGGTAACCTTCAAGTGGTTAGTTAACTGATCGTCTCTAATTAGCCTTCGATGGCATAAAAATGATGCTTAATGTTGAAACAAATTATAAAAGCAAAACCACAGTACCACTGATACTGCTGTCCACCGAGAGTGATTTGTAAAATACGCTATGTAGCATATTTCATATATATGAATGTAACTTATACTAATTTAATCAATGGTTTTTTTTTTCAGGACTTTTCATGAATCAGTGATAATAAACTGTATATATAAAAATTAAGGAAATAGAGATATATAGACTAAACACCAAAATGAAAAGATATTCTGAAAATTAACCCCCCACCCCCCAACCGCAACAAAATCCCTAAGAACAAAAGGTTGCCACTAACGTGGTCATATCCGCCGCTACCTTGTTAACTCTTAGAGGCATTTCCAGAGAAAAGGATTTAAATTATGCAAAACGAAAAAGTCGCCGAACACAGATATCACTTGTAAATGCCCCAAACGGAAATACCTATGACTGTAATATGACACATTGTCTTGTCCCAGTGAGCACTGTTGTGATGTTCTAAATCGAACCATAAATATGTAAGTTATAACCCCAGAACAAAAGAAAAACTATCTTTGACAAACAGGCCCAACTCATTCGCATGACACATCATCTTGGGCTTGTAAGTATTTGTGCCAATTAATTAAGAAATACAATCAGAACTAAAGAAGATACGGATGGACGGAGCTGTGACCTTGACCTTTGAAGAACAGACCCAAGTCAGGCCCAACTCATTCGCATGACACATCATCTTGGGCTTGTAAGTATTTGTGCCAATTAATTAAGAAATACAATCAGAACTAAAGAAGATACGGATGGACGGAGCTGTGACCTTGACCTTTGAAGAACAGACCCAAGTCATTCGCATGACACATCATCTTGTCCTAAACATTTGTGCCGAGTTATTTAACAAGAATTTTGCCGAATGATATGTCTCGCCGTGTCTGCTTTGACCGTTAATACACACACGGGAGAGAAAAAAATTAAAATACAATGACAAAAATGGATGCATGTATCTGGAAAACTCAACAATTATTGTTTTAATCCAGTGGTAACAGAGTTACGACATAACTTCCATAATATATTAAAGAGTATTTATTTACAATAGTTATTTGATTTGATGAATTAAGTAACAGCCACGACAAAATATGACACAGGAATTTGAATTATATTCATGCAAGAGTTATCTAACTTGGTTAATGTAGAAGGTTTAATGACTAAGAAATATTGTAGGAAGTATTGTGTGAAGTTTCATTTAAATACATTAAGTGATTTTTGAGATATGAACTTGATGGTAGTTGTACACAAAACTTAAACCAGTATTTCTAAGTAAAACATATTTAAAAAAAAAAAAACTTTAACCAGTATTTCTAAGTAAAACATTTAAAAAAAAAAAATTAAAAATAACAAAAAAAATTAAATAAATAAAAATTAAAATTAAAAATAGAATAAAAAATTTAAAAAAAAAATGAAAAGTACTCAGCATCTGCATTATATCATGTAATGTTGGGTGTCAGTTGTAACTACAATCCAAATATGAGTGTCCTAGCACTAGAGAGAAATAGTGTAAAAATGAAAACTTAACGTTGGAGGTAAATGCAAAATTCAGCATCAAACAAAGTCAATGGACCATTAAATGTAGGTCACATTCAGCATCTGCAGTAAATGATGTGATGCATGGTGTTAGTTGTAACTCTGATCCAAGTATGAGTGTCTGAGCACTTGTACTTGTTGAGAAATAGTGTAAAAACTGAAACTTAATGTTGGAAGTAAATGCAAAAATCAGCATCAAAAAAAGTCAATGGACAATGAAATGTAGGTCACACTCAGCATCTGCAGTAAATAATGTGATGCATGGTGTTAGTTGTAACTATGATCCAAGTATGAGTGTCTTAGCACTTAGCGAGACAAAAATCCAATAATAACTAAAGAAGGTAAGGTCTGGAGAGCAGCGGACGGACGGACGTAGCTGTGACCTTGACCTTTGACAAACAGAACAGACCCAAGTCAGTTGCATGACACATCGTCTTGTCCTAGTGAACATGTGTGCCAAGTTATTTAAAATTCCAATCACAACTGAAGGAGATACAGTGAGGACACATGGACAGACGCAGCCCATTTCTATATCCTCTGCTCTGCTCTAAAGCGGTGGTGGGGCATAAAAACAGGGC
The DNA here is from genome assembly GCA_029582155.1 of Panopea generosa. Taxonomy (NCBI): domain Eukaryota; kingdom Metazoa; phylum Mollusca; class Bivalvia; order Adapedonta; family Hiatellidae; genus Panopea; species Panopea generosa. The sequence continues at coordinate 23,034,043 of CM055909.1, forward strand.
GGTAATGCAGTAGATAGGTTGTTGGTTGCTCAATCTATAGATAACAGGTAGCTCAACTCGGTTTCTCAAAAAACAACACTCAGTACTCAGGACTCGAGGGCAATTAAAATAAGCTCTGAGCTCACTTCACTATCGAGCTAAAATAAAATAGTATAAACTAATCCCGACAAATTAGATAACATCATATGCCCAGCTGGAGTATTAAAAACTTACTGTCTATAATTAAAGACATCCATTTTATTATCTCTGGGAAAAATTCTACCTAGTCTTACCAAATAGCATCATTACTTGCTTCATTTTTATTGGTAAATTACGTGATATACACTGTAATTGAATTCTTGCAGTTTGACTGCTTTATAAACAACTGAATCTTTTTAAACAGACTGCTAAGCAAACAGACTGCTAGGTTAACAGACTGCTGGGTAAATAGACTGTTAGGTAAACAGACTGCTAGGTAAATAGACTGCTAGGTAAACAGACTGCTGGTTAAACAGACAGCTTGGTAAACAGAGTGCTTGGTTAATAGACTGCTTGGTAATTAGACAGCTTGGTAAACAGACTGCTTTGTAAGCGAATTGATTGGTTAACATATTCTTGGTTAACAGACTGCTTGGTAAACAGAATGATTGGTAAACTGATTGATTGGTAAACAGACTGCTTGGTAAACAGATTGCTTGGTAAACTGATTGATTGGTAAACAGACTGCTCGGTAAACAGATTGCTTGGTAAACAGATTGCTTGGTAAAAAAAATTGCTTGGTTGGTAAACAGATTGCTTGGTAAACAGATTGCTTGATAAACTGATTGATTGGTAAACAGATTGCTTGGTAAACTGACTGATTGGTAAACAGATTCTTGGTAAACAGATTGCATGATAAACAGATTGCACGGTTAATAGGCTGCCTGGTAAACAAAGATTGCTAGGTAAACAGATTGTTCGGTAAAGACTACTTTGTAAAAAGACTGCTTGGTAAACAGACTACATGGTAAGTAGGCTACATGGTAAACAGATTACTTGGTAAACAGATCGCTTGAAGTAAATTGACAACTCTGTAAACTGACTACTCTGTATACAGGTTGCTCAGTGAACAAACTGCTCGATAAACTGATTTGTTATACAAATTATTGGATGGTACTTATCTATGCATATAAGAAGTAGCAAGACTTATTGATCCCTGCAGCGCCATGGTTTGTTTTTATGAATTTAAACTTGGATTTAATCTTGTTAATGTCTCAAGAGGAAATAAATGAACTACAACATAATTAGGCAAAGATGCAGAACAGTACGATGAAGTTGGTTTTATCTGGCTATGTTGAAGTTCTGATGGGCCATAGATCAGTCAAAAGTTCTGCTTACACGATATTATACCCGTCAAGGATTTCCAATTGTCCATACATTGGACCAAATTAGGCCCCCCATTCTCCTAATCAAAATGAGAATATTTCCCCACCTTTTCATATTCAGATTTCCCCTCAACCATGAACAAGAAATTTAATTTGTTTTTGTTTCATATGTTAAGAAACATATATATTATACATGCTTCTAAACATCATAAGCAAATCATTCAGCCTGTTTCATCTTTTCCTGTTGTTTTAAAATTCTTCTTTTTTTATTTTTAACACCGACCACAACCAAGTTTTCCATGTTTATAACTCACATATTGGCCTATCCATTAAAGAATAACATTTTTATTACTATTCATTATAATTACGACCAATATTATTTTTCGGACTGATTTAATGGATCTTGAATTTGATCTACTTGACTGTCTATTAAACAGTCAAGTGCCATACCAGATAGACTATTTTTAACACTAACAAGGTCGTGATCTATGGATGTTCTTGTCGGAATATAACTGAATATAATGTCATATATCAAACATGACCGAGATTATAACCAAGCAGGGATTCTAAATCATGACCCCTGGATTGATAGTCAGACAAGCTATCAACTGAGCTAACCAGGCCTGACTGGTATCTGATGAAGGCATAATCTTGTTTAATATGATCAGCACATTCATGTTATAGTACAGGTCTAGACTATAACAGAAACTACACAGTAAATGTCTTGAGTATAATTGAAACTATGCAGTAAATTTCTAGAGTATAACTTTAACTACACACTAAATGAATGGAGTATAACATGAACAACCAGTGTTTCATTTACCCCTGCGTCCTACATCCTGCACGCACAAATCTTACGGCAGACACACATTTCTGAAATATGTGCATCCACTGGACGCAGTAAAAATCGCAGCCGATACATCCCGATTATCTCAAATACAGACATTTAATTCCCGACGCATTGTGTTTCTTGCACACTGCTTTGTAAACACTAGTGCGCGTGCATCATCGGAAGAATTTCAAGAGCATTGGGTTACTACTGCAATGGTGCGCGCATCTAGCTAAATCAATGTCATCAGATGGTCACAGTTACTGTTGCGAGTGGGTAAATACGCATAATGCTCTCCGGCTTTGAATGTTTATTGTGTTATAGTTTCACTGAATCGAAACGGTGTTATAATTAAGATATAACCATTTCAATTAAGGAGATACAGTGTGTAATGTTATGTGAACCAAATTAACAAACACTGTCTGTTTTTTTGACAGACTAAGCTGCACAAGTGTTTTTTTAATGTTTTTAACTGTTCTAGTCAATGATTACTGTTGTTTAATACTCATTTATGCTTGTAGTTGTTTAAATGGTGCACAGCAAAATGTTCACTGTGCAATGGTGAAATATCTTTATTTTCACAATGTTACATCATTTGAAATTATAATGATAAAATATTATTTAGTTAAAATGTCTTGAAAAATGGGACTCACACTTTCATTTTTTGGACTCAAAGATATGTAGTCCAGCGAGTCCTGGGACTCGTACACTGAAATTTGCAAAAAAAATCACTGAACAACACAGTAAAGGCCTAGAAAATAACAGGAACCATACTAGTAAAGACCTAGAGTATAACATGAATTACTCTAGTAAAGGCCTACAGTATAACAGGAACTACACTAGTAAAAGCCTAGAGTATAACAGGAACTACACTAGTCAAGTCCTAGAGTATAACAGGAACCACACTACTAAAGGTCTACAGCAATAACATAAACCACATCAGTAACGGTCTAGAGTATAACAGGAACTACACACTAAAAGCCAGATGTATAATAGGAACAACACAGTTAAGGCCTAGAGTATAACAGGAACCACACAGTAAAGGCCTAGAGTATTACAGGAACCGCCACAGTAAAGGCTGAGATTATAACAGGAATTATGCCAGTTAGTCCTACGGTGTAACAAGAACAACACTAGTAAACTCCAAATGTATAACAGGAACTACACAGTAAATGCCTAGAGTATAACAGGAACTACACAGTTAAAGCCTAGAGTATTACAGGAACCGCCACAGTAAAGGCTGAGATTATAACAGGAATTATGCCAGTTAGTCCTACGGTGTAACAAGAACAACACTAGTAAACTCCCTATGTATAACAGGAACTACACAGTTAAAGCCTAGAGTATTACAGGAACTACAAAGTTAAGGCCTAGAATATTACAGGAACTACACAGTTAAAGCCTAAAGTATTACAGGAACTACACAGTTAAGGCCTAGAATATTACAGGAACCACACAGTAAAGGCCTAGAGTATGACAGGAACTGCCACAGTAAAGGCTGAGATTATAACAGGAATTATGCCAGTTAGTCCTACGGTGTAACAAGAACAACACTGGTAAACTCCCAATGTATAACAGGAACTACACAGTAAATGCCTAGAGTATAACAGGAACTACACAGTAAAGACATATGGTATAACAGAAACTACACAGTAAAGGCATAGAGCATAACAGGAACTACACAGTAAAGACCTAAGTATAACAGGAACTACACACAAAGGCCTAGAGTATAACAGGAACCACACAGTAGAGACCTAGAGTATAACAGGAACCATGCTAGTAAAGGCCTAGAGTATAACAGGAACTACACAGTAAAAGCCAAGGGAATAACAGGAACTACACAGTAAATGCATAGAGTATAATAGGAACTACACAGCAAAGACCTAAAGTATAACATGAACTACACCAGTAAAGGCCTAGAGTATAACAGGAACTACACTAGTAAAGGCCTAGAGTATAACATGAATTACACTAGTAAAGGCATAGAGTATAACATGAATTACAATAGTCAAGGCCTAGAGTATAACAAGAACTGTACAGTTAAGGTCTCGAGTAAAACAGGAACTACACAGTAAAGGTCTAGAGTATAACAGGAAATACACAGTAAAGGACTAGAATATAACTGAGACTACAATAGTAAAGGCCTAAGATATGACAAGAATTACACAGTAAGGGCCTAGAGTATTACAGAAACCACACTAGTAAATGCCTAGGATATGACAGGAACTACACAGTTAGGGCCTAGAGTATAACAGGAACCACAATAGTAAATGCCTAAGATATGACTGGAACTACACAGTAAGGGCCTAGAGTACAACAGGAACTACACTAGTAAAGGCCTATAGTATAACAGGAACTACACAGTAAAGTGCCTAGAATATAACTGAGACTACACAAGTAAATGCCTAGGATATGACAGGAACTACACAGTAAATGCCTAGGTATAACAGGAACTATACAGAAAAGGCCTAGAGTATAACATGAATTACACTAGTAAAGGCCTAGAGTATAACAGGAACCACACTAGTAAATGCCTAGGATATGACAGAAACTACACAGTTAGGGCCTAGAGTACAACAGGAACTATACTAGTAAAGGCCTAGGATATGACAGGAGCTACACAGTCAGGGCCTAGAGTATAACAGGAACTACAAAGTAAAGGGCCTAGAATATAACTGAGATTAAACAAATAAATGCCTAGGATATGACAGGAACTACACAATAAACACCTAAGTATAACAGGAGCTATACAGAAAAGACCTAGAGTACAACAGGAACTACACTAGTAAAAGCCTAGGATATGACTGGAATTACACAGTTAGGGCCTACAGTATAACAGGAACTATACAATAAAGGCCTAGAGTATAACAGGAACTACACTAGTTAAAGCCTACAGTATAACAAGAACCACCAGTAAAGGCCTAAAGTATAACAGGAACAACACAGTAAAGGCCTAGAGTATAACAGGCACTTCACAGTAAAGGACTAGAGTATAACAGGAACTATGCCAGTAAAGTCATAGGTATGACAGGAACTACACAGTTAGGACCTAGAGTATAACAGAAACTATACTTGTAAAGGCCTAGAGTATAACAGGAACTACAAAGTAAATCGTAGAGTATAACAGGAACCACACAGTAAAGGCCAAGAGTATAACAGGAACTACACTAATAAAATCCTAGGGAATGACAGAAACTACACAATAAAAACATGGAGTATAACAGGAACTGCACAGTCAAGTCCTAGTGTATGACAGGAACAACACAATAAAACATGGAGTATAACAGGAACTGCACAGTAAATGCCTAGAGTATAACAGGAACCACATTACTAAAATCCTAGAGTATAACAGGAACTACACAACTAAATGCCTACATTTTAACAGGAACTACACTAGTAAAGGCCTAGAGTATAACAGGAGCTACACAACTTAATGCCTACAGTTAAACAGGAACTACACTTGTAAAGGCCTAGAATATAACAGGAACCACACTAGTAAAGCTTAGCATATAACAGGACTTACACATTAAATGTCTAGTGTGTAACAGGAACCACACAGTAAAGGCCTAGAGTATAACAGTAACTACACTAGTAAAGGCCTAGAGTATAATAACAACTACACAGGTTAAGGCTTCGAGTAAAATCCTAGGGTATAACAGGAACTACACATTAAAGGCCTAGAGTACAACAGGAACCACACTAGTAAAGGCCTACAGTATACCAGGAACTACACAACCAAATGCCTACAGTTTAACAGGAACTACACTAGTAAAAGCCTAGAATATAACAGGAACCACACTAGTAAAGGTGCAGCATATTACAGAAACTAGTAAAGGCCTAGAGTATAACAAGCACTTCACTAGTTAAGGCCTAGTGTATAACAGGAATTACACATTAAAGGCCTAGAGTATAACAGGAACTACTCTAGTAAAGGCCTAGAGTAATTAGCACTACATTAGTTAAGGCCTAGAGTATAACAGGAACTACACATTAAAGGCCTAGAGTATAACAGGAACTACACAGAAAAGGCCTAGATCATAACAGGAACTACACTAGTTAAGGCCTAGAGTATAGCAGTAATTACACATTAAAGGCCTAGAGTATAACAGGAACTACACAAGAAAGGCCATGGGAATAACAGGAACTACACATTAAAGACCTAGAGTATAACAGGAACTTCATATTAAAGACCTACAGTATAACAGTAACTACACATCAAAAGCCCATTAAAGGCCTGCAGTATAACAAGAACTACACATTAAAGGCCTACAGTATAACAGAAACTTCACATTAAAGGCCTAGAACATAACAGGAACTGCACATTAAAGACATAGACTAGAGTATAACAGGAGCTACACATTAAAGGTCTAGAGTATAACAGGAACTACACAGAAAAGGCCTAGAATAAAACAGGAACTTCACTAGTAAAGGCCTAGAGTATAACAGGAACTACATTAGTTAAGGCTTAGAGTTTAACAGCAACTAAACAGTAAATGCCTAAAGTATAACAGGAACTACACAGTAAATGCCTAAAGTATAACAGGAACTACACTAGTTAAGTCCTAGAGTATAACAGGAACTACATTAGTTAAGATCTAGAGTATGACAGGAACTATACATTAAAAGCATTAAGTATAACAGGAACTACACTAGTAAATGCCTAGAGTATAACAGGAACTACACTAGTAAATGCTTAGAGTATAACAGGAACTACACTAGTAAATGCCTAGAGTATAAACAGGACGCACACTAGTAAATGTCTAGAGTATAACAGGAACTACACATTAAAGGCCTTAAGTATAACAGGAACTACACAGTAAAGGCTTAGAATATAACAGGAATTACACTAGTTAAGGCCAAGAGTATAACTGGAACTACACATTAAAGACCTTGAGTGGGAGATTTGCAACTCATGTTGTGAGTGCTTCCAAAAAGCTTTAAACTTACTTGAAATTGGGCTAAAATGAATCAGTATAAAACAATGTTGATAGGGATACAAGTATTTCATAACCTCATTAACTTTTTAAGTGCAACCTACTCACTTGTTAAAGAGATGATTGTCAACACGAACTTTACTGAAGGCCTTGAAGTCATCAGGCATCAACATGACTGGAATGTTAACATGGTTCAGTTCATTCACCTGAAATTACACAATGTTAATCATTGAGAGAATAGTTTTTTAAACACTTACATGTTTTTAAGAGATTGGGGTGTGTCTGTGTGTGGGGTGCGTGGATCCCTTCAATAGGGGAAAAGAATGTTGTAATAATGAAAATGGGAGGTGACGGGTGTCACCACAACACATAATAAATTATGTAGTTAGGTGTATGTTTTTAAAACAGTCTGAATGCAGGTCATGTTTGTCATGTTAAAGCCCTGTATTTTTTTTAATTTTGCAGAAATTTTTCTTACATTAGAAAAAAGCATACTTTTTGGTGAGGGGAAAGGGGCTAAATTTTGGCCTGATTCAGGAAATAACACAGGAATTGAATGTGCTTGAGTAGTGACCAAGTTTCTAGGAAAGAGTGGTTAGGTTAACCGATCATCTGTCAGCATTTGATGGCATAAAAGTGATGATAAATATTCAAACAAACAAACAATATCCCATAATTCACATGATACAATACAATGAACACTTAACGAGTTATTATACACAAGTATTTGACATAATTGGTAGACAACACTCATTATGTAAGAAGTCATGCCACAAACCAGCCCCAAGATTATTACTCTTAGATTTCTTTTTAATTATTAATTAATGCTGTCTTTACAATGTTTCTGATGTAGCAGGGAATAAATCAATAATCGGACAATAAATATTACATGTCTACTAACTGTTAATGCATCTACAGCCGGGCTCTGGAAATATTCTTTCTGGCAGATCAGTGCAGCTCTAGAGAAAAGTAAATTTGTAGCTATTGTTTTGTTTTATATGCCAACAAGGGCTAACAATCAGTTAATCTAACCCCTCTTATCTGGGAAGCTAGAGGGTTCACACTGGTATTCAAGCACACCAAAATAAGGGGGTAGGGGAGGGTCGCATCATATCTGTTATTATGCAGAAAAAAACAACTCATAATGAATGTATAGCAAGTTGAAAAGAAGGAACATTAGCCTTACCAGCGATAGCTTTACTTAGTTATCTTAACCGGAGAACCCCTAAGAGAAATGGGGGGGGGGGGGGGGGGGGGGGGGGGGCTCAGATAATGAAGTATATTTGAAAGGGCCCTCAGATAATGAAGTATATTTTTAGCAGAAATATTTTGACCACAGGGTTCAAAACCTCCTAATTTTCCTAATTGCGGATTGGTGCAGAACGAAAATATATATACCTTATATTCCCTAAATAACGCCCCCGGGGGCGTTACATTTTACAAGGTAGGGGCGTTTATAAAAGATAATAAAAATCAAATTTAACAACAGTTAAAAATACAATAAAACCAATAAAGCCATGGAAAAAACCTTAAATCCAATTTAAATCCCCGAAAAAGTGGTTCAGAATTATTTGAGAGTGAATAAAATCAGTGGTTTTTTTTCACCACTTTGGGAAGATGACCCATACCCTAGGAATTGGGAATTTTAGCGGCATTTTCATTAACATTGGGAAAACCATTGCATTGAATATATATAAATATATGTTTAACTTCATAAAAATGTGTACACTTGCTTCTCTGGCCATTTAATTAAAGAATCAATGTCATACTCAATTCAGAATGGGGAAAACTTTTTTTATTTTATCAAGGAATAATGGCAAGTTTCAATTAACAATTATTAAAGCTTTCAATTGGGAATTTTTACCACTCATTTGGAAAAGATACTATTTGCTGTTGGGAATATGACCCAATAACGGCTATAAAAATGGTCGGAAAAAAACACTGAAAATAATCGACATAGGCTGAAAAAAAGCTGAAAATCTGTATGAAATTATTAGTCTGCGTACTGGAATATCCGAATTTATGGTCAGTGTACTCTTCACTTTAAATCACTTGGTCGCTTGCTCTTATTAACGTGGAACAATGAGCTTTCAGCGTACACAGACTAACCGCATTGTCGACGTTTTGTAATGTTTTAATTGGCAGACGGTATTTTTACTAGTATTAAACAGCAAATATGGGGAAGTATATGTTCAACCAAAAGTGGTTAAGTGGTCACCCAAGATATAAACAATGGGTTAAAGAGTTCAAAGGTAATAAACACTCCGCTAATTGTTGTCTGTGTAACAAAATAATCAATCAGGGAAAGATGGACGAATACGCACTCAAATCGCATATACGTTTTATTTTTTGATTTTCCAGAAAAATAGGGGGGGGGGGGGGGTATTAGAGTGGGGGCGTTAATAAGGGAATATACGGTATTAAATTTTGTAGCAGAAATAATCATATCAGTATAAAAAAATATCTATGCTCTGGATGCTTATTTACTTGCAGATTAGTGCAGAAAAAATATATTTGTAGCAGAAATATTCCAATCATAGTGCACTCAGGTCCAATTATAACGCAGATCTCGAGGTCCACAAAATGAAAATGCAATATATGCGAACTGCATTATAGAGATAATTTACCTTGCAAAAGTCAAAGTTGGTTATTCACATCTTATATGCTGCTCAACTCTAACTGAATGGTATCGTTTGCGATGATGATGTGATATGTAATGTGATATAACACACGATACACTTAGATATGTATAAAATTAATAAAAAAGAAAAACATATTTTTGTTATGATAAAAAAAAAATTGACAGCCATTGGCGTATAACCCAGATGTAAAAAAAGGTAAAAATTCACTAATAATAAAGTTTGCAAATGGCTTCCCTGTTTGGTGCGAATCAGCATTTATTGAATCACTCTGATCATAACAAACTGTTAATAATTAATGCACAAATCAAACAATAAACTATCCTTTAAACCACCAAGAGGTACAAGGTTTATAAGATTCTTCTAAACAAGGCTAACTGACTAATAGAAGACGGGTGATGAGGCCACCCTTAAAAAAAAAACTTGTTTGCCGTGCTCCTACTCACTCACTCAAAACTGCAGCTACCCATACTTTTTTATTGCCTTTCAAATCATTTTTTTATTGATTTCTGTCCGTTTTTCTTTAAAATTACGCAAAATCAAAACCTGACCAAAAAAAATGTTAGCTACCTACCTACCTACCCACATGAAAAATACTAGGTCGGAGTAGGCATTTTTTAAAGGATGGACTGATGAAATCAAAATGATATATTGTTTGGTTGTCATTTTCGTTATTAGATCATCCACATAGTCTTTATGTTTTATATCTTGACAATCCCCTCCGCCAAGAAAGATGGGAGCCAAGGATAAAACTGCATAACAACGACCGTGTAATAACAGGACCACAGCATATCAAAAAACAGCCTGGCTCTGGGAAATTTCTTACTTGCATGCAGATTAGTGCAGACAGAAAAGTATATTAAATTTTGTAGCCGAAATATTCCAATCATCATATATATTCAAAAACAGCTTGACTCCAGAAATTGTTCCAACTGCAAATTGGTGCAGACAGAAAAGTATATTTGTAGCGGAAATGTTTGTATCAAACATATTGGCTATGGAAATTTTCCTACTTTCCAATAGTTGCAGAAGGAAAGGTATATTTGTAGCGAAATTATTCTGACCATAGGGTTCTAAAGTAGCTGGGCTCTCGATATTTTCCTACTTGCAGATTTTATTGCTAATTAATGTAATGGATGGGCAACAATATTTTTTAGAGACACAGGCCTGGTTACAAATGTGACAAGTGCAAACTGTATGGCTATTCTATTTCCACTACTACTGCCCTATTTTTGGGATTTTAAATTTGTTTACAAGAATTAGAAAACTGCTGGTATATCACAGCAGAAATTGGCACTGTTTCTTATATCACTAAGACCGTTCTTAAAAAAATATTAGTTTGCCATGCTCTTACTGTAAAATCAAAATCTGAAAGAAAAAAAAATTAGCTACCTACCTACCCACATGAAAAATACTGGGTTGGAGTGGTTTTTTAAAGGATGACCTAACTAAGGTCTTTTCAGAAGCTTAAAATAGTGGATTTTACTGGCTGGGACCTTTCAACAAAATTTTAGGGAAGTCTGAATTTTACTGATAAAATTTTTTTTTTGATAGGTTCCATTAGCCTATTGCTTTTGAAATGACATCATTAAAATTTGGGTACAACCATAGGTGTTGATATAATGTTCGCCCCCAATTTACTACATTTTTCAGCTACACAGTGGTGCACAAAAGTTAAATCTGACGATAATTTACCAGCTCTGAGCAATGCAAATGCTGCATTTAATAAATTTTTAAATTACTAATAATTTCTAATTTTGGTAACTGATGGACTTGGTCAGTGGTTTTATCAATGGAGATGCATAAATGGGTTCTGTTGGAGGGCCGATGCTTAATTCTTAAAAAAACTAACTTTTTTTAAAAGGTTTGTTAGACCTAGCTCAATTAAAATTGCAAGGGTCCGACAGCAAAAAAGCGGAGCTGGGACTTGCTCTATTTGAACCCCTGCCTTTTCTGGTGCCTGTGGCAATGGAGAAAAACTTTTTCTTTACAATAACATTTCATAAATGCACAAACTTTTGGATTAAATATATATACCAGTCTGCTGTCTGCCATAAGGCTGATGCCATTCCTGTATATTTTTCTTACACGAGCGGATAAAAAACCAACTGGATATAAAGTATTATTGTAATATCTGATAATTAATTATTCAAACATGATCTGCTTTATTGTCCAGTTTGCTGAATCCTGATTTTTTTCACCCAGTTTCCCCTCAATTCTCGAATGGTTTATTCCTCATTTCTACGAAAAAAATCTCTGCATACTGAATAGACCAGAAGTGCAATTGGAAGGTCGATTTATCGTTTGATAAGTCATGCATTTCCCTAGTTTCTTATGTATTGTCATGCGTGTAGGTGGTAGGTTAACAAATTTATGGTAGTCACTCTGGGCGGTAAGGCATGTTGGGGAAATGAAGTGATGTTGCTGATCATTTGAAGCATGCTGCATGCAAAACAAACAGTTACAAAGAAACTACAAAACAATGATGTAGTTTGGCTCCCACTGCTCCCAAAACCCAACCAATCGGAGCTTGTGTTTTATAGTGAATTAGTTCTGGATGTAATCTAGATAGGGTTTCATCCGGAGTTTTTCAAACACATTCACTTCCATAGTACCATATTTAGGTAAGGTACTCTGAAAGCATGAAATCCTTTGAAGGGGATTTAAAACAGTTGGCCTGTGTAAGGGAGAGTCAAACCCAGCTCATGTAAAAAATTTCACTGAGCTTCTATGATAATCAGTGTTTCACAGGCTCATAAACCTGTGCACTTTAATGCCTGCACATAATCCTCGCAAGAGGCTGTTGCAGTACGAGTAAAAAGATTCAAAAGAAATCTCAAAAGCTTCCGCTCTCGAGTCCACTTCCACTTCCATAACCCGTTTTGAATGTTGTTGTATGAGTGGCATTGGATCAAGATGGGAAATGAGCCTGCCACCTCTGGCATTAGCGGCCAACATTCTATCCACTACACTACTGCCCAGCTTAAATCAGAATTACTGCACTTGTTTGTTTTAATTTAAAGTTTCACTTACTGTATGATTGATGCCCCACATAAAGACACTGAGAAGCGGCTCGTTGGCTCGGAACAGTTTCCTCTTCTGCGAGACGGTCTTTACTTTAACTTTGTTCACTTTCAGCATTTTATGCTTCTGTTGTGTCGTTTGAACACTTGCCATGGTTAGGTGGTATTGCACTAGTTTAAAATTATATCATATAAATACGTTAGTCCACTTTCTATTTAGCTTGTTATATTAAACAATCAGATTTTAATTTCTCCATAATGAACATAAGACTTATGCTTCCTTCGATCAAAACAACACCCTTTTCTGAAATGATGGCGAATGTAACAAAATTACCCAGAATCCTTATAAAATTTACGCTATCCGCACAGCAGCGGTGCTTGCAAGAATATTTTACGCTCATCTGCACGTCGACAGTGTAAGTTTATGATCTCACATGGGGATAGCAGGTAAAATTGTTATACATGATACCAAGGACTTCTATAATTCATTGATAATGCGAAGGAAACATCCGTTTTGCAGACGATACGATTTATAAAATTTAGATAACTATTAATATGTACACGGCGGATGGGAGTAGAGAGGAAAAGGTGTGTATGCTGCTCACGCCAAAGGGTCCGAAACTAGGTTCGACCCGAGGGCATCTCAAAAACAACAACCTGGACTGCTTATAATGCTTCTAGAAAGAGATAAGAAAGCTTGATAATTTTAGCAGAAGTATAACTAGTATAAAGACCAAAATAATTAATAACAGAAGCAACAAGTACTTTATGTATGTGTGCGTGGCTGCGTCCGTCCGTCAATCCATAAATCTATCCATCATTCCATTCCATTCCATTCCATTCCATTCCATTCCATTCCATTCCATTCCATTCCATTCCATTCCATTCCATTCCATTCCATTCAATTCCATCCCATCCCATCCCATCCCATCCCATCCCATCCCATTGCGCGACAAAGAGAGAAAATAATAAAATCATGAAAGAGATAATAATTTATACAGATTGTATTTAAAAGCAGGTTAAAACAGAGCAGGTTTCTAGAGGGGCACATGTTCAACATGGCACGCTGCCTGTCTAATTGGGCTCAAGAGAGAAAATATTTCCAGGGAGTGAGTTCCACTGAACATAGTGCGAGGAAAGTCAGAATTTGTTTTGATTTGTCTGTAGGCCAGATAATGGGATAGACAAATTGTTCTTGTATTAGGAACTTTTCTGGTTGAATTGCGACTAGATTATGGATGCTGTTACAGAGCATAACCAGTCGTTGGTCAATACGACGAAGGTCAAATCCTTCCAGTGTAAGGTGGTCAACATCACGGTGACACTGGAAGTGCGTCCATAGCCGTACATTGTACAGCGAGCAGCCCGTCTCTATATGGGCTCAATCTGCTCCATAGTTGGCTAAGAACTTGAAGACGCCCTTTCCGTTTGGTTTGAATGACAATGTTTACCAACTTTGATTGTTTTATAAGACATCAGTTATTTTCTTTTTATAACGCCAATAATTCATTTCAAGTAATTTAGGCCACCGGTCCAAATATAGTATACGCAGGACTGTAGCCAAAGTCTGATTTTACAGGAGGCACAATCCCAACTTTGCTAGGAGTGTCTGGGGGACATGCTCCCATGAAAATATATTTAGCTTCCGACATGCATTTCCTGCGTTTTTTTTCTGAGACATTTTAAGCCGTTCAAATCTATAACACAAACTGCATTCTATACAATTACCCATTTTTACACTATTAACTTCAATACACAATTGCAGCTTTTGATACCCGACATAACAGTACATATCAACTGTAAGTAATGAATACACTGTAGGAAAACTCAAAAGTATTTGCTGAGTATTATGATATACTTTTACAATTTCTTTTGAGTAATGTGGCTCTGAAATACACCCGGTATTATTTATGTGTAGTTATGCAACAATGTACCAAAAGTACAAAGACATTATGAGGAAACATGATATAAAAAAACATCGAATATCTAACATGCAGTGACGTATATTACAGAGATTCCCAGGAGCATGTGCTTCTCGCAGTAGCACGTAAACACCTATTGTTTTCAATCACGTTACCGTGATCTCCGCGAGAATTGCGTTGTGCACATCTGCAACGGTGTAAACAATGATGGTTTCCATGGCGACGACTATCTTCTATTTATAATTATATTGTCATGTCAGAATATATTGATGAAAGGCTTTGATATTGTATTTTATAAATATTTCCGTCCACTATTGCTAGATGTTAAAATCGTATCAGCTATTTTATTACGGAAGTCGTTTATATCATATAGTAGGGTGGCGATCGTACTTTTGTACATATCATTTATTAGATAAATGCACCCAACGCACTTCGGAACCATATCAATGATTGCATAGTGATATCGCTAAAATAACTATCCGAACTTTTTCAAACATTAGCATAAGCAAGGAATTATATAGAGATTACATACACGTCCATGGTATGTCACTACTATCTAAAATATAAAACTTACACAATTGACCATATATATATGTATATCCAAATAAAATATTCTTAAATACTGTCGGAAATTTCAATGCCAGACTACATCCAAAATAATAATAGAATCTTAAAATATTGTAATTCAATATCCTATAAACAAATTCATACTGGAACGGACTATTGCAACTATTCGTTTTTTCCTTTGGTCATTGTCCAGTGGAATGCTCTACCAAAAGATGTTGCACTGATGCGAGACTTCGATAAGTTTAAACTTGCAGTCAGCATCATCCCCCACAACAAACCGTAATCCTTGAAATGTTGTTTTTAACTTGATTTAACTACTTCACACTCAATTTTAATATTCTTAACATTTTTTTACAACTTATCCTACTTTTATTAGAAATAAATCTCGGGGAATCTCGCAAAACCCCACAAAATCTCGTGAAATCTCGTCTCTTCGTTACCCCTCTTAACCGTGAATGGGGCACTTACATTGTGTTTCTATTCCTTTTCTTCTATAGGTCCTTGGCATGATACATACTATTCTTGAAAGTACATTTGGTCTATATATCAAACCCAATACCTTCTTGCTGTCTAGACCTTTCAGAGATTGAACCGTTTTGGTGGCTCAACGCTGTATGTTTTCAATTGTAATTCTGTCATTTTTATGTATTGGTGACCAGATAGTAAAAGCATATTCTAAGTAAGGCCTTACCATTGATTTGGATCAGGTGAGAAACGTGTCTAGGGGCATGTACGAAAAGGTTTCGATAATAATGCTTGTGTTTCTATTTGCTGCTAGTTTTTCATCATATATTGCACCAATGTAATTTTCCTTGTCGATTTTTTGTATTTCGGAGATTAAATTCAATTGGTTTTATGTAATGTTTGCGATTTTTTCATCATTTTTCCTTGTATGTATACTTTAAAACATTTTTATGTTGATATTTTTATGTTGCTATTTTGAAGTCCACCAATTTGCTCCATAGACATTGTTTTGAAAAGCACACATATAATATTCGTTTTGCTGATGACTATGATTTGGTGTCGTCAGCAAATAGTAGGAAGTATAAATGTATAGATAAGGAACAGGATTGGACCTAGGACTTTACCTTGAGAGACTCTACTATTTACTTCTAACCAGTGACATTCTTCCCCATTAATGATGGCTTATTTTTTGTTTTCTATCTTAAAGTTAAATATAGGTCCCTTTAGACCTAGTCTCTAGTTGTAAATAACTTACTATGTAACATTTTGTGGAAGTCTGCCTTGAAGTCCATGTATATAATATCTGCATCTTTTCCCATATCTATATTTTTTTCTATACACTCTGGAAGCTATGTAATACACGGGTAACTTTTTTTATAAACCTTGTTGGAGTTATTGGCTTCGAAATGATAAATTATAGTACTTTTTATGACCAGTTTTCCCCATTATTGGTCTATTCTCTCAATTTTCTGGAACCCTTTTTTTTAAATATGGCCGACATATTTGCAGATTTCCATATAATAGGGAGTTTTCCTTCTTGTAATCATGTTTTAAATATTATGTTGATGGGTGCAATGGTAGTATTCATACATTGCTTTATTAAACAGAATGGCTTTTGTCAGGCCCTTGTGATTTTGAATGGTTGATAATTTTTATTAATTCATCTGTAAATTCCAAATTTCCAAATTTTCTAGATTGTTATCATATCTATGAATCTAATAAATATGCTTAATTTTGATAAAGAATGAGGTCATAAAGATATCATTCAGTTATATATATGAAACTGATATTAAAAATGATCATTATAATAAAAATGTATAACAAAATATTAATATATTCTTTGAATATATACATCAAAGTTTTTCTCTTATATATTTTGATTTATAAAAAAATGTTGGCTATATCAGAGAGAATCTCGCGAAATCTCGTTTTTATTCATCTAAGAAATACAAATCAAAATTCTTTTTTTTCACAACGGAATTCCTACAAAACGAGACCATTCCCAGCAAATTGTGTTTAACATTGTTGAAGTACTTATGATTACAAAAATTGTATTACGAACTTAAAAATCAATGAAAGCACAAGTATAAAATTTTACTTCAAATTGCAATAATTTAAATTCAAGGTCAGTTTGCATGTTTAAAACATTATAAAACATAAGTTTATACACACCTTGCATATTATGTAAAAGAAAACAATTGTCTGTGAAATTTGAAATTAATTCGTCAAATTATTAATTCTTCGCGTGCTATTTTATCAACATATAGTAGAGAGATGCAAGTTTCCTATCCTTCTATATAAGTTCTTGGCTATATTTAGGACTTATATATAAGTCCTTGGTTATATCCAACCCATATGTTGTTTTTTTAAACTTATTTATTTTACCTCGATTGTGAAACAAATTCTTACAAATAGACAAATCACCCATCAGTGTCAGTGATTTAATAACAGTAGATGTGTCACTGGCCCTATGTAGACCTATACATACACCTATATTTAACAAAAAATAAAAACACACACATAATATAAGTTGGGATACTTATATTAAAATGTCTATATTTGATAACATCAAAATAATTAATGTTATGCTTTAGTTTCAAAATAATCTAATGCCTACTGGCATAAGCTTGTACAACTTTTCAAAAAAGACAAAACAAGACTGTTTTCTATTGAATAAAATGTGTATTAAGTCTACATTTCCCCAAACTCCCTATTTTTCTTGGTAAGAAAATGGTGCCAAAATTTTTAAAAAAAATCGAATAAAAATGTTTAAAAAATGGACATATTTGTTGCTTAAATCATATTCATAAAACTGCAACAAAGATCGTTTCTTAAAAGAAATACAACTTCAGTATAAGATATAAGATTTTTTTTTTTTTTACAGTTTTTGTATTTATTCAATTTTTTTCTCTGCCTGCAGATTGTGGGAATAGAAAATCTACGATTTTTTCCCCCCACCAAAAACAGACAATAAAAAATACACATTCATGCCGACTTTTTATGGGATGAAATTTAAACGGATTAGAAAACCCCGGTCAGGACCCGACTTTTAAATGACTAATGGATTATTTTATTTTGCAAACTTCACAAGCGACCGTATTGATTTTTTTACAAATCTTAACATTGATTATGCATCGTTTCTGAACATATTCAAGAGAATTGTTTGAGTATTTTGCAAAAAATATATGCATCGATCTATTTTCTAGCAGCAGTATTCATTAATTTTAGATGATAATAATCACAAGGCGGTAATTTGTTAAATATCATGTGTTTTCGCGGTTACAACAAACGGATCGACAGAATCAATGCATTGAGCTGTTGACGTGTTATTAGATTTAAAGAACAAATACTCATTGTTCATGTGTTTTCAAATCTTTATGAAGAATGAATTAACTTGGAAACTTACTCAATTTAACAGATATATTCCATAATCATTTTAACATTAAACCTGTGAACATTGTCACAGTTTGTTTGCCAATGTTTGTTAAGTTCCAAATGCGCCTTCACAGGATGACCAAGAGACAACTTGCCTCTTTACTGATAATTCCGCTAATATTTCTAATCACTGTGGTTATTCTGAATTCACATCTACTTGATAACGTTGATTCTAAACAACTTGGTAGTGGCAGAATGCGCCTAGTGGCTGCTCATCGACCATTTGGAATGTCTTCCAGAGGAGGTTTAAGATTCCAATCTAACAGACTTCTCAATACTGATGATGATCTTGATAGAGTTTATGACACAGACAAGTTGCAGATGCTTGGTTTGATAACGGGAGCTGAAGATGAGCAAGTAAGAGATGAAGGTAAATGCTGTATGGTATATTTTATAGAGCTTTTTCCAGAAATTTGGAAGGAGGTTAAAAGTGCTTCAGATTGGGGAGAAAAATGCTATCGATGGGCAAATTGGGATTTTTTTGAAGGCATTAGAAAACTGGAAATAAAAGTGTAACATCGTAAAGATCATGTTCTAACTTTTAATTATCATGTAACCATTATTACAGTAATACTTCAGCGTTTTTTTATCCCCTAAATGTAAGAAAAATTTCCCTAAAAACAATACATTTTGGGATTTCGTCTTCTTCAGTTTTCTTCAGTCAAACCTGCGTAAGCAGTCAACTCTATTAAGCAGCAACTTGTCTTAAGGAGTCCTATTTCCCTTTTCTATACTTTCATAGCAAATTCACCTCTATTAAGGAACAATCTGTCTTAAAAGGCCACTTTTGATCCTTCCCCTGACTGGCTAGTAAACACTGGTGTGACCTCCCTACTTGAATGCACATCATTAAGCACAGGTAAAACTGTATAGTCAACCGTGACATGAATATATCTATTGTTTCATACCGGTGTATTTTTTGTTTTAGAATTTTTAATTCACAAGGGTAAATTGCAACTAAGTGGTAACATTTTTATATTAAGTAAATAGGCAGATTTACAGTCTGAGCTGATAAGGTGATCCTTTTGTTTTTTTAAACTCATTTATTTTACATCAATTGTTATTACAACTTAGATAAATCACAGTCTTCCTGGGTAGAACCAGTACTTTAAACATATGAAGATAAAGTATCTTGCTCAAGGTTGATATTTTATGTGTACACAAGTTGCGACTTTCCCTGCCCATGAATGTGACCAACCAATGACTTGAAATCCTCTCCCAGTGATGGCATACTGTAATATCACTTAGTTATCAATTTCATTACTTCAATATTATTGGATTAATAATTAATATTATACCCCCTGCAAACAAAGTTTGAGAGGAAGTTTACAGGAGTTGGTCAGTCAGTTGGTCTCTCCAACATTGAGTGTAGATGTGGGTGTTTCAAATTTAGTGAAGCTGACTTGATTCCATTGTGCACATAGTAATTGCCTTTGCACTATCATTTTCTTGTGGAGTGAAATACTTTCACAGTTTTCAGGCGATTGACTTAAAACTCCATATACATGATCAACATCAATTGTAAACATATGTTCAGTAAAATTGCTGTTCTTGTTACTGTACTTTGCCTTTATAGCTGAATTAGGTTTCAAAGGGAACAATGAAAACTTGTGCACTTTATTGACAGCAAGCCTGTTTGGGTTGTAGTATACAACGGCAAACTGACACTAAACATGGATCCAGTATACAAGATACTACATGTTATATCCCAAGCCTTTTTTACGTGAAATTGATAAAAAATGGTTCATTTAAAGGAGAATAAATGCAATTGAAATGTACATACTGTGTATTTAGAACAGTTTGGTTAAATTCAACACAGATAGCATGAAAAATAAAACAAGAGTTCTCATTTAGCAAACAAACTGATAATGTGGTGGTTGGGGTACATATACATGTATACATCGGTTTGGTGATGTTTTATAACACCCGTCCTCTTTAGGAAAGTTCCAGGCATCGTATGAAGTCCTGTCTCAAAATGACAAATCATTGTCATATATATATTTGAATAAGTTGTAAATTAGCTCAATGTGTTGCGTACAAGAGTTGCCAAGAAAATGCTGAGTGATTAATAAATTAATTGCTAGATTTATATCCAAATTTTTCTTAAAAGCGGGGAGAGTGGGAGGATTTTTTTTATTTTCATTTTTAAATTTTTTTATTTTTTTTTAATAATTTTATTTATTTATTTTTTTCTTATGAAAATAAAAAGGGTCCAGGTGACATGAAAATTAGGGGACGGACAGGGATGATAATCTAGCAATTCATTTGTTATAGCCTTAGTTGGAAGTAATATTACACTAGGTTAATAAAAAAAATAAGTCAAGGTTTTTTTTTGAACTCTTGCACTGTAAATTTTGTAATAATAAAAATGATCTAGAGTGCTGATGTCCATATACTGCACTTGACTATAGTGCTTGATCCCAGATAGATCAGTACGGCATGTCTGGACCATATTGATGGGTTCGTTTCAGTATCAAATATCATTGGTTACTGAACTTATTCAACTGTTTGTTTCTGTTTTAGGAAATGATCTGTATGCCTTCAATGAGCTTGTGAGCAGCAGACTGAGCTTGAACCGAGCATTACCAGACACCAGACACAAACTGTAATAAAAATAACATCTTTTTCTTCTGATAATTTATGGAAAATATTGTGATTAATGACTTTTTTTTTACTTTTTGCACTTATTCCCAGTTGAAGTATTATAGTATTATATTATGTATAATGTTATAAGTATGGCCTTATGGTAAATTAAAAAATTGTTTGCAACTTCCTGCCATTCCATCACAATCCCAGCCATATATTTTTTTGGTTGTCATTTAGAATATTCTCAGTCATTGTGTGTCCTTAAAAATATTCTCTGATTGATGAAAAATGAAAAAAAGGAATAGTATGGGTCAGAAGTGCCAACAAACAATTTTTTAAGGATTGCCTAATTTGGTCGTCTTTGGCAGAGTAGTCTAAGGTGCTTGCAGAAGGACAGTGATTCTACTCAGATTCATTCTGAGGTATTTCTCCACCAGTAATATTGGATATGCCAGATGTTAACCTCATTCAGAAATACAAAAAATAATTACAAAAACACTATATTAAGTAGTTTATAGAGACAAAAAGCAGTTTCAATACATTTTCATTATTTATAAAAATTTATTTTTGTATCTAGCATAATTTAATGAGGGCTGACAGATGATCAGTTAACATAACCACTCTTTCGTGGATTCCTGGAAGGTTAATCAGTACTTGAGCACACCCATCTCCTCAAGTAATTGATAACATTTCCAATTGAACCAATGATGAGAGACGAATGACAATGAGACACAATGTTGTATATCACTCATCACAGAGACTGTAGCCAGATGGGAATTTTGAAATCATGACCTCTGGATTGCTAGTCAGAAGTGCTACAGACTGAACTAACCATGCCAGTCTTTTACCTGCTGTGAATATAAAATTAATATACACAAATATCTATGCAGATCATTAATTTCATTTATATAATTGTGATGGAAAGGGGCTTAACTCTTGTAAATGATTGAAAGGCATCATATATTAGTGGTCATATGATATGAGATCAAAAACAGTTACAAATACTTTATTTTCATCAGTTATTGTGGGTATGATAGAAAAGAATTCAATTTCTCATGTCTCTAGTTTTATGAAAATAATTTCTTGATCATTTTAGAATAATATTTGTACAATTAAACATGTCTTAAGCAGCCAGTCAAGGGAAGGATCAAAAGTGACCTTTTAAGACAGGTTGTTGCTTAAAGCAGGTTGATTTGCTCTGAAAGCATAGAAATGGGAAATAGCAAATATGGCTGCTTAAGACAAATGGCTGGTTAATATAGTGGACTGAATATACAGGTTTGACTGTATACTGGTACCGTATATTCCCTTATTACCGCCCCTGGGGGTGTTACATTTTGCAAGGTGGGGCCGTTTTTTTAAAGATAAAAAAAGCAAATTTAACAACAGTTAAAAATACAATAAAGCCCTTGAAAAACCCTTATATCCGGTTTAAATCCCCGAAATAGTGGTTCAGAATTGGTTAAAGAGTTCAAAGGTACTTATCACTCCGCTAATTGTTGTCTGTGTAACAAAATAATAAATTAATAAGGGAATATACGCTATGTTTAAAGGAGGGTTTATTAGTGGGGGGGCGTTAATAATAAAGGAATATACGGTATGTTTAAATGGTTATATGTTCGCAGGACCTGGTGTAAAGACTGATTAGATGCATAAGCCAACAAAATTTTTTTTAAAACATATGTGAAGAATTATAAATGAAGTACATGTATAAACCAATGTATGTGAAAAAAGGGTAAAAGAAACAATTAAGGAACACAAAATTCCAAAAATTGGTATGTGGAAGTGCATGTTTGAGTATGGGGAGAGAAAAACATAAAGCTTTGTATTTATTTGAAAATCTTCTTTTAAGACAATTTTCCTCACATACTGCCTTTAAAAAGTGATATCATTGAATAGACTGTTTCAAGCGACCTTCCAAGGGAATTGGACAGAAATGTCACTTAAAACAGCGCACTGGTCTAGCCGTTGCTATAGACACAGTCAGATGATTTAGAATATTGCCCTTTTATTCAAACATTATTAGTAAGTGTTTATTTATTAACTGTCTCTATGTAACCTGAATAGATAGTGCATCTGACTATAACCCAGGGGTCTTAGGTTTAAACTCTCACCCAGGAAGACCTCAGACTGAATCAGACTGAATAGAACCACCATCCTTCCGCAAGTAACTGGAAACATTCTCACATAAAGTTTTTGGAGCGAGCGGGACTCAAACCTACGACCTTAGCGGTGAGAGGTAAGTGATCTTGAGACGGTGCCTTAGACCACTCGGCCACGGAGGACCCTCCTGTGATGATTGATATGATATTTGTTGTTTTGCATTTATATCTACCAGGATGTTCTCATTGTCATTCTTCTCTCACTGTTAATTCAAGTGGGAAAGTTATCAGTTACTTGCGGAGATGGGTGTGCTCGGGTATTGCTTAACCATAAAGGATACCAGGAAAGGGTGGTCGGCTGTTAACCCTCGATGACATTGAAATGAGGCTAAATATTCAAGCAAACAAATATTCATTAAAAAATTATTAGTAAGTGTTTATTAACAGTATCTCTCCAAAATGTTTTATTCATATATATTATTTGTTATAGATTACCATTATGGTAAATTTATGTTTAACACGGACTCTGTTTAACTCATTGCTCTCAACCACAAGTATATGTATTAAATTGTGTTACAGATGTGGGAATAAAACTTACCAACGTGATCTTCCCAAAGCCAGCATAATTATTTGTTTCTACAACGAGGCGTGGTCAACACTTCTCAGAACTGTTCACTCGGTACTAAACAGGACACCAGCAGAGTACCTGTATGAGATAGTCCTGGTGGATGATGCGAGTGAATTGTGTAAGTTATGTCAAGTGTTCTGTAGCTCCCCTGATCAAAGTGAGGTACCAGAATAAGGTGTTTGTCACCCACCAATGCTTCTCTGAATGTCATTGACCAATTTAAACCAAATTTCATATTGGAGGTCCTTTCCAAGTTCAACCATCACGCTCGGGTCATATTTGGCTTTGCCAACACAGATTTATACTAAAGAAGCATTAAAAAATATCTTCTGTAAAACTATAAATTCTAGTGCTTACATATATAACATATGATATAGACTCATGGTCATCTACCAAGTTTGTTCAAGCCAAGACCCAAGGTTCATATTTGGCCCTTCCCAGGTTATTGAATCTTTTAAAAAATTTTCTTCCGGAACTATAGGTGCTTTAGTTTTCATAAATTTGAAGTAGCACAAAGTATGCTAAGAGTTGTGACTTCGGTCCCTGGGTGCGTCGTACCAAATACTTGGAAAATGATACAAAAAGCTTCCTTGCTTGTCATTCAATATTTAGAGGATAGTTTTAGGTCTGGTCGGCCTGGTGTCGGTATAATGTGACTGGGTGGGGTATCGTACCATGTGTATGTGGCATGATGCTTTAGTGTGGCAGCACTTTGAATACTGTCTCAAGTAGACACAGTCATGATATGACTGAAAATATTTCGAAAGTGACGCTATACACCATAAAACATTTCTGAGAGGAAAAAAATCAACAATTTTTAACCAATATGGTGGATCAAAGCAAAATCAACAAGCCGGAAAAAAAATGAATGAAATATATAACATATCTGAATATGAATGGAAAATCATATACAGTTTGCCTTCCAAACAGCAAATAGACACACCTACAATGGCTTCAAACATGATTTACTCCACAGAACTCTAGCAACTAATAAAATCTTAGAAAAAACAAGAAATGTCACTGTTAAGTGTCACATGCCCCCCAAATGGTCTGTGAAAATAGAAATATATGATCATTTGTAGCAAGTATCAACAAAATCCATCAATGCATGACAAAGTTACAGACCGGAAACGAAATCTCACACAAACTCAAAGTGTTGTCAAACAAACTCAAATAGTGACCTTGACCTTTGAGGTACGGGTGTGGGTCTTACTCGCGACACGTCGTCATGTTATGTTGATCATTTGTAGCAAGTATCAACAAAATCCATCTATGCATGAGAAAGTTACAGGCCGGAAACGAAATCTCACACAAACTCAAAGTGTTGTCAAACAAACTCAAATTGTGACTTTGACCTTTGAGGTATGGGTGTGGCTCTTACTCGCGACACGTCGTTATACTATGTTGATCATTTGTAGCAAGTATCAACAAAATCCATCTATGCATGACAAAGTTACAGGCAGGAAACGAAAACTCACACAAACTCAGTGTTGTCAAACAAACTCAAATTGTGACTTTGACCTTTGAGGTACGGGTGTGGGTTTTACTTGCGACACGTCGTTATACTATGTTGATCATTTGTAGCAAGTATCAACAAAATCCATCTATGCATGACAAAGTTACAGGCCAGAAACGAAATACCGGACGGAAGGACAGACGGACGGACGGACGGACGGACCACAAATGGATATTTAAGTGGCTTCTTTGCGTCAGTCGTATTACTTGTGTGGCTTAATTTTAGCCACGTAAGAGAAAAAAAGCCACCTAAGAGCTGTTTTTTAAGTGTCTAGAACAGCCACTTAATGTTTTTTCAACAGCTTTTCAACTGTCCATAGAAATTACTAACCCTAAACCCTATACACTTAAATACCCATTTGTCAGCCTGGACTGACGGATGCTGCGATTACTATATGCCCCCCCAAAATTTTTTTGGAGGGGCATAAAAATATTTAAAAGAGATTATATCCCAAGCCTTTTTTACTATGTTCCTTTTACCACAAAGAATTTGAAACACTTGTGTACATGTATATGTTTTGGGGATGTAATGAAACACAAAAAATAAATTCTAAATGTCAACAAATTTCTTGAAGCAAAATATCTACCTGTAGATGTAAATAAAATGAACTTGATATTTGGTCCAAACAATTTCATTCATATAATAAAATATATCAATTCTTGAAATAAAGCAATACATATACAGAAGCAGAGTGTCAGAAAATAATATCTATCAATAAATCTATTACAAAGAAGTATAACATGTATGTGTGATATAAATAAAACAATAGCTTCACAAAACAATGATTTGAAAAGATTTGATGGTCACTGGTCAATAGTCTTAACATCTATACTGAACGGAACAGCTAACCGGACACTTTTGTATTTTCAATATCTTCGTCAAACTATTGAGTAGCGTTATTATAATTTGTATACAATATCAGCAGACACTTATGAATTGATTTACATAGCCCCATTGCAAAAGTCTATACAATTGTTTGTGCGCATCTGTTTGGCATGAAATACTTACTTTGCATGTGCAAATTCAATGAAATTACTTTGATACTTTTTGAGAAAATGTCAGGTGGTGGGTTAGCTGTTCTGTTCAGTAAACCGGGATATATATATTCTAATCACAGCTGGTGGTATCTAAAATATTACATATCTTCATTAACCCTTTACTTCATTTAGACGCCTTTGGACGGCTCTTATATAGACGCCTTTGGACACCTCTAATATAGAAGGCTTTTGAATTATTGGGTGAATTATGTTTATATTAACTGATAGAGTGGAAAACAGTGCAGGAAGTGTTCAGATTGCTTGTTATGAGCAATCTGAACTCTTCCTGCATTGTCGTCAAAGGCCTTCTGTGATTGGTATGGGAAAACCTGTATCTACGGAGTAAAGGGTTAACAAAGGATTACTGGTAACTTTATATCTTCAAACAGCCTTTATGACAAATGCAGGCCCCATCACAACCTTTTTTTATAAGTTTTCAAGATATTTATCAGCTGGTTATACCCAATTCTTGTTTTAATTTGTGAGAAAGTGTTGTGTTTGTGTGTCATGTTTGAGTGTTGTGTATGCATGTTGTGTTTGAGTGTTGTGTATGCTTGTTGTGTATGCATGTTGTGTTTGAGTGTCGTGTTTGAGTGTCATGTTTGAGTGTTGTGTTAGAATGTCATGTTTGAGTGTTGTGTATGCATGTTGTGTTTGAGTGTTGTGTATGCATGTTGTGTTCGAGTGTCATGTTTGAGTGTTGTGTATGCATGTTGTGTTTGACTGTTGTGTTTAAGTGTTGTGTTTGAGTGTCATGTTTGAGTTTTGTGTATGCATGTTGTGTTTGAGTGGTGTGTTGAGTGTTGTGCTTGAGTGTTGTGTATGCATGTTGTGTTTGAGTGTTGTGTTTGAATGTCATGTTTGAGTGTTGTGTATGCATGTTGTGTTTGAGTGTTGTGTTTGAGTGTCATGTTTGAGTGTTTTGTATGAGTCTTGTGTTTTAATGTTGTGTATGCATGCTGTGTTTGAGTGTTGTGTATGCATGTTGTGTTTGAGTGTTGTGTATGCATGTTGTGTTTGACTGTTGTGTTTAAGTGTTGTGTTTGAGTGTCATGTTTGAGTGTTGTGTATGCATGTTGTGTTTGAGTGTTGTGTACGCATGTTGTGTTTGAGTGTCATGTTTGAGTGTTGTGTATGCATGTTGTGTTTGAGTGTTGTGTTTGAGTGTCATGTTTGAGTGTTGTGTATGAGTCTCGTGTTTGAGTCTTGTGTTTCGTGTTGTGTGTAAGTGTTGTGTTTGAGTGATGTGTATGAGTCTCATGTTTGAGTGTTGTGTTTGCATGTTGTGTGTAAGTGATGTGTAGTGTTTTAATCAATATAATGTTATTGTGAAGTGTGCAGTGGGATGGACCTCCCCGACCTACAACACTCTTATTTACAGAAAACATAGATTGGTTGCCAAATGGTTACTGAAAAAGGTTTGGTCGGCCCAGTGTCATTAAGTGGTGACCAGGTGAAATATTATACAATGTGTTTGCAACATGCTATTTCAGAATACTGTCTCCAGTTGGCAGCACAGTGTGACTGAAATATTGTTGAAAGTGTTGCTAAACACCAAACACCAGAACACTTCTCTGAAGTTGGAAACAGATACTATTGATAAGGAAATAAAAACACAAGTAGTTAGTATTTTTTTCCTATTTCCAATTTTTATACAGTATTTTCCCTTAGGAGAGGTGTCGTATATGCATGTTCTAGTTCATTAATCTAATAAAATAATCTAGATACTTTTCAACATGTTTTTAATCTTAATTTTCAAATTTTGATATAGCACATCTTCAGAGTAAGCTTGCAGAATACTTATGGACCCTCCATCCTAAGGTTAGGCTTGTGAGGACCCCAGACCGTCAGGGATTGATCCGGGCCAGAATGTATGGTGCTCATGCGGCTACAGGACAGGTTAGTTTATTAATTTGGAATTAATTATTTAGTTCTTTGCTTAAATTTATTTATTTTACATCTTAGACAAATCATTTTCTTACTAATAAGAATGTGGATACAATGTCTTGATCAAAGAAACCACATGATATTGTTATGGTCATGATGGGAGATCAAACCGGCATCCTTTCAATCTTGGATCTGTTGCTTTACCACTAGAACCACATTCTCCACAAATTATTACAACTTGTATAAATTTCGCTGGTCTTCCAGGCAACACAAAACATGGTCGCGGAGGGGATCAGACCTCCAATCCTGGGTCCAATCCTCTGATATTGGACGTCTTGTTCTCAGCTCAGGTACACCGTGGCTATCTAAATACGAACATTATTTCTAGAGTTTCTAAATTTGTAAGAAATTGCAAATCTCAACCTTAATACTGTTGCTTTCAAATTTTAAAAAAAAATGTATTCAGATATGAAAAATATATAATTGAAGATCAGAGCCAATTTCACTTACCTTTGAAAGCCTAACATTTTTGTAGAAACTTTGAAGACAGTTAGAAAATTTCACTAATAAGAAATTAGTTCTGATTTTCTTATAACTTTTTTTTAAGGAATTTCTTTATGATGGTGTTTGAAATTCCAAACTTGTGCTTAAGAATACAGAATAAGTGGAATGGGGCCCTGATTACTTAGGTATTATACATAATACATTACAGGTACTGGTGTTCCTAGACAGTCATTGTGAAGTGAACACACGCTGGCTGGAGCCGCTACTTGCCCGTGTTGCAGACAGTCGCCGCACCGTGGCAATACCCATTATAGATATCGTCAGTCCCGACTCCTTCGAGTATAAGCCCTCGGGTCTTGTGAAAGGAGGCTTCAACTGGGGCTTACACTTCAGGTAATTGATTATGTGATTGAATGTTGAGAGTCATTTTTATGCCATCGCTGACTAACACATGATCAGTTAACCTTAACACTCTTTCCTGGAATCCTTGAAGGTTAACCAGTACTCAAACCTACCCATCCCATATCCACAAGTTACTGATATCTAGACGAATGATAATAACACACTATTGTATATCTGTCATCATGGACACTGTGGCCGTGCGCGGATTCGAACTCATGATCCCTGGATTGATAGTCAGACATACTAACACTTCATGTCAGGCTGTCAAAATTTGAATAATGTCAAGTATATACAATGATAGATGTTATTGTTTTTTTGTGTTTAGAGTTGCTTTCAACAACTTTTCAGTTATAGTGCGACGGTGTCTACTTGAGACAGTATACTAAGTGCTGCCTCACTGGAATATCAAGCCACAGACACTTGGTATGCTACCCCACCCAGTCACATTATTCTGACACCCGGCCGACCAGACCCAAGAACTATCCTCAATGCTGACTGCTTAGCGAGGAGTTTTTTGTACCATTTTTCAAATCTTTCATATTGGCAATTGCTTTTATAACGCCAAATTATTGATGATAATTTACATCTTGTTATCATTTTAATATGTAACGTCACAACGTCACAGCGTGAATACTTTACTTCGATGCTAGGGCCAGAAAATTATAGATTATCATAAGCCAGTATGCAAAAAATATTTATATGTGTCCGATATAACTGGGAAACAATTTGTTGTACAAGATGAAACTTGTAGGTTGGTTCAACTTGTTACTTGTTAGTGTGGGTCTCCTTACCAGGCTGACTGAAGGCACCATGTCAAGGACACCAACCTCTTACTGCTTAGGTCATTGATTCAAGTCCTGGTCAGGCCAAAGACTTACTATAAGAAATTACTTACAGCAGGATGGTTGCTCTGCTCATTTTCATGTACTCATATATGGATCTTGCGGTCTATCTGGGTGCCATATATAACATTTAATGCTTTTCCTAATCTTAACATTCATGTTTTATTTGTGTAATGTATTAAACGGCAATATATTCGAAGCAGGTATTGAAATATTATGGAAAATGTATGATTTAAACCTTGAATCTTGTGGAATATTGTTGTTTTTTTTCACATAAGATACATCTAACACTCCTGTCCAACCAAAAAGAAATTGTCAAGTATTGGTTAAATTGACTGAAAAATAGGGCACTAGAATTGGCTCATCACACCCATCTTAATATACCAAATACATGTATATAGTTTCCCTTATAATTATAAATATGGTATATATTAAAAACATATTATATCCTTTCTAAAATGATAATTCGGTACACGCCACGCCACCCCCATCATATTTTTGAAAATGTACCTAAATTATGAGAAATCACAGTTAGTTTTACCCTCTGTCTCCCTTTGTATGCAACAAATATGAGAAATCATAGTTAGTTCTTCCTCTGTCTCCCCTTGTATGCAAAAAATATGAGAAATCACAGTTAGTTTTACCCTCTGTCTCCCCTTGTATGCAAAAAATATGAGAAATCACAGTTAGTTTTACCCTCTGTCTCCCCTTGTATGAATAAAATATGACAAATCACAGTTAGTTCTTACCTCTGTCTCCCCTTGTATGCAAATAATATGAGAAATCACAGTTAGTTCTTCCCTTTGTCTCCCCTTGTATGCAAAAAATATGAGAAATCACAGTTAGTTTTACCCTCTGTCTCCCCTTGTATGAGTAAAATATGACAAATCACAGTTAGTTCTTCCCTCTGTCTCCCCTTGTATGCAAAAAATATGAGAAATCACAGTTAGTTTTACCCTCTGTCTCCCTTTGTATGCAAAAAATATGAGAAATCATAGTTAGTTCTTCCCTCTGTCTCCCCTTGTATGCAAAAAATATGAGAAATCACAGTTAGTTTTACCCTCTGTCTCCCTTTGTATGCAAAAAATATGAAAAATCATAGTTAGTTCTTCCCTCTGTCTCCCCTTGTATGCAAAAAATATGAGAAATCACAGTTAGTTTTACCCTCTGTCTCCCCTTGTATGAGTAAAATATGAGAAATCACAGTTAGTTCTTCCCTCTGTCTCCCCTTGTATGCAAAAAATATGAGAAATCACAGTTAGTTTTACCTTCTGTCTCCATTTGTATGCAAAAAATATGAGAAATCATAGTTAGTTCTTCCCTCTGTCTCCCCTTGTATGCAAAAAATATGAGAAATCACAGTTAGTTTTACCCTCTGTCTCCCATTGTATGCAAAAAATATGAGAAATCACAGTTAGTTTTACCCTCTGTCTCCCCTTGTATGAGTAAAATATGACAAATCACAGTTAGTTCTTCCCTCTGTCTCCCCTTGTATGCAAAAAATATGAGAAATCACAGTTAGTTTTACCTTCTGTCTCCCTTTGTATGCAAAAAATATGAGAAATCATAGTTAGTTCTTCCCTCTGTCTCCCCTTGTATGCAAAAAATATGAGAAATCACAGTTAGTTTTACCCTCTGTCTCCCCTTGTATGCAAAAAATATGAGAAATCACAGTTAGTTTTACCCTCTGTCTCCCCTTGTATGAGTAAAATATGACAAATCACAGTTAGTTCTTCCCTCTGTCTCCCCTTGTATGCAAAAAATATGAGAAATCACAGTTAGTTCTACCCTCTGTCTCCCTTTGTATGCAAAAAATATGAGAAATCATAGTTAGTTCTTCCCTCTGTCTCCCCTTGTATGCAAAAAATATGAGAAATCACAGTTAGTTTTACCCTCTGTCTCCCTTTGTATGCAAAAAATATGAAAAATCATAGTTAGTTCTTCCCTCTGTCTCCCCTTGTATGCAAAAAATATGAGAAATCACAGTTAGTTTTACCCTCTGTCTCCCCTTGTATGAGTAAAATATGACAAATCACAGTTAGTTCTTCCCTCTGTCTCCCCTTGTATGCAAAAAATATGAGAAATCACAGTTAGTTTTACCTTCTGTCTCCCTTTGTATGCAAAAAATATGAGAAATCATAGTTAGTTCTTCCCTCTGTCTCCCCTTGTATGCAAAAAATATGAGAAATCACAGTTAGTTTTACCCTCTGTCTCCCATTGTATGCAAAAAATATGAGAAATCACAGTTAGTTTTACCCTCTGTCTCCCCTTGTATGAGTAAAATATGACAAATCACAGTTAGTTCTTCCCTCTGTCTCCCCTTGTATGCAAAAAATATGAGAAATCACAGTTAGTTTTACCTTCTGTCTCCCTTTGTATGCAAAAAATATGAGAAATCATAGTTAGTTCTTCCCTCTGTCTCCCCTTGTATGCAAAAAATATGAGAAATCACAGTTAGTTTTACCCTCTGTCTCCCCTTGTATGCAAAAAATATGAGAAATCACAGTTAGTTTTACCCTCTGTCTCCCCTTGTATGAGTAAAATATGACAAATCACAGTTAGTTCTTCCCTCTGTCTCCCCTTGTATGCAAAAAATATGAGAAATCACAGTTAGTTTTACCCTCTGTCTCCCTTTGTATGCAAAAAATATGAAAAATCATAGTTAGTTCTTCCCTCTGTCTCCCCTTGTATGCAAAAAATATGAGAAATCACAGTTAGTTTTACCCTCTGGGTCCAATTGTATTTAAAAAAAGAGGAAAAACAGTTTTTCCTGCCAGTGTGCCAAACTTACAAAATTAAGAAATTGCAGTTCTCCCCTCTAGGTCTGCTTGTGTGTCTAATATATGAGAAATCACACTTCTCCACCTAAGTTCAGGCAGTGTACCACAATATGAGAAATTGAAGTTCTCCCCATCCTAAGTCTACCAGTGTGCCTAAATATGAGAAATCATGGTCCTCCCGTCTAGATCCACAAGTGTGTGATTGCTCTCTGGACAACATTTTACACTCATACATACATACATTTGTATATACTATCTGATTCCAGATGGGACAAACTACCCAGTGACTATTTCAAGAATGAGGGAATGTATGTAGAGCCAATAGAGTCGCCCACAATGGCTGGTGGCCTGTTTGCTATGGACAGAAAGTACTTCATGGATATGGGCGAATATGACCCTGGGCTTGACATATGGGGCGGAGAAAATCTAGAAATCTCTTTCAGGGTAAGTATGGATAAGATTAAGGGACACAGCAATATTGGTCAATATATTTTGATGAAATTTTGTTGGTAGGGTCCTAATTTCAACAAGAAGCCTGTGTCTGGTTTTAACTTTTTAATCAAAGTCAAATAAGTTGAAGCCAGCTCAGCATGTTTTCTGCTCAATAAGTTAGTTTTGCTTTTTATCAGATATTATGCCAGAGTGCATTCAAATTCATATAATGACTTTTGACAATTCAAGGGCCATAACTCTGACATTAATTAGCCAGTTTATGAACTTGTGTTAGTTGGGTGACATTGCAATGAAAAATGCAGGTGCTAGAGTGCTTACAACCAAATGTGTACAGACGGATGGCAGACACAAGGTGATCAGAATAGCTGATCTGGAGCTTTGTTCAGGTGAACTATATAGGAAGCTTAAACTTGCTTTTGAGAACAATTGGGTAAATAGGCATTATCACTATAGAAACAATTGGGTAAATAGGCATTATCACTATAGAAACAATTGGGTAAATAGGCAGTATCACTATAGAACAAATTGGGTAAACAGGCATTATCACTATAGAAACAATTGGGTAAATAGACATTATCACTAAAGAACAAATTGGGTAAATAGGCATTATCACTATAGAAACAATTGGGTAAATAGACATTATCACTATAGAAACAATTTGGTAAATAGACATTATCACTATAGAAACAATTGGGTAAATAGGCATTATCACTATAGAAACAACTGGCTAAATAGGCATTATCACTATAGAAACAATTGGGTAAAGTATTTGAAAGAAAGTACGTTTATGTGGATATGTTCCTTAAAGGAAGCTTGGGATGTTTTTAGGAAAATTGGGTCTCAGTTACCATTGCTAATCAAAGTACTTAGATAACTGAAACCTGGGCGAACTGGTCATGTAGATATGAAATTATAAAGTTTGTGTCAGATGTAGCATGGAATATATGTAAGCATAAATCTACTGATGGAAAGTGATATAGCAGAGTTTCTGTAATTTACAAGCTGTTGTTTGTTGTATGGGTACAACAAAATACATAAGACAGGATAATATTTTATTTTATTTGTTTAGAATGTTTAACTGTAAAATACAGTCCCTAAGATTATAGATATTTTATATATATTTCAAAGAATATAAGAATGTATCATGAGTGTCGATGTGGGATAAAAATATTTCACCTGAGGGGTCAAGATCACATACTGAGACAAGGCTATGACGAGCTTCCTGCATGCAATTTTGACCCAGAGGGTGAGATTTTTCTATCCCACATGGATGAACTTTTTTCTCCCATTCATCTGTCTAATGAGTGGCCATCATCACAAAAATATAGATAATCAATAATGGCCATCATCACAAAAAAATAGATAATCAATAATGGCCATCATCACAAAAAAATAGATAATCAATAATGGCCATCATCGCAAAAATATAGATATTCAATAATGGCCATCATCGCAAAAATATAGATAATCAATAATGGCCATCATAGCAAAAGTATAGATATTCAATAATGGCCATCATAGCAAAAGTATAGATATTCAATAATGGCCATCATAGCAAAAAAATATAGATACTCAATAATGGCCGTCATCACAAATATATAGATACTCAATAATGGCCATCATCACAAATATATAGATACTCAATAATGGCCATCATCGCAAAAATATAGATAATCAATAATGGCCATCATCGCAAAAATATTGATACTCAATAATGGCCATCATCGCAAAAATATAGATACTCAATAATGGCCTTCATCACAAATATATAGATACTCAATAATGGCCGTCATCGCAAAAATATAGATACTCAATAATGGCTGTCATTGCAAAAATATAGATACTCAATAATGGCCGTCATTACAAATATATAGATACTCAAAAATGGCCATCATCGCAAAAATATAGATACTCAATAATTGCCGTCATCGCAAAAAATATAAATACTTAATAATGGCAGTCATCGCAAAAATATAGATACTCAATAATGGCCATCATCGCAAAAATATAGATACTCAATAATGGCCGTCATCACAAAAATATAGATACTCAATAATGGCCATCATCGCAAATATATAGATACTCAATAATGGCCATCATCGCAAAAATATAGATACTCAATAATGGCCGTCATCGCAAAAATATAGATACTCAATAATGGCCATCATCACAAAAATATAGATACTCAAGAATGGCCGTCATCACAAAAATATAGATAATCAATAATGGCCATCATCGCTTAAATATAGATACTCAATAATGGCCATCATTGCAAAAATATAGATAATCAACTATGGCCGTCATCGCAAATAAATAGATACTCAATTATGGCCGTCATCGCAAATATATAGATACTCAATAATGGCCATCATCACAAAACTATAGAAACTCAATAATGGCCGTCATCACAAAACTGTATATAATGGCTGTAATCACAAAACTATAGCTACTCAATAATGGACGTCATCACAAATCTGTATATAATAGCTGTCATCACAAAACTATAGATACTCAATAATGGCCGTCATCACAAAACTGTATATAATGGCTGTCATCACAAAACTATAGATATTCAATAATGGCCGTCATCACAAAACTGTAAATAATGGCTGTAATCACAAAACTATAGATACTCAATAATGGCCGTCATCACAAAACTGTATATAATGGCTGTCATCACAAAACTATAGATACTCAATAATGGCCGTCATCGCAAATATATAGATACTCAATAATGGCCGTCATCGCAAATATATAGATACTCAATAATGGCCGTCATCACAAATCTATAGATACTCAATAATGGCTGTCATCACAAAACTATAGATACTCAATAATGGCCGTCATCACAAAACTGTTTATAATGGCTGTCATCACAAAACTATAGATACTCAATAATGGCCGTCATTTCAAAACTGTATATAATGGCTGTCATCACAAAACTATAGATACTCAATAATGGACGTCATCACAAAACTGTATATATTAGCTGTCATCACAAAACTATAGATACTCAATAATGGCCATCATCACAAAACTGTATAAAATGGCTATCATCACAAAACTATAGATACTCAATAATGGCCGTCATCACAAAACTGTATAAAATGGCTGTCATCACAAAACTATGGATACTCAATAATGGCCATCATCACAAAACTGTATATAATGGCTGTCATCACAAAACTATAGATACTCAATAATGGCCGTCATCACAAAACTGTATATAATGGCTGTCATCACAAAACTATAGATACTCAATAATGGCCGTCATTACAAAACTGTATATAATGGCTGTCATCACAAAACTATAGATACTCAATAATGGCCGTCATTACAAAACTGTATATAATGGCTGTCATCACAAAACTATAGATACTCAATAATGGCCGTCATCACAAATATATAGATACTCAATAATGGCCGTCATCACAAAACTATAGATACTCAATAATGGCCGTCATCACAAAACTGTTTATAATGGCTGTCATCACAAAACTATAGATACTCAATAATGGCCGTCATTTCAAAACTGTATATAATGGCTGTCATCACAAAACTATAGATACTCAATAATGGACGTCATCACAAAACTGTATATATTAGCTGTCATCACAAAACTATAGATACTCAATAATGGCCATCATCACAAAACTGTATAAAATGGCTATCATCACAAAACTATAGATACTCAATAATGGCCGTCATCACAAAACTGTATAAAATGGCTGTCATCACAAAACTATGGATACTCAATAATGGCCATCATCACAAAACTGTATATAATGGCTGTCATCACAAAACTATAGATACTCAATAATGGCCGTCATCACAAAACTGTATATAATGGCTGTCGTCACAAAACTATAGATACTCAATAATGGCCGTCATCACAAAACTGTATATAATGGCTGTCATCACAAAACTATAGATACTCAATAATGGCCGTCATCACAAAACTGTATATAATGGCTGTCATCACAAAACTATAGATACTCAATAATGGCCGTCATTTCAAAACTGTATATATTAGCTGTCATCACAAAACTATAGATACTCAATAATGGCCGTCATCACAAAACTGTATAAAATGGCTGTCATCACAAAACTATGGATACTCAATAATGGCCATCATCACAAAACTGTATAAAATGGCTGTCATCACAAAACTATAGATACTCAATAATGGCCGTCATCACAAAACTGTATATAATGGCTGTCATCACAAAACTATAGATACTCAATAATGGCCGTCATCACAAAACTGTATATAATGGCTGTCATCACAAAACTATAGATACTCAATAATGGCCGTCATCACAAAACTGTATATAATGGCTGTCGTCACAAAACTATAGATACTCAATAATGGCCGTCATCACAAAACTGTATATAATGGCTGTCATCACAAAACTATAGATACTCAATAATGGCCGTCATCACAAAACTGTATATAATGGCTGTCATCACAAAACTATAGATACTCAATAATGGCCGTCATTTCAAAACTGTATATATTAGCTGTCATCACAAAACTATAGATACTCAATAATGGCCGTCATCACAAAACTGTATAAAATGGCTGTCATCACAAAACTATGGATACTCAATAATGGCCATCATCACAAAACTGTATATAATGGCTGTCGTCACAAAACTATAGATACTCAATAATGGCCGTCATCACAAAACTGTATATAATGGCTGTCGTCACAAAACTATAGATACTCAATAATGGCCGTCATCACAAAACTGTATATAATGGCTGTCATCACAAAACTATAGATACTCAATAATGGCCGTCATCACAAAACTGTATATAATGGCTGTCATCACAAAACTATAGATACTCAATAATGGACGTCATCACAAAACTGTATATATTAGCTGTCATCACAAAACTATAGATACTCAATAATGGCCATCATCACAAAACTGTATAAAATGGCTATCATCACAAAACTATAGATACTCAATAATGGCCGTCATCACAAAACTGTATAAAATGGCTGTCATCACAAAACTATGGATACTCAATAATGGCCATCATCACAAAACTGTATATAATGGCTGTCATCACAAAACTATAGATACTCAATAATGGCCGTCATCACAAAACTGTATATAATGGCTGTCGTCACAAAACTATAGATACTCAATAATGGCCGTCATCACAAAACTGTATATAATGGCTGTCATCACAAAACTATAGATACTCAATAATGGCCGTCATCACAAAACTGTATATAATGGCTGTCGTCACAAAACTATAGATACTCAATAATGGCCGTCATCACAAAACTGTATATAATGGCTGTCATCACAAAACTATAGATACTCAATAATGGCCGTCATCACAAAACTGTATATAATGGCTGTCGTCACAAAACTATAGATACTCAATAATGGCCGTCATCACAAAACTGTATATAATGGCTGTCATCACAAAACTATAGATACTCAATAATGGCCGTCATCACAAAACTGTATATAATGGCTGTCGTCACAAAACTATAGATACTCAATAATGGCCGTCATCACAAAACTGTATATAATGGCTGTCATCACAAAACTATAGATACTCAATAATGGCCGTCATCACAAAACTGTATATAATGGCTGTCATCACAAAACTATAGATACTCAATAATGGACGTCATCACAAAACTGTATATATTAGCTGTCATCACAAAACTATAGATACTCAATAATGGCCATCATCACAAAACTGTATAAAATGGCTATCATCACAAAACTATGGATACTCAATAATGGCCGTCATCACAAAACTGTATAAAATGGCTGTCATCACAAAACTATGGATACTCAATAATGGCCATCATCACAAAACTGTATATAATGGCTGTCGTCACAAAACTATGGATACTCAATAATGGCCGTCATCACAAAACTGTATATAATGGCTGTCGTCACAAAACTATAGATACTCAATAATGGCCGTCATCACAAAACTGTATATAATGGCTGTCGTCACAAAACTATAGATACTCAATAATGGCCGTCATCACAAAACTGTATATAATGGCTGTCGTCACAAAACTATAGATACTCAATAATGGCCGTCATCACAAAACTGTATATAATGGCTGTCATCACAAAACTATAGATACTCAATAATGGCCGTCATCACAAAACTGTATATAATGGCTGTCATCACAAAACTATAGATACTCAATAATGGCCGTCATCACAAAACTGTATATAATGGCTGTCATCACAAAACTATAGATACTCAATAATGGCCATCATCACAAAACTGTATATAATGGCTGTCATCACAAAACTATAGATACTCAATAATGGCCGTCATCACAAAACTGTATATAATGGCTGTCATCACAAAACTATAGATACTCAATAATGGCCGTCATCACAAAACTGTATATAATGGCTGTCATCACAAAACTATAGATACTCAATAATGGCCATCATCACAAAACTGTATATAATGGCTGTCATCACAAAACTATAGATACTCAATAATGGCCGTCATCACAAAACTGTATATAATGGCTGTCATCACAAAACTATAGATACTCAATAATGGCCGTCATCACAAAACTGTATATAATGGCTGTCATCACAAAACTATAGATACTCAATAATGGCCGTCATCACAAAACTGTATATAATGGCTGTCATCACAAAACTATAGATACTCAATAATGGCCGTCATCACAAAACTGTATATAATGGCTGTCATCACAAAACTATAGATACTCAATAATGGCCGTCATCACAAAACTGTATATAATGGCTGTCATCACAAAACTATAGATACTCAATAATGGCCGTCATCACAAAACTGTATATAATGGCTGTCATCACAAAACTATAGATACTCAATAATGGCCGTCATCACAAAACTGTATATAATGGCTGTCATCACAAAACTATAGATACTCAATAATGGCCGTCATCACAAAACTGTATATAATGGCTGTCATCACAAAACTATAGATACTCAATAATGGCCGTCATCACAAAACTGTATATAATGGCTGTCATCACAAAACTATAGATACTCAATAATGGCCGTCATCACAAAACTGTATATAATGGCTGTCATCACAAAACTATAGATACTCAATAATGGCCGTCATCACAAAACTGTATATAATGGCTGTCATCACAAAACTATAGATACTCAATAATGGCCGTCATCACAAAACTGTATATAATGGCTGTCATCACAAAACTATAGATACTCAATAATGGCCGTCATCACAAAACTGTATATAATGGCTGTCATCACAAAACTATAGATACTCAATAATGGCCGTCATCACAAAACTGTATATAATGGCTGTCATCACAAAACTATAGATACTCAATAATGGCCGTCATCACAAAACTGTATATAATGGCTGTCATCACAAAACTATAGATACTTAATAATGGCCGTCATCACAAAACTGTATATAATGGCTGTCATCACAAAACTATAGATACTCAATAATGGCCATCAACACAAAACTGTATATAATGGCTGTCATCACAAAACTATAGATACTCAATAATGGCCGTCATCACAAAACTGTATATAATGGCTGTCATCACAAAACTATAGATACTCAATAATGGCCGTCATCACAAAACTGTATATAATGGCTGTCATCACAAAACTATAGATACTCAATAATGGCTGTCATCACAAAACTGTATATAATGGCTGTCATCACAAAACTATAGATACTCAATAATGGCTGTCATCACAAAACTATAGATACTCAATAATGGCCATCATCACAAAACTGTATATAATGGCTGTCATCACAAAACTATAGATACTCAATAATGGCCGTCATCACAAAACTGTATATAATGGCCATCATCACAAAACTATAGATACTCAATAATGGCCATCATCACAAAACTGTATATAATGGCTGTCATCACAAAACTATAGATACTCAATAATGGCCGTCATCACAAAACTGTATATAATGGCTGTCATCACAAAACTATAGATACTCAATAATGGCCGTCATCACAAAACTGTATATAATGGCCATCATCACAAAACTATAGATACTCAATAATGGCCGTCATCACAAAACTGTATATAATGGCCATCATCACAAAACTATAGATACTCAATAATGGCCGTCATCACAAAACTGTATATAATGGCTGTCATCACAAAACTATAGATACTCAATAATGGCTGTCATCACAAAACTGTATATAATGGCTGTCATCACAAAACTATAGATACTCAATAATGGCCGTCATCACAAAACTGTATATAATGGCCATCATCACAAAACTATAGATACTCAATAATGGCCATCATCACAAAAAAATTCTTATGTTTATATTAAAATATAAAGATCAATCTCTAAGTTGAATCATATATTAAAAAGAAGTTAATCCCCATATTTATTTATTGTATATTTTATGAAAATAAGTCCAATCTCCAAGTAGAATAAATTATTTCAGGAATGTCCAATCTCCGAGTTAAAACCCGTATTTCAAAGAAACTACAATCTACAGGAAGATCTAGATGTATTTAAACCTTTTATAAAAAATACTTCCGTGAAAAAGTTTGATCATCATCTCCCAGCTGATGAATTAATATTTAAATACAAAATTGAATGGCTAAGTTGAATTATAAAATATTTCACTGAAAGTTAATCTCCAAGATGACATACATATATATTAAAAAGTTCAATCTTGAAGTTTTTTCAAATATATTTCAAATACAATTATAACGCTCGGGACATCGATAGCTCAGAGTCATTTATATGTTGTTTTTAAAAAAGGTTCAGTGTTTTAGATGAATTCTGCAAATAATATTAAAAACAACTATTGCTAGAATTCAAACATGTGAACTCTCCCGCATAGTGCGGGAGTCTCTCAGAATCAAAGAGAAAGACCCATGGATCCCGGATTGGAGTCAAAAATCTCCCGCAATTACAATATCCTGTGTATTATATTTTCACTCAACTGCAATTTGTTGTAAAAAAAAACTAATTGACACTGCGAATGTTGTTCTAGTAGATATGTGCAAAGATACAATTGCATATAGGGACAAATCCTTTTTGTTTTGTCTTTTTTGGAACCTATTTTTATAGGAAAGTAATTTATGGAGTACTGTAGGAAAATCATAGTATTGCTAGTGAAAAAAATTGTT
The DNA here is from genome assembly GCA_029582155.1 of Panopea generosa. NCBI lineage: Eukaryota > Metazoa > Mollusca > Bivalvia > Adapedonta > Hiatellidae > Panopea > Panopea generosa. The sequence continues at coordinate 23,076,593 of CM055909.1, forward strand.
TGTCAGCCACTGGATTTCAACACAGGTCCACTAGACGACAATCAGTGGATGTATTCATTATATGCTTATTAGAGAAATCAAGGAAATCTTTAGGTCCTTGTATAAATAAATACAAAAAGAATACTGGTGTTGTACAGTATTTTGACCCCTTTGTGAAATGACCCCGGGGTCTAATTACTATAAAGTAAAATGAAGGTAAGGAATTTATCAATTATACAATAATAAAATTAGAAAGTACCAAAAATAGTTCCAGGCTAGCTGGTTTATATCTCCAAACTGAATTAGAATAATCAACAGTTAGGAACTACTTCAGGTATTTGAAAGTTGTTACTATTTATAGAACATGTATCGTACGAAGTTTCAAAACGCAGCTACTAAACCAAGGCAAATTTGCCCAGGTAAAAATGGTTTCCAATGTACTTTTATGGGCGTGATAATTGATTTGATTGTTGGACAAAAAAAAAGTTTATTGTAACATTGCCGTGTTTCTCTATAAAGGCAATTTGTCGAGGAAATCGCTGTAAAGGTCTTTAAAAAATTAAGTTTAAAATGAATATAAGGCATCAATTAATTATGATTCATAACTAGAATCACAGATGTCGGGGCCCCTTTTCATATCTTACAACCCCCTTTATTCCCCACCCCCTGTTCCCATATCTACAACCCCACACATATTAAAAATACAATAATGTAACTATGAATATCATAAACAATTTTCCTTGTCAGAATAATATATTTGGAAACTGTCTAAGATATTTATAGCTATCATTGTATTTTTCCAGATGTGGGAGGTTGTAGATTAGGGAACAGTGTGTGGGGTGGGTGGGTATGACATGACAACGAGGTCGGCACCTGTGACTAAAACAAGAAAGAAATTTGAAATTTGCCAAAATGTGAAAAAAAATAATGTTTTTATAAGAATGGTGAATTCTACATTTAAAAGCTATTTCATGGTAACACAATAGTTAGCTTTGTTGTCTGGGAAAAATCAGTCTGGTAGAGCAGTCTATAACATGGTCTATAATATAAAAGATAATTTCCATTTTCAACATAATCTGAAATCCAGATAAAATATAAAAACATATGAAACAAGTAAAGATTTAACATGTGTCACACAAATCAGTTTACCAACTTCATCAAATTTTTCGTAACATTCACATAACAGTGTGTCTATTACGGTTCATACATGTAAACCTTAAAAGTGGCATAACCAGTATCCGAAGACATTTCTTTTATGAATAAAGAAACATCTTGTGTATGACAAACATTTTGGAGAATTCTCCTGCCCTTCAATGTATTTATAATGGCCAATACCTCCCCTTAATGTGAATAAATAGTGTTTTAAATTTATATATACTGATCAGTAATTCTAATATTTAAATTAGCAGCTCTGCTGATGGAAGTTGTCATAAAATTTCCTATTCAGTCGTATATACTCACGCAATTAACATCATCCTTCGTATTAGAACGGTCATCCAATATGTGCAAAGATAAACATGCATAAATGGACATTTTTTTTTTTATTTTCTTGGAACATATTTTTTGGGGTATGAGAAGCTGTTTATGGAACACTGTAGGAAAAAATTAGTGTTGTTAGGGAAATTAACAAAACATTTAACTTCTTGTCACAGGATGCGAACTAGGATCGTCCGAGTCATGATCCGTAGATAAAACCACTGCGTTATGTAGGAATATAACAGGACTGGCTTCTGTTTCACCAACAAACTTAAGGCCATACTTAGCGATTAAAAAACTTAAATTTAAGTTTTGCTACCAAAGTTTTCTTAAGTATGCTAAACCTGTTTCACCAACATAAATCCGATACTTAAAAACTTAACTTTAAGTAAAATACTTAAGAATTTAAGTCGACGTCAAAGCTAACTTAAATTCACATGCAAAAACTTAAATACTTAAAATTGTTGCAACAGACTAAGCGGAATACTTAGTTAAGTTTTAAATGATGGTGAAACAGGTTTTGGTTAAGTTTAGTAAACTTACTTAGTTAAGTTTGATTTTAAGTTTAGAATCTAAACCAAGCTAAGATATTGGTGAAACAAGAGCCTGGTCATATAAATCTAAGTTTAGAATTAACCACATACTTGGTTTAATCAATGATGCCTGGAAAGTTCTCAATGTTTAAGGATATAACTGAGATTATAATATACTAAATTATTTACGTTATTCACAGGTCAGGTCCTTATTCAAACATTGGTGATACTAGTAAATACATGTACTTGATGATACACAATAGTATTTTGCATCGTATATGATCCCGATAGCCACAATTTATACTAAATATTAAATTATACCGGTTTTTTTTTTGTCTAACCTGCTTGCTTGACATAGTAGTCACAATGGTGGTTTGGTGTATATGCATGTGTCCGTGTGTGAGATCTTGTCCAGGTTATAACTTTCTCATTCATAGAGGAATTTTAAAATAACATGGCACAAGTGTTCACCATAATCAGACAATGTATTGGGTGTGAGTCTCAGGTCCCTGGCTCAAAGATCAATGTCACACTATGATGTTAACAGCAAAAAAAACAGATACACAATTTTGTGTCCCCTCCATATCTTCTAAAGAATTTGACAATATTTTTAGATAACTTGGTACAAATGTTCACCATAATCAGATGAATTGTCGCTCTCATGACCCAAGTTCTTTAAGATTAAGGTCACATTTGGTGGTGAAATAAAGAAAATAAGTACAAAATTTGTGTCAGTTTCATATGCCATAAATGTTTGCCATAATGAGACAATGTTTTATCACAGGTCTGTGAGTTGCCATTGTAGCTCTTGGGTATCTGGTTATTTTATATTGAACTAAAAAGCTATAAATTAATGGTTATGCCACTTTAACCAACATTTTACACATTTACAAAAATAGTTAACATATAAAAATACAATGGGTATTTCCTTTATTCATCCAAGGAAAATAAAGCATGACATTATAATTATGTTACTAAATTATATTTTAGAAAAAAAATAAAATAAATGTTATTAAAATGAAATGCTTCCTTTCTTATATTGCAACATTGACTATAAAAAAATTAAAATCATTTTTATGGGAATGACTCAGAATTTGTTGTTTTTTTTTACATTAAAGTAAAAATCGGGTTACACATTATTCTGGTTACACATTATTTCTGTTACATGTCATTACTGTTACATATCATTTCTGTTACACTTCATTCCTCATTCCTATTACATACCATTCCTGTTAAATGTCATTCCTGTTACACATCATTCCTGTTGCATTTCATTCCTGTTATATGTCATTCCTGTTACATGTCATTCTTGTTAAATGTCATTCAAAGAAATTATTTTGCTGACAATATTTATTTCTCCCTGATGATAATAATTAATTACACATGTTCCTGTTGTTTTTGTCTTGCCACGAGGAAGGAGAGATGAGATTAAGGTGTTGCTTTTCCGCTGTAGACGGTGGCGGCGGCGTCAAACATTTATATTTAGCTCCATCGTTAAGTTTTCATTTTTACACCATTTCTCAATAAGTACTAGTGCTAGGACACTCATATTTGGATCATAGTTACAAATAACACCCTGCATTACATAATATAATGCAGATGCTGAGTACGTTTTTTTTAAAAAAAAATTTTTTAAATATGTTTTAATTAGAAATACTGGTTAAAGTTTGTTTTTTTAAATTTGTTTTACTTAGAAATACTGGTTAAAGTTTGTTTTTTTAAATATGTTTTACTTATAAATACTGGTTAAAGTTTTGTGTGCAACTACCATGAAGTTCATATCTCAAAAATCACTTAATGGATTTGATCGAATTTTCACACAATACTTCCTACAATATTTCATAGTCATTAAACATTTTAATTTTTTTCTCTCCCATGTGTGTATTAATGGTCAAAGCGGACACAGCGAGACATATCGTTCCGTGGAATTCTTGTTTATCAACATTTTTGTCATATTGCATATTTGTATTTTATTGTTTGTTGTATTTGTTCATTATTATCCCAGGTGATATTGTTGTTGGGTGAATTAGCAGGAAAGCTACAATGTTGGATTAATTAACAGATGAGGTTTATATGTGATAATGTTTCTGTACATTCCTTCATGCTAAGTCGTACACTCTGATAATGTTTCTGTACATTCCTTCATGCTAAGTCGTACACTCTGATAATGTTTCTGTACATTCCTTCATGCTAAGTCATACACTCTGATAATGTTTCTTTACATTTCTTCATGCTTCAAGTCGTATACTCTGATAGTGTTAATACCTGATAGACTCCAACTTGTAACAATTAATGTAGAATTATGTCTGTCCACACAGATTGATAATATACATTCAGCTGTACTGACTGGTGTCACCTGAAGCTTCTGTGTACCTGTCGCATCTAGTTGTATGGTAGCTGCTGGGTCCCTGTTACTCACCAACACACTACCCTGCCCATCCACACAAACTCCATATGCACCATTTAGATCCTTGTCTTTGAATGTTGACAGTAGTTGACCATCAGTGGTCAGTGTCACCAGGCCTTTGTTTTCATCTGCCACATAGATCTTACTGCCATCATTACTGACAGCAATATGCTGGGTTGAAGAGAACATCTCCACACCATTGTTGTCCTTGTAGAGGGTACGCAGACGCTTACCTGATGTGTCATTCATGTATACTTTATTGTTACAACCAGAGACATATAGGTGACCGTTGTTGTAGGCCAGACCGTCACATATGTAGTTCATCTGTATGATGCGTGTTACTAACATGTTAGTCCTCCCCACAGACAGGAAGTATATGGTCTGGTTGTAACCATCAGATACAGCAGCTTCCTTTGGACCTATACAGCAGACTGCTCTTGGTCCTGCTGGTATGTTACAGTGACTGGTCACCGAGTACAAGGAGTTGAGTTGTTTCAGTTTATTGTTGTTACAGTCTACCAACAGTATGGAACCATCTGGCATCTGGCAGCATCCTGTGATATTGCAGTCATCATTGTCTTGTTCCATTTTGACTTGATATTTTCTTTCGTTTTGTAGTTTGTATGGTTGTGCTCGTCTTTTCATAGGGATGGCTGGACTTGTCACCATTTCAAGTTTACCCAGGGTCTTTAGAATGGTCAGGAATTTCTCCAACTCAGAATTGATGTTAAACTTGAACCTGGTAGTTCTGGCAGTAGCAGACACAGTTTGTATCATCTGGTCACCTTCCTGTATCTGCTGCTGACATTTCTTTACTTGGATAAATAGCTGACACTCATCATCATGACTTGTAGTCTGCAGGTTCTGTTTTACTTGTTGAAGCTCGGCTAAATAGTCGTCACAGGTTTTAATGTCTGTGTGGATACTGCTGTTTGTAACTCTGTGATGTTTGTTCATTTCATTTGTGGTATTTTTCTCGAAAGTGTCGAATATTTCATTGGCTCGTTTTCGTAAATCTTTAATGCAGTCCAAGACATCATTCCTAGACTTGTCCAGGGTAGCTTTACTCTTTTGTCTGGTGGTTTTAAGCTTTTCCATTTCAGATTTGACTCTGTCTAGATTCTGATTCACCTTCTGTATTTCTGATGTTTGGTTGATCCCCTTTGCCACCTCAGGTATATAGACCATTCCTTTACACAGTCTGAAATAAAGAGTTAGTTAATTATCGTAAGATTTAATAGTATATGAATGTAGAATGGAAACTTTGATAAATTATTTATCTACATGGTGCATATTATATAGAACTGAAATACCCTGGTCTATTGTAGACATAACTTTTCATAGTGTCTGTTAAATAAAGATTTTATTTTTGATAGGATTTTAATCAAACTTGATTTGCTGTGTATAACTATAAGTCCTTAAACCAGTCTTTTCCACTATTGAGTTATGTCCCTTGAATTATGTAGAATATGACTCCTCTCTTTGATAATTAATTAGAAAGATTAATATAAAAATTTGGTATGTGGAGTCACTATAGTATCAATATGAGACAATAAGTATATAGTTTTCTGCCCTTAATTAGTCCAACATGCTATATTTTGCTAGTTTTCATGTAATTGTTATTTGAATAATTTTTTATTTTTTATTGGATGTTTGAAATAAAAAAATAATGACTTTGTATAGAATGTGCTCTCAGTTACATTGTATCACTGTCATAACATTTAATACATAAAGCAGAATGCTATTGTTGCTATTACCATGGACAAATCTTTGAATTTGACAAATCTAAAACAGTATTTGTGAGTTGTGACTGAGCTGTGATGGAGTTGTGACTTGGGTGAGACTGAGTTGTGACTGAGCTGTGACTCAAGTGTGACTTGGGTGAGACTGAGTTGTGACTGAGCTGTGACTGAGATGTGATTGAGCTGTGACTGAGCTGTGACTAAGCTGTGATGGAGTTGTGACTTCAGTGTGCCTTGGGTGAGATTGAGTTGTGATTGAGCTGTGACTGAGCTGTGACTCAAGTGTGACTTGGGTGAGATTGAGTTGTGACTGAGCTGTGACTGAGTTGTGATTGAGCTGTGACTAAGCTGTGATGAAGTTGTGACTTCAGTGTGCCTTGGGTGAGATTGAGTTGTGATTGAGCTGTGACTGAGCTGTTACTCAAGTGTGACTTGGATGAGACTGAGTTGTGACTGAGCTGTGACTGAGTTGTGATTGAGCTGTGACTGAGCTGTGATGGAGTTGTGACTTCATTGTGCCTTGGGTGAGATTGAGTTGTGATTGAGCTGTGACTGAGCTGTGACTGAGTTGTGATTGAGCTGTGACTAAGCTGTGATGGAGTTGTGACTTCAGTGTGCCTTGGGTGAGATTGAGTTGTGATTGAGCTGTGACTGAGCTGTGACTCAAGTGTGACTTGGGTGAGATTGAGTTGTGACTGAGCTGTGACTGAGTTGTGATTGAGCTGTGACTAAGCTGTGATGAAGTTGTGACTTCAGTGTGCCTTGGGTGAGATTGAGTTGTGATTGAGCTGTGACTGAGCTGTTACTCAAGTGTGACTTGGATGAGACTGAGTTGTGACTGAGCTGTGACTGAGTTGTGATTGAGCTGTGACTGAGCTGTGATGGAGTTGTGACTTCATTGTGCCTTGGGTGAGATTGAGTTGTGATTGAGCTGTGACTGAGCTGTGACTGAGTTGTGATTGAGCTGTGACAAAGCTGTGATGGAGTTGTGACTTCAGTGTGCCTTGGATGAGATTGAGTTGTGACTGAGCTGTGACTGAGTTGTGATTGAGCTGTGACTAAGCTGTGATGGAGTTGTGACTTCAGTGTGCCTTGGGTGAGATTGAGTTGTGATTGAGCTGTGACTGAGCTGTAACTCAAGTGTGACTTGGGTGAGACTGAGTTGTGACTGAGCTGTGACTGTGTTGTGATTGAGCTGTGATGGAGTTGTGACTTCAGTGTGCCTTGGGTGAGATTGAGTTGTGATTAAGCTGTGACTGAGCTGTGACTCAAGTGTGACTTGGGTGAGACTGAGTTGTGACTGAGCTGTGACTGAGTTGTGATTGAGCTGTGACTAATCTGTGATGGAGCTGTGACTCAAGTGTGACTTGGATGAGACTGAGTTGTGACTGAGCTGTGACTGAGTTGAGACTGAGCTGTGACTGAGCTGTGATGGCGTTGTGACTTCAGTGAGTCTTGGGTGAGACTGAGTTGTGACTGAGCTGTGACTGAGCTGTGACTCAAGTTTGACTTGGTGAGACTGAGTTGTGATTGAGCTGTGACTCAAGTGTGACTTGGGTGAGACTGAGTTGTGACTGAGCTGTGACTGAGCTGTGACTCAAGTTTGACTTGGTGAGACTGAGTTGTGATTGAGCTGTGACTCAAGTGTGACTTGGGTGAGACTGAGATGTGATTGAGCTGTGACTGAGCTGTGATGGAGTTGTGACTTCAGTGTGCCTTGGGTGAGATTGAGTTGTGATTGAGCTGTGACTGAGCTGTGACTCAAGTGTGACTTGGGTGAGATTGAGTTGTGACTGAGCTGTGACTGAGTTGTGATTGAGCTGTGACTGAGCTGTGATGGAGTTGTGACTTCAGTGTGCCTTGGGTGAGATTGAGTTGTGATTAAGCTGTGACTGAGCTGTTACTCAAGTGTGACTTGGATGAGACTGAGTTGTGACTGAGCTGTGACTGAGTTGTGATTGAGCTGTGACTGGGCTGTGATGGAATTGTGACTTCAATGTGCCTTGGGTGAGATTGAGTTGTGATTGAGCTGTGACTGAGCTGTGACTGAGTTGTGATTGCGCTGTGACTAAGCTGTGATGGAGTTGTGACTTCAGTGTGCCTTGGATGAGATTGAGTTGTGACTGAGCTGTGACTGAGTTGTGATTGAGCTGTGACTAAGCTGTGATGGAGTTGTGACTTCAGTGTGCCTTGGGTGAGATTGAGTTGTGATTGAGCTGTGACTGAGCTGTAACTCAAGTGTGACTTGGGTGAGACTGAGTTGTGACTGAGCTGTGATTGAGCTGTGACTGAGCTGTGATGGAGTTGTGACTTCAGTGTGCCTTGGGTGAGATTGAGTTGTGATTAAGCTGTGACTGAGCTGTGACTCAAGTGTGACTTGGGTGAGACTGAGTTGTGACTGAGTTGTGATTGAGCTGTGACTAATCTGTGATGGAGCTGTGACTCAAGTGTGACTTGGATGAGACTGAGTTGTGACTGAGCTGTGACTGAGTTGAGACTGAGCTGTGACTGAGCTGTGATGGCGTTGTGACTTCAGTGAGTCTTGGGTGAGACTGAGTTAGGACTGAGCTGTGACTGAGCTGTGACTCAAGTTTGACTTGGTGAGACTGAGTTGTGATTGAGCTGTGACTGAGCTGTGACTCAAGTGTGATTTGGATGAGACTGAGTTGTGACTGAGCTGTGACTGAGCTGTGACTCAAGTTTGACTTGGTGAGACTGAGTTGTGATTGAGCTGTGACTGAGCTGTGACTCAAGTGTGACTTGGGTGAGACTGAGTTGTGACTGAGCTGTGACTGAGTTGTGATTGAGCTGTGACTGAGCTGTGATGGAGTTGTGACTTTAGTGTGCCTTGGGTGAGATTGAGTTGTGATTGAGCTGTGACTGAGCTGTGACTCAAGTGTGACTTGGGTGAGACTGAGTTGTGACTGAGCTGTAATGAGATGTAACTGAGCTGTTACTAAGATGTGACTGAAATGTGACTTAGATGTGACTGAGTTGTGACTGAGTTATGACTGAGCTTTGATGGAGATGTGACTGAGCTGTGACGGAGTTGTGACTCAAGTATGACTGAGTTGTGACTATGTTGTGACTGTGTTGTGACAGAGTTGTGATTGAGTTGTGACTGATTTGTGACAGAGCTATGACTAAGCTATGACTGAGCTGTGCCAGTGTTGTGACTGAGCTGTACCTGGATTGTGCCTTGAGCTGTGATTGAGTTGTTATTTGTCAGGATTGCATTATTTGATCACCAACATTACATGCATTTGCCTTTGAACTCACAATCATACTTACACAGTATTGTACAGGCTTGATTCTTTAAAAAAGAATTCAAAGTAGAGGTCAACAAGCTAGTTAAATAGGGTTGATATTTGGTCAAATATATTAAGGGTGCTACGTCCACCAAATGGCCGTCTGATTGGTAATCAAATTTGGGGTCAGTAAACTTGCATACTCAGCACACAAACTGAACTAAAATAAACACTGTAACTTTATTTCGGTATGATTTTAGAAACGGTACAATTTAATTTTAATACGACTATTATTACCACACAAATACAATGTTAATCCACTTATATTAAAAAAAATATTTGCCCAGAATATTACATTAGTAAATAAACTAGCCCGGTGCAGACAGTTACTGTGCTTCACTACTGTAGATAGTAATTGTGCATATCCTTCTGGAAGGGGTTCCAGTCATAGATTTTCAATTTCTATGCCCCACCCCACTTTCTAATCAGCTCTACTCATAAACTGATTTTCTAGGGACTATTGGAATGAGGTCCATTTATGCATCATCATGGTTTATCGGTCCTAAGTTTGACTTTTGGCTGAGTTATGGTCCTTTGTTTATTTTTAATGGTAGATCTCGCCTGTCAGCTCTACTCTTCCTTTATTTTTAATGGTAGATCTCGCCTGTCAGCTCTACTCTTCCTTAACTTGTCACCCAGTTTTTGGCTAAATTTGCTAGGGTCCGTATCAGTATGAAGTCTAGTCATGCGTAATTATCAGTATGAGTGAAGTTTACAAGTTTGTTCAAAGGGACAAGGAAGGATCCATTAGAGTAAATGGATAGTTTGCATAGAAAGATTATGGGAAAACATACACTTCTTTTAATTTTCTTCTGCAAGGCCTTACATAGGCTTGGATATTTTACATGGGGCATATTGCTGGATATCCCCAGGTGTCAGTTCCTATATTCTCCATGAATGAAGAGTATTGGAATGGAGTACCCATGGCTATCCTATGATGCATTAAGCATTGACTGCTGGTCCTCAACCAAGTTTGTTCAAGTGCGGTCTTATCGGGTTAAATTAGGGGCTGACACAGAGGTCAGAGTTTTAAATAGAGTTATATAATGAAAAATCATCTCCGAAGGTACAAGATCTGGAAATAACATATTTTACAATCATAAAAATAAAAATATTTAATTATATATATCAGCCCTCTACCAAATTTGTTCAAGCTGTGTCCCTGGGGTCAAATTTGGGGCAGCCATACATAGGCATGATAGTTTATAATTTTACAAAGAGTACAAAGCTCATATATTTTATATCTAGTATTACTTGCTAGTCCTGTAGTAAGCTTGTTGAAGCTGGTCCTTGTGGACAATTTGAGGTCTCCACAGGGTTTAATATTTTATTTGGTTGAGTATCTTAGGCCCACTTGGGCTTCTTATTTATAATAGAAATGCTTCATCTTCTTAACCATTTTGGTAAACAATTTTTGGAATATAAGGATGAAGTCTGGCTGTGCACACAGTAACAGCTGTATTAAGTCTAGGTGGCTTTCTGATCTGATAATATTTGAGAAAGTTATGAGAAATTTATGATTACTTTTAAAAAGAATAAAACTCAGCAGTTCCTAAGTTGAGTAAAAGAGGATAAATGGGAGTGATCTTTTTCTTTGACATTTTTCTTATCTACTGTATGTTCTAATTTTATTTGCTTGTAAAAGAATGTATATGTTATCTTTACCTGTGCTCCTAGACCACTGCTGCGGTTATTCTCTATTTAAGAAGAATATAATTGTTATCTTTACCTGTGCTCCATGGCTACACAAACGAGGCAACAAAGGACGTCATGATTAGGACAGAACATCTCCAGTACCTTCCCGCTATGTTGCATACATGGCTCTGTTATTACAGACTTCTTCTGTTGGCCCCATTTCTTCACCTCTCTCCGTCCGAGCACTTTGTGATTTTTCAAGGCAGGCAAAGCTTTATGGTGGCCAAGACATTCATCACAATAAAAATCTCCACAATCCTTACAATAATGTTGTGCTTCAACTGTTTTGTTATTTCTTGTTTCACAAGGTGAACATACATAATGAAACGTTTCCTCAGAGCCTCCTTGCACTGATCTGGAGAAGTTACCACCTGTAGCCATTTTGTTTTTAGTATTCAATCTCACTTATATCATAGTAAAAGTATCTTTAAGGTATTTTGTGCCCAGTAGAAGAATAGTTAGTCCTGCATTTAATCATTAATCAGTCTCAGTTGTCTTAACAAACAAATTAATGAAAGAATAAAACTTCAAATATCCTTTCACATATTATCAATCTAATATCATCTTATCAGTTTTATTTCAAGGTGACCTGGAGTTTATCTACCTGGATAACCTAGTGTCAATTCCATTAAAATCGTCTATAAAAAAGATATTTCATAAACGTTATAAAAAAATTAACAGTATTGAAGAGGTATGAATTCTTGTAGTGGTTATGTATTGGGAATTTAACTTGTTTAAGATATTAGTTCATTTTAAGGCTTATGAAATGATCTGTCAATCATCTTTACAAAGTTAATGAAGAAATTAAAACTTCAAAATCAGTAATCACAATGTAGATTTTATATTGTTTATCAGTTTTAGTTCATGGTGACCCAGATTGTTTTGCATTCATATCTACCTGGATGTTTTAATGTTATAAGTTGGGTGTGTTCAAGTTCTAGTTAATCCCCCAGGGTAGAGTAGTCAGGTTAACTGATCATCTATTAGCTCTCAATGGCATCAAAATGATGTGAAATATTCAAAGAAACAAATCAATGCAATGCTTACAAAAAGATCAGTTAAGCAGCAGGAGGGTCAATTAAAAAATAAACACATGTATTTAATTCAAGCTTTTAAGTAAAATAAATCTCATGAAGTAACTAAATTTCATTTCTGTTTTAAAGAAGGGCAAAACTTTAGTAAATGACATGCAAAACATGAATAGTCCTCCATGATCTAAGGCTCCATATCAAGATCACTTACCTCTCACCGCTAAGGTCGTATGTTTGAATCCTGATTGCTCACTTCAAAAACTTTATGTGAGAAAGTTTGCCAGTTTCTTGGGGAAGGAAGGTAGTTCTACATAGATTTATTCTGAGGTATTCCTTCTCCAATAAAACTGGATGTGTTAAACCCCATTAAAAAATGTATCTGGATAGATCCCCAGTCCTTCCTCTGATCTGCCAGTTGTATCTTCTTGCAATATATAGCAAACAAAGTAGATTTGTAAACATTTTTGAAAGTCACAGGGGTATCTGGATGTATATATATAGCAAACAAACAAACTTCTGATAAGTTATCTGATATTTTTTATAGGTGTCATAAAACTTAGTAGTTAATGCTGCAGTCTCTGAAATGGTTATTGTGCGTACATTTATAAATGTAACAATGTGTGTTAGCTGTGGTTGTAGTTGCTGTCAGAAACTGTTTCTGCAGTTAGGTATTGATGATGTACATGAAAATTGTTCATGGTCTTGGGCGTGAGTCCTGACACATGTTGTTAATCGTGGGTACCTTCTATTTGCTCTACTTGTTTCCATACTCTTTTAACAACACAGATGGAAGCACCAACAGCTTTTATAACATCTTATTGTATCTGACTTTTTTAAAGATAACCTAATTTAGTCCTTTTTTGACTGAGTAGTCTAAGGCACTGTCGTCCAATGACGACTTACATCTTTATGTAAGAAATTTGCCATTTACTTGCTAAACAAAAGTGGTTTTACTCAAATTCATTCTCAGGTCTTCCTCCATTAATAAAACTGGATATGCCATATATAACCTGAAAAGTGTTAAAATTGGTTTTAAACTCCATTAAAAAAATTGTATCTAACCTACCCTCCCAAAAACAATTTGAGAGATACATTTAATATATTGAGCAGTTCAAGTCGCTGATTACTCGCACGCTTTGGATCAACGCTGATTAGACAAGTATATAGTTGTTAACTCTACTGGCCAAAGACCAGAAGTGCTTATGCAATGGTTTATGTAGTAATGATGACCAACTATAGTATTGTTAGATTTGTTCAAATGGTGTCTCTAGGGTTAAATATGACCCCGCCCCGAGGGTTCAATTAGGGAACACATGTCATTATAATATATATATATATATTTTTTTTAATTGGAAATGATTTTGCCTATATCTTCACAAAAGCATTGTTAGGTGATGGAGGTTCAGATTTGTTCAACTGGTGTCCCTAGGGTTCAATATGACCCCGCCCCGAGGGTTCAATTAGGGGACACATGTCATTAAAATTTTTTTTTTTTTTTTTTTTAAAATGGAAATGATTTTGCCTATATCTTCACAGAAGCATTGTTTGGTGAAGGAGGTTCAGATTTGTAAAAATGACTGGGTTCCACTGTCGTAAGGGGTCACGAGGGGCCCAAAAGGGTAAAAATTGGGAATTACTAAAATCGTTTTCTTAAGAACCGGTATGTCAGATTTGTTCATATTTGGCATAAATTATCCCTATGTGTAGTGGTTTGATTGCAGATAAGAGTTAAGGGACTAAAATTTATAGGGGCCCTGTAAGGGGACTTAGAATTTTACATATGGATACTATGGGAAAACAGAAAATTCTCTTTTTCTTTCATCTTTTCTGAAACCACTAGGCCAATTAAACTGAAACTTCACATGCATGTTTGTGTTGCATAGAAGACTATACAGAAGATTTTTTTTTTTCGATCTGAAATTCTGTTTGATTGCAGATAAGAATTAAGGGGCTAAAATTTATAGGGGCCCTGTTAGGGGACTTAGAATTTTACATAAGGATACTATGGGAAAACAGAAAATTCTCTTTTTCTTTCATCTGTTCTGAAACCACTAGGCCAATTAAACTAAAAGTTCACATGCATGTTTCTGTTGCATATGACACTATACAGAAGATTTTTTTTCAATCTGAAATTCAAGATGGCCACCGTTACTAAAAATAGTCCAGAACTTAAAAAATCTTCTTCTCATGAACGGCCCAGCAGATTTTCAAAATGTTTATGTAGTAATGATGACCAACTATAGTATTGTTAGATTTGTTCAAATGGTGTCCCTAGGGTTAAATATGACCCCGCTCCGAGGGTTCAATTAGGGGACACATGTCATTATAATATTTATTTATTTTTTTTTAAAAATGGAAATGATTTTGCCTATATCTTAACAGAAGCATTGTTAGGTGAAGGAGGTTCAGATTTGTAAAAATGAATGGGTTCCACTGTCTTAAGGGGTCAGGAGGGGCCCCAAAAGAGTAAAAATTGGGATTTACTAAAATCGTTTTCTTAAGAACCGGTATGTCTGATTTGCACATATTTGGCATAAATTATCCCTATGTGTAGGGGTTTGATTGCAGATAAGAATTAAGGGGCTAAAATTTATAGAGGCCCTGTAAGGGGACTTAGAATTTTACTTAGGGATACTGTGGGAAAACAAAAAATTCTCTTTTTCTTTCATCTCTTCTGAAACCACTAGGCCAATGAAACTGAAACTTCACATGCATGTTTTTGTTGCATAGGAGACTATACAGAAGATTTTTTTTTTTATCTGAAATTCAAGATGGCCACTGTTACTAAAAATAGTCCAAAACTTAAAAAAAATTCTTCTCATGAACGGCCCAACATATTTTCAAAATGTTTATGTAGTAATGATGACCAACTATAGTTTTGTTAGATTTGAAATTAAATTTAATGATTCCCAGAAAATTATTTTTTGGCATTGTGACAGCAATAATCCGGTTACATGTCATTGTGATTACACATCATTCCTGTTACACATCATTCCTATTACATGTCATTCCTGTTACACATCATTCCTGTCACATGTCATTCCTGTTACACATCATATCTGTTACACATCATTCCTGTCACACGTCATTCCTGTTACACATCATTCCTGTCACATATCATTCCCGTTACACATCATATCTGTTACACATCATTCCTGTCACATGTCATTCCTGGTACACATCATTCCTGGTACATATCATTCCCGTTACACATCATATCTGTTACACATCATTCCTGTCACATATCATTCCTGTCACACATCATTCCTGGTACATGTCATTGCAAGATATCTTGTGTTGATAATACAGTTGATACTCATCAACTCAAACTCTTATATTTCAAAATTCTCAAATTTGAAGTTTGGTCCCGTTTTTTCCCCTTCTATTTCTATATGAATTATCTCCTGATATATCAAATTCCAGTAATTCGAATTATTCACTATTTCGAATCTGTTTTTCGGTCCCTTCATCCTAAAATCTGTAGATTTCTCACTTGTTATTTTTAATTTTTATCACTGCGTGAAGATGAAAGGCAAACCGTCGAAGGTGATAATTGTTGATCCCATACCTGTAATTTATCGCTTCATGTGTCTGTACTGGCAGGGAAGTTAATTGTGTCATAAAATTGTTATGATATAAACACAAGCAATACACAAGCTTATTAGACAAACAATGCCGAAGTGTTAGAAGACGTTTTTGACATGTGCTATTTTTCGTCTTTTTTTTTAACAGTAAAGTTGTTGTAACCATTGCTTGTATATAACCTGTGTTTATATTTCAGTTGCCTATTCTATTTATTTGATATTCGTGTAAATAAAAATTATGAAAATTAAAAGTATATTAAGTTTATCTATTATATCACACTCAAAAATATACAATGTTCACGCACTGTGCAAATAGATAATTAGCCTACACACGGATAACAACGCACAACATACGTTTGCGTAGAAGAAAATGACGCATGTAAACAGTAGAATTTACCACGATTTAAGATAAATCCACAGTACACTTCAATATAAACAAAGTTTAAGGACAGCATGTTATATTGAATAAAAAAACAACAAATACAGGTATTTATATGTACAACATGTATATTTTCGAAGATTTATGAAAATAGACTCCTGATATTTCGAATTATTTTTACGGTCCCACGGAATTCGAAAGAACGAGTTTCGACTGTATAATATCTATTCCAAATAGTTAAATGATTAATTAATTGCACATTTTCCTGATGTTTTTGTCATATTGCATATCTGTATTTTATTGTTTGTTGTATTTGTTCATTATTATCCCAGGTGATATTGTTGTTGGGTGAATTAGCAGGAAAGTTACAATGTTGGATTAATTAACAGATGAGGTTTATATGTGATAATGTTTCTGTACATTCCTTCATGCTAAGTCGTAAACTCTTATAGTGTTTCTCTACATTCCTTTATGCTAAGTCGTACACTCTAATAATGTTTCTGTACATTCCTTCATGCTAAGTTATACACTCTGATAATGTTTCTGTACATTCCTTCAAGCTAAGTCATACACTCTGATAGTGTTGTTACTTACTGGTAGACCACTTGTAACAATTAATGTAGAATTATGTCTGTCCACACAGATTGATGATACACATTCAAATGTATCTGTCCTGACTGGTGTTACCTGAAGCTTCTGTGTACCTGTCTCATCTAGTTGTATGATAACTGGTGGGACCCAGTTACTCACCAACACACTACCCTGCCCATCCACACATACTCCATGTGCACAATTTAGATCCTTGTCTTGGAATGTTGACAGTAGTTGACCATCAGTGGTCAGTGTCACCAGGCCTTTGTTTTCATCTGCCACATAGATCTTACTGCCATCATTACTGACAGCAATATGCTGGGTTGAAGAGAACATCTCCACACCATTGTTGTCCTTGTAGAGGGTACGCAGACGCTTACCTGATGTGTCATTGATGTATACTTTATTGTTACAACCAGAGACATATAGGTGACCGTTGTTGTAGGCCAGACCGTCACATATGTAGTTCATCTGTATGGAGCGTGTTACTGCCATCTTGGTTCTATCCACAGACAGGAAGTGTATGGTCTGGTTGTAACCATCAGATACAGCAGCTTCCTTTGGACCTATACAGCAGACTGCTCTTGGTCCTGCTGGTATGTTACAGTGACTGGTCACCAAGTACGAGGAGTTGAGTTGTTTCAGTTTATTGTTGTTACAGTCTACCAACAGTATGGAACCATCTGGCATCTGGCAGCATCCTGTGATATTGCAGTCATCATTGTCTCGTTTCATTTTGACTTGATATTTTCTTTCGTTTTGTAGTTTGTATATCATAGGGATGGCTGGACTTGTCTCAATTTCAAGTTTACCCAGGGTCTTTAGACTGGTCAGGAATTTCTCCAACTCAGAATTGATGTTGTACTTGAAGATGGTAGTTGTAGCAGTAGCAGACACAGTTTGTATCATCTGGTCACCTTCCTGTATCTGCTGCTGACATTTCTTTATTTGGATAAAAAGCTGACACTCATCATCATGTCTTGTAGTCTGCAGGTTCTGTTTTACTTGTTGAAGCTCGGCTAAATAGTCGTCACAGGTTTTAATGTCTGTGTGGTTACTGCTGTTCATAACTCTGTGATGTTTGTTCATTTCATTTGTGTCATTTTTCTCGAGAGTGTCGAATAGTTCATTGGCTCGTTTTCGGAAATCTTTAATGCAATCCAAGACATCATTCCTAGACTTGTCCAGGGTAGCTTTACTCTTTTGTCTGGTGGTTTTCAGCTTTTCCATTTCAGATTTGACTCTGTCTAGATTCTGATTCACCTTTTGTATTTCTGATCTTTGGTTGATCCCCTTTGCCACCTCTAGTATATAGACCATTCCTTTACACAGTCTGAAATAAAGATCTTTGTAGTTATCGTAAGATTCAGTAGTATATGAATGTAGAATGGCAACTTTGATAAATTATCTATCTACATGGTGCATAGTTATTTAGAACTAAAATACCCTGGTCTATTGTAGACATTTACATAACTTTTCATATTGTCTATTGAATAAACATTTTATTGGTTATGTAGCATGAGTGACCAAACCCTATGTAAGAGTCACTTTAGAAATTGACTCTGGGTGCTGCCTTATTAAAACGTTAGGATCACGTGTTAAACCACGGCATTCGATACAAGAAGGTCGCGATTGCTTTTCAAAACAGTGCATTATGGGATTGTACAAGCCGTAATTGATACTAAACCCCAGCCATATTTACTGGCTGAGCCGACCACTTTTCAGCTACAAGAAAAATGCAAATGCGGTGTGAGTTACAATTGATTGTTGCGTTTTAATGCACTAGTTTGAATCATTATTCATTGCCCTTCGCATATTTATTAAGAAAATGTTGAAAAATAAAATAAAAATGCCTTAATTGAGGTCTTGAAACTTATCTTTTTAGCTCACCTGAGCCAAAGGCTCACAGGTGAGCTTTTGTGATCGCCTGGTGTCCGTCGTCTGTCGTCCGTTGTTAACTTTAAGCTTCTAACAACTTCTTCTCTGAAACCACTAGGCCAATTTGATATAACTTCACAGAAATGTTCCTTGGGTGACCCTCTACCAAGTTTGTTCAAGCTATCTTGATTCATCAAAAAACATGGCCGCCAGGGGCTGGGGCAAGTTTAATTAGTAAAAACTTTAAAAATCTTCTTGTCAGAAACTACTGGCTCGATTTTAAAATAATTTCACAGAAATGTACCTTGGGTGACCCTCTACCAAGTTTGTTCAAGCCATCTTGATTCGTCAAAAAACATGACGGCCAGGGGGTGGGGTTACTTTACTATATAAGCTATCATAAATACTTAAAAAATCTTCTTGTCAGAAACTACTGACTTGATTTTAAAATAATTTCACAGAAATGTTCCTTGGGTGACCCTCTACCAAGTTTGTTCAAGCCATCTTGATTCGTCAAAAAACATGGCGGCCAGGTGGTGGGGTTAGTTTACTATATAAGCTATAGTAAAAACTTCAAAAGCCTTCTTATCAGAAACTACTGACTTGATTTTAAAATAATTTCACAGAAATGTTCCTTGGGTGACACTCTACCAAGTTTGTTCAAGCCATCTTGATTAATAAAAAAACATGGCAGCCAGGGGGTGGGGTTAGTTTATGTCAAATTAATGTTCTTGTTTTATAGCATAAATGTCTGTATATAGCAATTATTATAAGAAGAAGTTATGACATTTTTTTCGCTATTATTATACAATATTATACCAGATATAAGTTTTAAAAGATAATTCATCATCAAAAGATGAATAATACAATTATAATCAATGATTGAAATATTAATCATGAATTGGATACCATTTTTCAAATAGGTGTTTTCCTGAATATAGAGTTTTTATGGTTCAGACAAGGATGGTTTACTGCTTCGTAATAAAGCAATACCATATTTTTAGCTAGTTTCTTTCGACCCAAAACTCTCTACCAAGTTTGTTTAAGCCATCTTGATTCGTCAAAAAACATGGCCCCCAGGGGGTGGGGTAAGTTTAATTAGTAAAAACTTAAAAAATCTTCCTGTCAATAACTACTGGCTCGATTTTAAAATAATTTCACAGAAATGTTCCTTGAAGGACCCTTTACCAAGTTTGTTCAAACTGTAGTGATTAGTCAAAAAACATGGCTGACAGGGGGTAGGGTTAGTTTACTATATAAGCTATAGTAAAAACTTAAAAAATCTTCTTGCCAGAAACCACCGGATCGATATTAAAACAATTTCACAGAAATGTTCCTTGGGTGACCCTTTACCAAGTTTGTTCAAGCCATTGTGATTTGTTAAAAACATGACCGCCACAGCAGTGAGGTGCTAATTTACTATATAGACAGCTATAGTAAAAACTTCAAAAGCCTTCTTATCAGAATCTACTGACCAGATTTCGATGTACTTTCACTGACATTTACCATGGGTGAACCTCTACCAAGTTTGAACTCTTCTACGCATCTGTTACATCTTCAAAACAAATCAAAATTCTAACTACTTGCCCATCTCGTCTTTCTGTAATTTTGAGTACATGTATTATATAATCTACTTAAGTTGGGTGACTCAAGGTCAGAAAGGTGAGCGATATAGGGCCATCTTGGCCGTCTTGTTTGAATATTTATCGCCTTTTTTGACAGCTTCCCTCTGAGTTGATGTAAATCATTTTCAAACAACCATGTATTAATTATCATAATATGCTGAAACCATAACAACAGAAATAACAAAATCAAGCAGCTACAGTTGTTTATTTTACTTGATACAACAGAAATACATTTTCTTTAGGCATAGCACCACCATATTGGAAACATGATGCACTTCCGTGGGGTATTATTTACTATAGAATAAAGAACAAAAATCAATGGCGGCTTGATCAGTGAGATGGGGGTGCTTTTCCAAAATGTTAATTGTTGGTAAAAGAATTTCTTTTTCTGACTGATATCTTTAGTTTTTATGAACATATTTAAACCAAATTTGGTGTGTGACTTCACATTCAGATAATACAGGTCAAGTTCATATTTCGTTCCGGTCTGATGATTTTTGATGGAGTTATGCCCCTTTTTGGAATTAGATTATTGACAAATGTCAAAAAATTGGTTTCCGCTCGATATCTCTTGAAGGATTGGATGGATTTGATTCGTATTTGGTAGAAAGATGTATGGTGATAAACTACAGCTCAAGTTCAATTTCCATCAAAATCCCTGCATATTAATTAGGTGTTCTGGGCTCTGATTGGCTTATATTTAGCTTTATATCAACAAGACCCAGGTCAAGTTCGACAATGGATGGAATTGGTGCATATTAATTAGGTGTTCAAGGCTCTGATTGGCTGATTGTTTCCGACCTCTGAAGTCTTTATTTATCGACCAGTTTTGACGAAAATTTATATTTGGCTTTATATTAACCAGACCCAGGTCAAGTTCCACAATGGATGGAATTGGTGCATATTAATTAGGTGATCTGGACTCTGATTGGCTGATGGTTTCCGTCCTCTAAAATCTTTATTGATGGACCGATTTTGATGAAACTTGATATTTGGCTTTATAGATATCTACAATGTAGTTACAAAGCGGGGGCTTCTGTGTCCCATGGACACATTTCTAGTTTACATATTCATTGGTCTTAAATGCCAAATTGGAGACATTTCCTCCATAAAAAACATATTGTCACGTTCATGCCTCAATTATTAAATAAAGTACCAGTATACATTGCATATTTACATTGAAATTTCATGAGAAATCACAAAATTTTGAAGATTTTTTATTATGAATGATTGAAATGTGGAATTTTTTAGCATTTGCATATTATTGAATAATTTTTTTTGGTAAGAAAATGTCTTCAATGTGTCATGAGACTGTTATGGGGTAAAAACTTTAATTAAATTAGGTAGAAATTTTTTTTTTTTTTGTCATCACATCAAAATTGCATGTCGGTCAACATCTTTTTTTTTTTTTTTAATGACGACGAAGAAGGTGGTATTGTGACAAAAGTTTCAGTATTTAATGCCTGAAACTTTTCAGTATTACTGCAAATTGATAGTTCTTAGTAAAAAAGAGGTAATTAGAAAAGTAAAAATCTAAGGTTTCTTATAGGAGATTGAGACTTCAGAGATATGGGGGGATTTTCCAAAATGTTAATTGAAGGTAAAATAACCTTTTTTTACACTCTAATCGTCTTAAATGACAAATTGGAGACATTTCTTTAAAATAATAACATTTTGTCATATTTATACCTCAAATAAAGCAGACATAAGCATTTTTACATTGAAATTTCATGAAAAATCACAAAACTTTGAAGATATTTTATTTTGAATGATTGAAATGTGCAATATTTTAGCATTTGCATTGTATTGAACAATGTATTTTGGTAAGATGATGTCTTCAATGTGTCATGAGAGCATTTTAGTTTAAATTTTTTAATTTAATAAGGTTAAACAAAATTTGGGGGGTAAAATTAGTCAATTACACATCAAAATTGCATGTCGGTTGACATCTCTCACCTGTATGATATAATGACAATTAATAAAGAAGGTGGTATTGTGACAAAAGTTTCAGTATTTAATGCCTGAAACTTTGCAGTATAACTGCAAATTGATAGTACTTATTAAACAAGAGGGCAAAGATGGCCCTATATTGCTCACCTGAGTGACCTTGACTCACCCAACTTAAGTAGATTATATAATACATGCACACTCAAAATTCCAGAAAAAACGAGATGGGCAAGTAGTTAGAATTTTGATTTGTTTTGAAGATGTAACAGACACGTAGATGGCTTGAACAAATTTGGAAGAGGTTCACCCATAGTAAATGTCAGTGAAATTATACATCGAAATCAGGTCAGTAGTTTCTGACAAGAAGGCTTTTGAAGTTTTTACTATAGCTGCCTATATAGTAAACTAGCACCTGTGGCGGTCATGTTTTTTAACAAATCACAACGGCTTGAACAAACTTGGAAAAGGATCACTAACCCCACCCCCTGGTCGCCATGTCTTTTTTATGAATCACTATGGTTTGAACAAACTTGGCGAACGGTCCTCCAAGGAACATTTCTATGAAATTATTTTAAAATCGAGCCAGTAGTTTCTGACAAGAAGATTTTTAAAGTTTTTACTAATAAAACTTGCCCCACCCCCTGGCAGCCATGTTTTTTGACAAATCAAGATGATGGCTCGAACAAACTTGGAAGAGGGTCACCCAAGGAACATTTCTGTGAAGTTATATCAAAATTGGCATAGTGATTTCTGAAAAGAAGATTTTTCAAGTTTTTACTATAGCTTATAATTATAGTAAACTAACCCCACCCCCTGGCCGCCATGTTTTTTTTATGAATCACTATGGTTTGAACAAACCTGGGCGACTAGAATAAATACTGTATGTTTTTCTCATGGTATAATTAAATTTTAATGTTATTATTATGACATTGTTTATCACACAATTACAGTGTTAATCCATTTACATAAAAATATCTGTCCAGAATATTACATTAGTAAATAAACTAGCCGTGGTGCAGTGCTTCACTACTATGAAGTATAATTGTGCACATTGTTGACGGGGTTCCAGTCCCAGACTTTTAAAGGGAGTATATCTGGAAAAAACACTAGAAATGTTTTAGAAAATAATTATTTAAATGGATAAAAGCATCTCATCATCATTAATAGATAAAATCAGAATGGTTTGATAAGTCAAACAAAGAGTGGTAACTTAAAACAAAATTTCTATTCTAATATTAGACAGCACTTAAATATTGATGACCTAAAATTGCATCATTATTCAGACTATTTCTAAGATGAAATGTTTTTTACTACGTGTACCGATAAATCTGTATTATGTGTAAACCTGTATAACAGATCAAATTGAAATCAAAAGGAAATCTCGTGACTCATTTACTATGTCACAAAATATGTTGCAGTTTAAAGTGGAAAATATAATTAAGTCTAGTTGCATAGCCCAAGTTATAATATATTATTTTGGCATGTTTAAATAGATGGCAAAGTGGGGTCAGTGAGTAGATATATGTACACATATATAGGCATGCCATGTTAGTAAATTTAAATTTTTTGAAAAATCCTGATATATTCCCTTTAAAAGTTCCACCCTTGTCAAATGTTATGCCCTCCCCCCATAAGATAATTTATAAGTTTATAGAGTTTCCCTATTCTGTTTGTCACAATTTCTAATTAGCTCTACTCTTAAACTTCTCAACTGATTTTCAACAAACATGCCAAGGAGCATTGGAATGAAGTCCAATTATGCATAATCATTGTTTATTGGTTAGTTGACTTTTGGCTGAGTTATTGCCCTTTGTTTATTTTCAATGGTAAGTCTCGTCAGCTGTACTTTTCCTAAACTTGTCAACCAACTTTTTCAAATTTGCTAGGATCTGTATCAATACAAGGTCTAGCAGTGTGTAAATGATCAGTATGAGAGAAGTTTTCTAGTTTGTTCAAATAAAGGGGTAAGAAAGGGTCCATTAGAGAAAATGGATACTTTATATAGAAATGCTATGGGAAAACAGACTTTTTTTAATTTTCTTCTGCCAGGCCGTACAAAGACTTTAGATATTTTACATATTGTCGGATATCCCAAGATGTCAATTCCTATATTCTCCATGAATGGAGAGAATCAGAATGGGGTACCCGTGGATATCATATGATGCATTTAGGTCACAGGAGTCACTGTTAAAAATCTTCTCTGAAAGAACATGATATGGAAGTAAGATATTTTATAATCATATAACATTATTATATAATTATATTAGCCCTCTACCAAGTTTGTTCAAGCTGTGTCCCTGGGGTCAAATTTCGAGCAACCACATAGATCACAGTTTGATAGTGTGCACAAAATGAAATCATTAAAATAAATCTCCAAAAGAAGATACCGGTAGTTTGGTACTTAGATCTTAGCTTAGTTTTGGTCTAGTATTACCTCTGGTCCTATAGGGGGCTTTCTGGTCCAATGCTGTTTAAGTTAGCTATGATTAAAAAAAACCAACTCAGCTGTTCCTAAATTGGGTAAAAGAGGCCATATGGGAGTAGAAAACAGTTACTAGTTTACTATGTTCTAATTGCATTTGCTTGTAGAAGAATGTATATTATCTTTACCTGTGCTCCATGGCTACACAAACGGGGCAACAAAGGACGTCATGATTAGGACAGAACATCTCCAGGACCTTCCCGCTATGTTGCATACATGGCTCTGTTATAACAGACTTCTTCTGTTGGCCCCATTTCTTCACCTCTCTCCGTCCGAGCACTTTGTGATTTTTCAAGGCAGGCAAAGCTCTATGGTGGCCAAGACATCCATCGCAATAAAAATCTCCACAATCCGTACAATAATGTTTTGCTTCAACAGTTTTGTTATTTCTTGTTTCACAAGATGAACAAACATAAACAAACATTTCATCAGAGCCTCCTTGCACTGACCTGGAGAAGTTACGACCTGTAGCCATTTTGTTTTCGTTATCCTATCTCCTAAATATAATAAAATCACCTCAAGATTTTGTCACCAGTTGACAATAATTAGTTCTGTGTTTAATCCTTTAGCAGACACAAATGGTGTCTACAGAGTTAATGAAGGAAAAAAATTATAATTCAGTTTGCACAACATTAATTAAATAAGTTCTCTTTCAAGATGATCCAAACTTGTTATGAATTTGTATTTACCAGGATGTACTCGTTTCAATTTCACAAAAATTATCTTAAAAATTTATAGGCTAATTGTTAAAATCAATTTACGATGTTGGACAGTATTTGTAGCGATAACATGATCCACAGTAAACATTATCAGAGTTAATACAAAGACTAGGTCAAAGTGGAACAATAAAACTATGTATTTCAAATGAGATACACCTGTATGTTTATTTAATTGCACAATCTTATGAAATGTGGTGTAAAAATACTGTCTTTTTGTTGGTGTGTCAGTGTTTATTTCTGTCGGTCTATCCTTCTGTTGATCAGACCATCCGTCTGTCTGTCTGTATATTAGCATGTTTTGGTAATCAACTTCTCACATCTTTGTCTGGGATTCTTCCTGTTTTCCACAACTTGACCAGCATGATAATTAGACATGTCATTGAATATTTAGCGAAGTTGATAATTATGTTATGAATAATTTTAGCATCATTTTTATGCCATCGAGGGCTAACAGACAAACAGTTAACCTAACCTTTCTTTCCTACAATCCTGGATCGTTAACCATTACTCGAGCACACCTATCTTTGCAAGTGACTGATAATTTCCTCACTTAAATTAGTGGTAAGAGGTGAATGACAATGAGACATAATGTTGTATATCAATCTTCAAGGAGACTGTGGCCGGGCGTGGATTTGAACTCATGACCCCTGGATTGATAGTCGGGGCATTACCGACTGAGTTAACTGGGCCCGCCATTGATGACAAAATATTGGTATTAATAAACTAATACTGTCCTGAGTTATTGTACATTTTGAATAAAAAACTAACAAAAAAACATGCAGGAGTATTATTGTATGGAGCTGTGTGTCTCTAAGTTTTAACTGGAATTATTTCACAAATTTTGGCATGTTGATTGGTCAGATGCTTTAGGAAATGTTTAAATGATGTCATAATTTAGTAAGCGTTCAGTTGATATAAATTGTGGGACAGGCATCAAATTCCTTTCTTTTTCCATTGGGGGCAATAAATCTGATTCAGGAATTTCATGTATCAGGTTCTATATATAGACAAGGAATTATTCCAACCTTACATAAGGAAACCAACATGAGATGTGTCTGAGGTGACAGAATTCGAATCAAGTCAATTTTGTTATTACCAATTTTTTAACGTAGCTGTTACTGGTTACCTTCGTATACATACTCTTATTCATTTCAAACCGGTACATATTTGTATTTTTTTTTTGGTGTTTATCGCCATTTTCAACACATTTTAGGTTATATATGGCATATCCAGTTTTGCTGGTGGAGGAAGACCTCAGAATGAATTTGAGCAGAACAACTGTCTCTCTTCAAGCTGTACATATAAAAAAAGTTACATTCATAGCTGTAGCCAGGTCCAGTTAGCTCAGTCGTTAGCACATCTAACTTTCAATTCAGGGGTTGTGAGTTTGTATCCCTGCCCAGCCACAGTCTATGAAATTGTGTCTTATTGTCATTCATTTCTCATTGCTGATTTAAGTGGGAAAGTTATCAGTTACTGTCAAGAGGAGATGAGTGTTCTCAAGTACTGATTAACAACATTCAAGGATCCCAGGAAAGAGTAGTTAGGTTAACTGATTGGCTGTTAGCCCTCAATGGCATAAAAAATATTCAAATAATCAAACAGAACACTCTCAGCCTTACATATACTTCATTACTGCATGTTCAAGTTCCCTTCTATTATTTGGGTCAGAAAGTTAAGGGTCAAGGGCATGGTGACATCAAAAATGCAAAAATAGAGAAAAGCGTGTTAATTTAACCCAAATTCCATTCACTTGGGTTAAGGTTTTCCATGACCATCAAATGTTGCATTTTTGCCACACACTTAAATCAAATGACCCATCTGCCTATATAGTCTTATCATATTGCGGACAAATGACCCATCTGCCTATAATATAGTCTCATCATATTGGGGACAAATGACCCATCTGCCTATATAGTCTCATCATATTGGGGACAAATGATCCATCTGCCTATAATATAGTCTCATCATATTGGGGACAAATGACCCATCTGCCTATATAGTCTCATCATATTGGGGACAAATGACCCATCTGCCTATAATATAGTCTCATCATATTGGGGACAAATGACCCATCTACCTATATAGTCTCATCATATTGGGGACAAATGACCCATCTGCCTATATTAAGTCTCATCATATTGGGGACAAATGACCCATCTGCCTATATTAAGTCTCATCATATTGGGGACAAATAACCCATCTACCTATATAGTCTCATCATATTGGGAACAAATGACCCATCTACCTATATAGTCTCATCATATTGGGGGCAAATGATCCCCACTTTTAAAGTGTAACGTAAACCACTGTTGGATTAACCCGAGATCAAACAAAATCAAATCAAGTTTATTTTGTTATATAATCCAAGTACAGAATTGTTACAATAAAATAGAATTAATTGTACATTGAAAGCTACGTAACCTGAGATAAGAAAATATAGTACATGTATATAATATTGCATAAGCTTTTTTTTAACATTGGCCAATGGCCATACCTGAAATAAACACTTCCTTTCCTGATTACTAATGTGTTGAATTTCCCAACTGCTCATAGAAAAAGGATTCATTTACCAAAAAGTGGGGATCACTGGTCCATGACCCCTATCACTGCCTTTTGTGATTCCTAATGTTTTGCATTTCCAGATCTGGCAATGTGGCGGGAGACTGGAGATTGTTCCGTGTTCACGTGTCGGACATATCTTTAGACAGCGGCGTCCGTACGGGTCGCCATCTGGTGAGGACACAATGATCAGGAATTCTTTACGTGTAGCAAAAGTATGGATGGACAATTATATAGTGAGTTATTTATATTATCTTTTGTTTGCTTGATAGTTTGAATATTTATGCCATCGAGGGTGATCAGATGATCAGTTTATCTAACCATTCTTTCCTGGGATTCTGGAAGGTTAACCAGTACTCTGGCACACCCATCTCTGTAAATAATGGATAACTTTCCCACTTGAATCAATGGTGAGAGATGAAATACAATGAGATACCAATCGTAACAGAGAATGTGGCTGGGCGGGGATTCAAACTCGTGATTCCTGGATTGATGATATTCAGATGTGCTACAGACAGAGCTTAATGGGCCTGGCAATATCTTTTGTGAACAACTATATAATAAGTAAACAAAAATATGTGTCAATGTTTCATGTTTCTAAATGGTGAAGAATAAATCTTTTGTTAGCAGGAGAAACAACAGCACAATTTTAAATATTTTACATCATCAGTAAATTTCACAAAAACAATTTAACAATATCAAGGACTTGTATAGAAGGATCTTGGAAACTTGCACCTCCTGACTAAATGTTGATAAAATAGCACACGAAGGATAAAATATTTGGCAAATTAATCATTCATAATTCACAGGCAACTGTTTTCTTGTAGATAAACTGTAAGTTGTATGTAATCTTAGATGTTTAAACAATTGATTCGATTATGCAAAATGATCTTGAATTAAAGATATTGAGGTTTGAAGGAAAATTTCTCGTAATTTGTCGTTATTTTAGCTGCTGTATACAAATTGTGCAATCAAAACAACTGCAACAATTTTAAACACAAATTGCTGGGAATGGTTTTGTTTTAATGAGAATTTTGTTCCGTAATTTAAGACTTTTGATTTGTGTTCCTAAGATGAATAGAAGTAAAGATAATTGAAAATGAGATATTGCAAGATTTTGCACGAATACGCAAGGGTTGATTGGTTGCCTTCCCTTCTCTGTATAATTCCATGACAATATTCAGGACACTAGAGTGACTTAACGACTCATTACACAGTTATGCCCCTTTTTTTCCATGGTAACATGATTATTACTCTTAAAAACAAGGCCTATGTAATTTGGTTTTGAAATATTTTCAAAATGGTTCATAGTAGACGTTAGTTCTTTGCTGCGGATGAGTAGAGAAAAAGTTGGTATAGCATATACTGCAGCAAGACATCACTGGTGTTAAAAAAGTGACTTTTATAGGATTTCAGCATATGCATGTTTTTATGAGCATTTGAGGACTACTTTTTTCAAAACATCTCAGGGTGTCACTGCACTCTCTTTTAAAAATGACAACGTGGTCAACCTACCAGTTATTGTACATTTTTATGTGGGTTTACATTCCTGCTATGAATAAAAAATTTACAAAAAATTTCTATTTGGAATTCTTTTTTTAGAAGGGAAATCCTAAACCTTATTTAACATAGAACAAAGAACAAAATTCAGCTGTGAAGTGAGACCTAAAGTGAGGTAATTAACTCTTGCCCCTTTCTCAAGAATCTTTTTAAGTAAAATGAAAAATGGTCTCCCTTGCAGTTCAATATATGAGAAGAGGTGAGAATTCATATATCAAGAATCCTTTTTGTTTTGTTTCAGTCCTTTTTGTTATGTATGGGCAACGCATATATATTATATAGAATAATACAAAATTAATGTAATTAAACATTTACACAGTTTATATTTTGGTTAATCTTGATGTAAAGTTATGTTTTGTTTCTGGCGTTAAACCCGTACCCTTGTTCATAATCAGCATTATTTCTGTTTTCTTCATCTTCATATACTTCAGCAATACTTCTTCCAAATTCAGCCTTCTGCTGTAAGTGTAGACTTTGGTTAATCTTGATGTTAGGTTATGTTTTGTTTCTGGCGTTAAACCTGTACCCTTGTTCCTAATCAGTATTATTTCTGTTTTCTTCATCTTCATATACTTCAGCAATACTTCTTCCAAATTCAGCCTTCTGCTGTAAGTGTAGACTTTGGTTAATCTTGATGTTAGGTTATGTTTTGTTTCTGTCGTTGAACCCGTACCCTTGTTCCTAATCAGTATTATTTCTGTTTTCTTCATCTTCATATACTTCAGCAATACTTCTTCCAAATTCAGCCTTCTGCTGTAAGTGTAGACTTTGGTTAATCTTGATGTTAGGTTATGTTTTGTTTCTGGCGTTAAACCCGTATCCTTGTTCATAATCAGCATTATTTCTGTTTTCTTCATCTTCATATACTTCAGCAATACTTCTTCCAAATTCAGCCTTCTGCTGTAAGTGTAGACTTTGGTTAATCTTGATGTTAGGTTATGTTTTGTTTCTGTCGTTGAACCCGTACCCTTGTTCCTAATCAGTATTATTTCTGTTTTCTTCATCTTCATATACTTCAGCAATACTTCTTCCAAGTTCATCAGTCTGCTGCAAGTGTAGACTTTGGTTAATCTTGATGTTAGGTTATGTTTTGTTTCTGTCGTTAAACCCCGTACCCTTGTTCATAATCAGCATTATTTCTGTTTTCTTCATCTTCATATACTTCAGCAATACTTCTTCCAAGTTCAGCCGTCTGCTGCAAGTGTAGACTTTGGCAACATAACAGATAGACTGGAACTGAGAAAGAAGCTCCAGTGTAAATCCTTCGAGTGGTACTTGAAGTATACATACCCAGAAATGGTAAGTTTGTACAATGACTTTGTTGTATACAATGCCACTAGCGGATCAAGTTGGCAAATATTGACTGAAAAATCTGACTCATGAATTGGCGAACACCCCCATCTCCACCCCAACCTTCTAAAATGGACAACTATATTATATTACACTCCACTAAATGGTAACTGAGTTCTTGAACTTTAAATAAAAACAAAATGATCTAATTAAAAAGATTGTGGATTGAGGCAATTGTGCGCGTGTGTATGGTGGGGTGGGGGGTGTTGATGATAGTATACTTATTTTATAATTGATAATTAAAATTTTTTAAATACAAATAACTGGTCTCATTTTGTCCAATATTAATTTTCATTTTACAACCATTGATTCCTCAAATGAATGTAAGCAGAGAGATAAACAAAAACAAGATTAAAATAAATATCCTCTAGAAAACTATTGATACATGTTGTTGCAATGTAAGAAAAAAAAGCAGCATTTACTTAAAATTCTGATTTACTTTAATTTTACCGTAGTTCGGGTTCTTTGTGGTCGAATGGTCCAAGACGAGGTCTCAATATCACTAACCTCTCATCCAAGAGATTGGTGGTATGAGCCAATCTTGGTTCAACTATTCCTTTGTTTATTTCAGTCTGTTCCCGGTGAAAAAGTCAAGGCCCCTATTGGAGGTATCTTTCAGAAGCATGTACCAAAGTTTATCAAACATGGACCTGTACGTATTATAATATATTAACCTGGCTCCCGTTCCATCAACATTTACTTAAATACTGTCTGTAGAACGGACCCAGCTCTCCAGATTGGGTCTGTTAAATAGCAATGTTCGGAAAGTCACATTTAAGCATGTTGATTGGTCAATTGCTTCAACTGAAAGTTTGAATGACGTCACAGTTCAGTAAGCATTCAATTGCTATGAATTGTGGGACAGGCATAGAATTCCCGGCTTTTTCATCTCTAGATGCTTGTCATAGATATATGTTTTTAAAGTATATGCTTAAAGAGGAGCCTGGTTATTGTCATGTTGATTTCTATCAGCATTATTATATACCATATTGTCCCAAATAAAATTAATGTTCCCACCCCAATATCATCAGCATTATTATATACCATATTGTCCCAAATAAAATTAATGTTCCCACCCAAATATCATCAGTATTATTATATACCATATTGTCCCAAATAAAACTAATGTTCAAACCCAAATAAACACCCCAATATTATCAGCATAATTATATACCGTATTGTCCCAAATAAAAATAAATGTCCATATCCCAATAAACACCCCAATATTATCAGCATTATTATATACCGTATTGTCCCAAATAAAATTAATGTTCAAATCCCAATAAACACCCCCATATTATCAGAATTATTATATACCATATTGTCCCAAATAAAATTAATGTTCAAATCCTAATAAACACCTCAATATTATCAGCATTATTATATACTGTGTTGTCCCAAATAAAATTAATGTTCAAACCCCAATAAACAGCAATATCATCAGCATAATTATATACAGTATTGTCCTAAATAAAATTAATGTTCAAATCCCAATAAACACCCCGATATTATCAGCATTATTTTATACCATATTGTTCCAAATAAAATTAATGTTCAAATCCCAATAAACACCACTATATTATCAGCATTATTATATACCGTATTGTCCCAAATAAAATTAATGTTCAAATCCCAATAAACACCCCAATATTATCAGCATTATTATATACCGTATTGTCCCAAATAAAATTAATGTTCAAATCCCAATAAACACCCCAATATCATCAGCATTATTATATACCGTATTGTCCCAAATAAAATTAATGTTCAAATCCCAATAAACACCCCAATATCATCAGCATTATTATATATCGTATTGTCCCAAATAAAATTAATGTTCGCACCCAAATATCATCAGCATTATTATATACCATATTGTCCCAAATAAAATTAATGTTCCCACCCCAATATCATCAGCATTATTATATACCATATTGTCCCAAATAAAACTAATGTTCAAACCCAAATAAACACCCCAATATTATCAGCATAATAATATACCGTATTGTCCCAAATAAAAATAAATGTTAAAATCCCAATAAACACCCCAATATTATCAGCATTATTATATACCGTATTGTCCCAAATAAAACTAATGTTCAAATCCCAATAAACACCCCCATATTATCAGCATTATTATATCCCGTATTGTCCCAAATAAAATTAATGTTCAAATCCTAATAAACACCTCAATATTATCAGCATTATTATATACTGTATTGTCCCAAATAAAATTAATGTTCAAACCCCAATAAACAGCAATATCATCAGCATTATTATATACAGTATTGTCCTAAATAAAATTAATGTTCAAATCCCAATAAACACCCCGATATTATCAGCATTATTATATACCATATTGTCCCAAATAAAATTAATGTTCAAATCCCAATAAACACCCCAATATCATCAGCATTATTATATACCGTATTGTCCCAAATAAAATTAATGTTCAAATCCCAATTAACATCCCAATATCATCAGCATTATTATATATGTTTATTTGCAGCTTGTCAAAATATTTACTTTATTATTACAGTATTGTCCTAAATAAAATTAATGTTCAAATCCCAATAAACACCCGGATATTATCAGCATTATTATATACCATATTGTTCCAAATAAAATTAATGTTCAAATCCCAATAAACACCACTATATTATCAGCATTATTATATACCGTATTGTCCCAAATAAAATTAATGTTCAAATCCCAATAAACACCACTATATTATCAGCATTATTATATACCGTATTGTCCCAAATAAAATTAATGTTCAAATTCCAATAAACACCCCAATATCATCAGCATTATTATATACCGTATTGTCCCAAATAAAATTAATGTTCAAATCCCAATAAACACCCCAATATCATCAGCATTATTATATACTGTATTGTCCCAAATAAAATTAATGTTCAAATCCCAATAAACACCCCAATATCATCAGCATTATTATATATGTTTATTTGCAGCTTGTCAAAATATTTACTTTAGAATTTTAGAAATATGTTTTGCAAAGACAATAGTAGTGGTACATTTTCCCAAACAATCTACATAAAATTATTATTTATTTATATTTTTTAATTAGATTTTAATTAATTAATCTCTCATTACATGTATGTATAAAATGAAGAAGAAAAACAAAAACATAAATAATGGGGCTGATCAATATATTCGTGGACAACTCCAATAATTTTTTACACTAGGTTTATTCACATTTTATAGTTCTTGTTCTTTGGCTCTCAGGGACTGGGTTATATCGGGAATGGAGTGCATTATTATTATTTGTTGTTGGTTTTATTTAGACATATTACACAAGTTTGACTTATAGATATATGATAGGATCATTATGACAGAGTCCCATGAAGTACAAAGTATCTCAAGGGCCCGCAACCAAGACCATGACTGACCCGTGGAGGACAGACACTAATACAAGTCATATTGATCAATAATATGTCCTCCAAATTAACATTTATATAGATGCATACCAGGAAGTGATGACATTTTGTTTTGCAATAAATATTACCAATAAACTCATGATTTGTTTTTACAATAAATGTTACCAATAAACACATGTGATTTGCTTTTGCCATAAATGTTACCAATAAACACATATGATTTGCTTTTGCCATAAATGTTACCAATAAACACATATGATTTGCTTTTGCCATAAATGTTACCAATAAACACATATGATTTGCTTTTGCCATAAATGTTACCAATAAAAACATATGATTTGCTTTTGCCATAAATGTTACCAATAAACACATATGATTTGTTTTTACCGTAAATATTACCAGTAAACACACGTTTTGTTTGTTGCTGAAGTCATTCACATATACTGTTACATTTGAATCTTGAGAATTTCTTCAGTGAAATAAAATTGTCTTTGTTTCAGATAATACATAAAGAGACTGGCTTATGTATTATGGCAGAAAATTCTCACATACCAGCAAAGAAAGCTAAGCTGATATTAGCTACCTGTGATAGCAGTGGTAAATATAAGGTGTGATGGTATACAATTATGAATAATTATACTCTAATATCTAGGACAGGACCATAGCTAGACCTAAAACAGGGAGGCCGATTCTAGGGGGGTGGGGGCATGACTAAGCATGATTACTTTGGATGGTGATGCATTTTCCTGTATTTAGGCCTATGTTTAAGTCTGAACTGTAGCATACATATATGTTCAGATTTATTTCTTGTAGTTCTGTTTGGAAAAAAAATGCTATACACTAGGGGTCCGTAAATTTTGAAATTACAGGGAAAAAAACGGCAAATTCATTTAGTGTTTCGCTTACATCATTTTATGCTATGAACTTTCGTAATCCTTCTAAATTGCATACTTTTTAAAAAATTGCAAAAATGCTGCACAAATTAAACGTTGCTAGGTGTCACAATTTGTTCGTACAAAAGTCTTAAGACTTTACAAAGGTTAGTGAAACGGGTTCTAGATGAAGTATTCAATTAGTTTTTTAAAAAAACAAGAATATTCTATCAACTGCACAACCCCTTCAGTGAGTCCCACAGAGATGTAGTGCCTCAATGTTTCTTGTACCTAGTCCTGAATAAAATAGGTAGGCCCTGGCCTCTGGGTATAAGAGTAGCTACGGACCTGAATGGAGATAAAACATGCTGGTAAATATTTTGATAGTTTCAAACCAGTATGGGTCATGTATGGCAACCGGTTTTGCTGTTGAAGATAGCTCATGTGTGTTCTTCAATCTGAGCAAAACTGTCATTTGTCTGTGAGTAACTGGCAAACGTCCTTACTTAAAGTTTGGGAACCAAGCTGGGCTCAAACTCACAACCTCCGCGGTGAGAAGACATTGGTTGAGAAATAATCATGTGATATCACAGGTTTTTAAGTAAAAGGTGCCTGATTTCACAGGCTTGTAATAATGTTTAATTTAAAAATTATTTGATTCGAAGGTCTATGACGGGTCTCAATTTCACATGCTTTTGAAAGACGACTAGAAATATTATATACTACTGTCTTTAGCAACTACATTCACTATTTCCCATTTCTATGCTTTCAGAACAAAGTAATCTGTATTACCGGTAAGCAACCACCTGTCTTAAAAGGCCACTTTTGCTCCTTCCAATGACTGGCAGCTTAAGACAGGTTTAACTGTACATTATAAAGTGACTCAACTTGCTTCCTGAATACTGCAGGTGTGAAGGTTCTAAGCTTATTTTGTTTCTACTCAAATTTAAGGTTGAGATACAATGAAAGAGAACCTGTTATTTAACCACGTTGATAAAGAAAGTAATATAGTCCCCTTGTTGATTTCAAACAGGACTGGTATGAGACAGACGAAAATGAGCTGATGCTGTCAAAGTTACTATGTTTGGATATAAATGATTATGCGGGCAGCAATTCAAAAGCTCATTTGATGAAGTGTCGCGGTGATAAAGGAAACCAGGCCTGGATCTGGTCTATACGAGTAAGTAGATGGCTGGAAGCATTTGTGAAAATGATATTTAACATGACTGACAGTGGCATGAAACATTTGTGTGAAAATGATTTTTATAACAACGGCAGGAAGTATTTGTGGAAATGATATTTATTATGAATAATAATGGTGGGAAGACATTTGCAAAAAGGATACATGTATTGAATATGGCAGCTGTAAGTGGTTTTAAGGGTACACAGCAATCTTCATGAATTTTAAATAAACACAAATTCTCAAAATTTTATATATACGCATTTAATAAAAAAAAAAAGAAAAGAGTTCAAATTGTGACATTTAAACACATCAGTTTATATGCAGATCTATCCTATTCAGGAGTGTGTGGTCTTGTGGTAGCGCATCCTCCACCATGGCCATGTGTTGTCCTTAAGCAAGACACTTTATCAACCGTTGCCATGTGTTGTCCTTGAGCAAGACACTTTATCTGCATATGCTTAGAACTGGGTCTACCCAGGAAGACTTTAAGCCTGATTTGTCTAAGTTTGTAATTACTTGTTTCACAATTAAAGTAAAATAAATATGTTATTATAATATTAAGATAGTCAGGTTCATTAACTGTGTATGAACTATATGAAATTATTGCAAGATTTGTTTCCCTTAGTAATTTATATATATGGTAAGGGGAGCCAACACCTACCATTTCAGATTTTGAAATAATGTACAAAAATAAAAATTCCCAAATATTAACGACTAACGTACTGTAAAAACGACCATGGAAGTTGATAATAATACATGAATACATTACTTGTCTTTTCAGAATATGGTATATCAGTTATACAATCCAACACATGGTAAATGCCTGGTGCCGTTGAAAGTCGGAGAAATATTTTATCTCGCACTGGAAATCTGCTCATCTAATAAACAGTCAGCCTTTAAAATGGAAGAAAGATAGCGCGGCCAGTAATTTCTGGAAATTTGTTGGTTTTTTGTTACATGTTATAAATGTCTTCCATCATCTACAAAATCATCATTAATATTAAAGAATCATCATCAAATTCATCATTAATATCGAAATCATCATTATTATCATGGAATCATCATCAAAATCATCATTAATATCAACATCATTAATATCATTGAATCAAAATCATCATTAATATCAACATCATCATTAATATCATTGAATCAAAATCATCATTAATATCAACATCATCATTAATATCATTGAATCAAAATCATCATTAATATCAAAAAATCGTCATTAAATCATTTATATCAAAATCATCATTTATATCATTGAATCATCATCAAAATCATCATTGATATCAAATCCATCATTAATATCAAAATCATTATAAGTATCATTGAATCTTCATCAACATCATCATTAACATCACTGAATCATCATCATCAAAATCACCATTGATATCAAAATCATCATCAATATCAAAATCATCATTAATATCATTGAATCTTCATCAAAATCATCATAAATATAATTGAATCTTCATCAACATCACTATTTGATGATTGCATTCTTTTTATTATTTATTATCATCACCTTTTTTATTTAATAAAATTATTCTAATCAATTGATATTGCCTTTCTCATCATTAACAATATCGTTATTGTACATTACATGGTATTTACATGTACCTTATTGCTCCTAATTAATCCCCCACCCCCACCCCCCAGGGGCAGTGCATTTTACTAAAGCAACATTTTTCCTCCCAGAGGCGGAGCATTTTACTAAAGCAACATTTTTCAACCCAGGGGCAGTACATTTTACTAAAGCAACATTTTTCCTACCAGAGGCAGAGCATTTTACTAAAGCAACATTTTTCCACCCAGAGACGGTACATATTACTAAAGCAACATTTTTTCACCCAGGCGCGGTGCATTTTACTAAAGCAACATTTTTCCACCCAGAGGCGGTACATTTTAATACAACAACAATTTTCCACAACTTTCCAACTTTACTTAGATGTTGTCCTACTTTCTCAGTAAATAAAATTGAGATTTTTCAAAACAGAACATTCCATTTTACATAGCATGTCATGAACATCAGATGTTGACCTGCTTCCTCAGTCACTAAAATCACTCCAGGAATGAGAAGTAAATCAACATCTGAGCCGGCTCAAAGTTACATGGAATTTTTTACACCAGTAGAAAATGAATCAAAATCATCATTAATATCAAAAAATCGTCATTAAATCATTATCAAAATCACCATTTATATCATTGAATCATCATCAAAATCATAATTGATACCAAAATCATCATTGATATCAAAACCATCATTAATATCAAAATCATTATAAGTATCATTGAATCTTCATCAACATCATCATTAACATCACTGAATTATCATCATCAAAATCACCATTGATATCAAAATCATCATCAATATCAAAAACTGGCGTAAAAAATTCCATGTAGCTTCTAACTGATACATAAAAATGCATTTATCCCAAGTGGATATCTGTTTTTCATTGTCTTTGTAACTCTTGGTGTTGTATTTATTATATTATCATCTGGGATGATTTTTACACATGATATTTTTTTGGCAAGGTTGCGGTTGTATGTTGGAGGCAGAGTGTTTGTTTGGAACAAAAAGGTATATTACTGATTAATTAATTAAATATATTTTAATCGTCTGTGTGGGTAAAGGCGAAAGTTACTTATTATATGGATTATTAGAAATGTCTACATAATCATCATCTAGTTTGTGCAACTCAACAAGGAATATTATCATTCTTGAGGTTTTTGAATATTACAAGAAATAGTTTTGATTATTAAAGTAGTTCTGTTTAATATTACATTTTTTTAATGTTTCTATGTAGACTATCACTATATTGCAGGAAATATAGTTATTGCTAGGAAACCATTCTGGTTTACATTATATTAAAGCAAAAAAAAAACACACTATAGGTATTTTACTTATGTATTGGGGTGTATAAATGTATGTATGGCGAAGTGTATTATGTAGTGACTGTAAATTTGACAAAGTGGAAAACACTACACTATATACACTGGTTTGTGTGGATACTTTTGTATGAGGGTAACATTATTTTGGTGTGTGCATGGGCATACATACTGTGTGTGTGTGTGTGTGTGTAAATGTGACAATATAATATGAGGAAAAAACTATATTTGAGTGTATAAACATTTGTAAGGTGGAAAACTATAAAAGGGTGTATAAACATTTGTAAGATGGAAAACTATAGAAGGGTGTTTACACATTTGTAAGATGGAAAACTATAGAAGGGTGTATAAACATTTGTAAGATGGAAAACTATAGAAGGGTGTATAAACATTCATAAGGTGGAAAACTATTCGGGTGTATAAACATTTGTAAGGTGGAAAACTATAGAAGGGTGTATAAACATTTGTAAGATGGAAAAACTATAGAAGGGTATATAAACATTTGTAAGATGGAAAACTATAGAAGGGTTTATAAACATTTGTAGAAGGGTGTATAAACATTTGTAAGGTGAAAAACTATAGAAGGGTGTATAAACATTTGTAAGATGGAAAACTATAGAAGGGTGTATAAACATTTGTAGAAGGGTGTATAAACATTTGTAAGATGGAAAAACTATAGAAGGGTATATAAACATTTGTAAGATGGAAAACTATAGAAGGGTTTATAAACATTTGTAGAAGGTGTATAAACATTTGTAAGGTGAAAAACTATAGAAGGGTGTATAAACATTTGTAAGATGGAAAACTATAGAAGGGTTTATAAACATTTGTAAGGTGAAAAACTATAGAAGGGTGTATAAACATTTTTAAGGTGAAAAACTATAGAAGGGTTTATAAACATTTGTAAGGTGGAAAGATAGGTTGTGTATATACATGTCGAAATGAACAGCAATATTTATACCCGGCTGAGTGTATATTTTCTTAACCATCACTGAATTACAGAATTTAATTTAAAGACATACCTTTTTGTGAGGGGAAAAGACATTGCATATGGAAATTAGCATATAGCTTTTGCATTTTTACGAAGTTGATGCAAAACCAATTGGTTAATATACTTATTGATATTCTGACTAACAGTGTGTACTTGACCTGTAAGGAGAAAAAAAATATGTCAGCAGTCTGGTTAGCTCAGTCAGTAAAGCATTTGCCCTGTCAGCAAAAGATCCATGTACAAGTTCCGGAACTGACGGCATGTTTATCGTGTCCTGTTATGTACATACTTTGACATAAATAAGGACAGTAAGAATAAAATCACTGTCATTTTCTTCAGAGAGGTGTCTTGTCTATTTTATCATTAAAGTCATATTCATTATTGTTGTGGTAAATTGTTACATCTCTGATGACAAGGATAGGACAACAGTGAGTGAGTGCAGCTCATGCACAAACCATACCAGGTGACAAAAAATGTATTTATAAATAGAATTTGCCGAAACTCTGACATTCTATTTTTGAACAGAGTGGTCTCAAACCCATGTGCTCAGTGGTATGAGGTAAGTGCTCTTGAGACGGTACTTGGACCATTCTGCCACTGACACAAAAACAAACCGCAAAGTACTGTAGAAATAGCTGATGGTAGATTTTTGTATAGAATTGTATCGATCAAATATGTAATACATGTAATGTATATTATTATGTTTTTTATATTTATTTCTCATTAATAGAAACTGGGCTATAGTATAAAATTGTAAATGAATAAAGATATTCAAATGGACTATAGTATAAAATTATAAATGAATAAAGATATTCAAATTACACCATGCTGTTATTGAAATATTTTAAACCTGAA
Source organism: Panopea generosa (assembly GCA_029582155.1). Classification (NCBI taxonomy): domain Eukaryota; kingdom Metazoa; phylum Mollusca; class Bivalvia; order Adapedonta; family Hiatellidae; genus Panopea; species Panopea generosa. Next base: position 23,117,632 of record CM055909.1, read on the forward strand.
TTTGCTGAATTTCTACAATAGATTTGTCGCTCTTTTTCATCTTTAACAATTCCGTAATGATTTACAAGATGTATGTATAATAAATCTTTTCCATTTCACAACCGGCAAGACTGTTTCAAAGCCTTCCATTGGCAGGTCCTGATATTTGTGTAACACATTGATGCCTTTTGATGATTTTTATTTTCCATCTCCCGAGATGGTGGACAGTACTTAAGATGTCCAAATAATAAAAAAACCTGTCCAGCCAAACCTTATTAAATCTGACAAGTCAGATTATCAATGACCATCATAAAGTTTAAAGTGTTTGTGGCTGTAACTCACAACCCACATTGAATGAGGTTTAACGACATTTTCAACACATTTCAGGTTATATATGGCATAATCCAGTTTTATTGGTGGACAACCTCCGAGTAGAACCATCGTCCTTCTGCAAGTGATTGGCAAACTTTCTCAAAAACTTTTTGGAGTGAGCGAGCGAAACTCAAACCTTAGAGATGAGAGGTAAGCGATATCTTGAGATGGCACCTTAGACAACTCAACCACGGAAGATCCACACAACCTGCCTTGATATATTTTGGCATTTCATCACTATGAGACAATTAATGATTAAATAATGAGGCCAAATAACTGCAAGCAAGTGTTTGTTCAGATCATTGTCATAAATCTGACAATGGTACTCAGAATGGAATGTTACACTACACATTTCAGCACATTACCAAATTTACAGGATATGGCATACAATTTTGTTGCAAGAAAAAGACCTCAAAATGAATACGAGTAGAGCCACCAAAACTGATTAACTTTTTACACAAAGTCTAAGACTTGGATTGTCTTTGGCTTGAAACCAGGTCCTGTCTCAACTTGAGGATACACTCAAGTTGAAATTTCATTTTCAGTAAACTTTATTTAATTTCTGAACATTTTCAATATCTCTGTCAATTATTACTTTGATATATGTTGGCTTTTAAATGCAAATGCTGTTTATACATGTATGTTTACCAACAAAGCCTTTTTAACATGGTAGCCTGAGTGCATACTTGTGGGGAGATAGGGGCCAGTCGTAACGGTTACTGATTCTGAGAGCAGGAAAACATAGTCAAAACTCACCTGGCTTGAAACTAAGAAAAGCAGCCAGGTGATAACGATTTCAGATTGGTTCCAGTAAAACTGCATATGGTTACATTGATATTGATTTTATAATAAATATACAGTCAAAATTTAATTAAGTTTTTAAATACTTAAGAAAAACTTAAGAAAATGTTGGAGACACAGGAGCCCAATTGAAAAGATATATATATATATATATATATATATATATATATATATATACATATACATACAGCAACTGTTTTTTATAGATATGGCATCCCGGACAACTACATGTATATAGGCAAACTGACGGTAAAGAAAATGGCTATTCATTTAAATGAACACCTGACAATTTTGATAATTCTTCACACAACTGTATTTCTCAAGTAGTGACAACAAAAATGTAAAACCACAAGGCCTTCCGTCCTATTACCAGAGCCATCCTTCTTTTCAAAAAAAAACAACAAATCAAGAGTGCCTGGTGCCTACATACCGAGGCATTTCAAGTTGCATCATGCTTCTAAATAATTTGAGGTCTTCCATGGCTGAATGGTCAAAGGCTCCATCTCAAAGGTTGTAGGTGCGAGTCCCGCTCGCTCCAAAAACTTCATTTGAGAAGGTTTCCTGTTACATGTACTTGTTGAAGGACAGTGGTTATTCTCAGATTCATTCCGAGGACTTTGTCCACCAATAAAATTGGATATGCCATATACAACCTGAAAGGTGTTGAAAATAGTCTTAAACTCAATTAAAAAAATAATTTTTATTTTAATTACATGTACTTTCTACTCAACTCATTTAGTTACGACAGTGCCAACAAACAACACTTGCATGAATCCATCGTACCTGGCCGCAGTAAACCTGCATCTAACGGAGACAATTTTTTTTACATTTTACATATTGTATTAGAGACCTTGATAATGCACACAATGAAATATGGCAGTAAACTAGTTTTCACAAACTCAATATATATATCAATTAGGTGTAATTTCTAATTTATGTTTATACTCGAACAGTTTGTGTCATCTATGTATTTCACAACTAGTCACCATTCCCAAAGTCCAGCTTTAATGTTCAATTATAATTTTTGTTAAGAACTCTTCCATATTTCCAATTAACATATATCACACACAAGCATGACCTGTAGCTCCAATTTCAAACACATTTTTACAACAGAATATTACAATCTCTGCCGTGTCAAATTCAATTTCACAATATTTTCCCTGACAACTGTGATACGGAATTGTTATACACTGCAAATCAAGTGTCCATCTTTTGTTGTTGTGGTGGACCAAACTGTTCTATTGTCTTGACAACCAGGTTTAAGTGGTCAAAGAATGAATTCACACCCACTCTCAGGGATCTTGCTTCCTTTGCTTCAAAATGGCTGCGAAAAAAACAACATCACGAAAAATCAAGATAGATATTTCTAATTGTAAGCTCAATCTGTTCAAGCCCACAGCTGCAAGTTGAAATTTATATGTAGATATTTATAAGTAGTTCTCTAGTAGTGATTTTAAGTAGAGATTATAAATGGAGATTTATTCGTAGAGATTAATAAGTAGATCTAGAAGTAGTGATTTAAAGCAGAGATTATAAGTGGAGATTTATAAGTAGTGATTTATAAGTAGATCTAGAAGTAGTGATTTAAAGCAGAGATTATAAGTGGGGATTTATAAGTAGTGATTTATAAGTAGATCTAGGAGTAGTGATTTAAAGCAGAGATTATAAGTGGAGATTTATAAGTAGTGATTTATAAGTAGATCTAGAAGTAGTGATTTAAAGCAGAGATTATAAGTGGAGATTTATAAGTAGTGATTTATAAGTAGATCTAGAAGTAGTGATTTAAAGCAGAGATTATAAGTGGGGATTTATAAGTAGTGATTTATAAGTAGATCTAGGAGTAGTGATTTAAAGCAGAGATTATAAGTGGAGATTTATAAGTAGTGATTTATAAGTAGATCTAGAAGTAGTGATTTAAAGCAGAGATTATAAGTGGAGATTTATAAGTAGTGATTTATAAGTAGATCTAGAAGTAGTGATTTAAAGTAAAGATTATAAGTGGAGATTTATAAGAAGTGAAATCGCGGCTTGGTCTACGGTTCAATCCCCGGCCGGGTCATACCAAAGACTTTAAAAATGGTACTAGAAGCTTCCTCGCTTGACGCTCAGCATTTAGAGGAGAGTTCTAGGTCTGGTCGGCCCGGTGTCAGTATAATGTGACTGGGTGGGGTATCATACCATGTGTCTCGGGCATGATATTCCAGTGTGACAGCGCTTAGAATACTGTCTCAAGTAGACACCCTCGCGATATGACTGAAAAATTGTTGAAAGCGACGCTAAACACCATACAACAACATTATAAGTAGTGATTTATAAGTAGATTTAGAAGTAGTGATTTTTAATTAGAGATTATAAGTAGAGATTTATAAGTTGTGATTTATATGTAGATATAGAAGTAGTGATTTTTATATAGAGATTTTAAGCAGAGATTTATAAGTAGTGATTTATATGTAGATCTAGAAGTAGTGATTTTTAAGTAGAGATTATAAGTGGAAATTTATATGTAGTGATTTATACATGTGGGACTATTTCAGACATCCCACTGGCTTATTGAGAGAAGTTACCCCCCTTGATATCGGCGATTTTTACTACTTACCTGGCCAAACTGTCATATTTGGTTTACATAGAAACATATAGGAGAAATTTAATTTTATCGTTATAGCATTTTCATTATTAAATTGCCAACCTATTACAACGTCTAGCCATTAAGTTAAAAATATAACCTTTATCATGATAAAATAAAAATTAAAATAAGTTTACGCCTTCTTGCTTCCTTTTTTGATTTTATAACAGCATATATGCTCCTTATATGTTCTATATAAAAAATACTCAAAACACTTTTTCGGCCACTTTTAATGTCTTATAAACCTTAGTTGTGATTTTTTGCCAACCTATTACAATGTATACGTTCATTGCAAATAAAATTCTCTTTACGATGATATTTTGATATAGAAAATATGATAATTGCATCTTGCTTCCATTTTGATTTGAAAATGAGACAAAATGTAATTCTGATTTATTTTCTGTATGTTCAATAGAGCGTACTATTGAACCTAATACAGCATATTACAGTACCCAATTAAATACAGCATGTATGTCGCTATATCAGCCAGCAGATGTTGGTCAGTACCGACATGTTTATATACACATGGTGATATTGCAAGTTATGTGTAGTTTAAAGTGTTGTTTTTATTTATGTATTTTACTTATATTCTAAAGAATATATTTATATTAATTTCATATTTTAACTAAAGAACCTTAAAAAAAACTTCCAATTCAAGTACATTTCTTTTGTAAACCAAAACATTATTTAATGGTTTATTTCTTTCGCACAAATATATATTTTAATGTCTTTGTTATGAAATAATTCAGTGGACATAGAAAGAAAATCAATAAAGATCAAAACCAGTGACTAAATAACAACAATACTTTACGCGAGGCATATTAATTGAACAAAGAGATTTGATAATGTAATTGGTTGATAAGTATGTTAATACAGCATAATTAGCATATCATTGTTTTGAGTTTACCAATTTAATGATCTTTTTAAGATAATTTTAAAAATGTGCAATAGCGCTTTTTTTCTTCTTCAGATTTTAATTCAAAACTTGGTTGATTGCAGCTTTTAGTATAAATGTATTGTATGTATTGATTTTGTACATATGTATGACGATGAGCTGTTATGCTTAAGTTTAATAAAATATATGTTCTGTTCTGTTCTATAAAGCAATATTTTACAAAGAACTTTATCGTGTAAAATAATTGTGCTTTACATTGATGTGCATAAAGAATGAATGAATGAATCGATCAATCTTATAATTCTTTTAGAATGGCTTTGTACGAGTTTAAACGTTCATATAGCTGTTTTGTTTTATATGACGTGTATATAGCTTAGACAAAAATAAAGATAATAACTATGCAATGAATGGTGTTTTGCGGAACGAAAATAAAATTATTTAAAGAAATATAAAGGTACTGAGATTACTTCATTAAGTTTAGTAATCCGAAATAGATATTCTAACTGCAAACATGTTTTATTTTGTGTATTATTATGTCTGTTTTATAGACATCGCATTGATATCGTGTAATTAACTAAATACAAGTTCGTTATGATAAACCAATATAAAATGTTTATAAATATTACTGCATATTGAATTTAAACGTTTATCTAAGATCAGTAAAGTAATATGTAAACCTAATAATCCTTGTACAAAAAAAGCAGAGACCCCCACCCCGCGCCTGTCTGTTTTTCAAATCTCAAACAATGGAATAAGCCAGCGTTTTTTTATGACCTTAATTACCGACTACCCCTGCCCGGAGGCGAAACTTGTAATTTTATTGGACGGTAATAATATGATTTGTTAGGATGTAGTTGAGTAATTATATTTCAACACAAGTTTGGCATCACACATTTTTTTTAAAATTAGCTATTTGATTTAACATAGATATTCAGATAAATTGATAACATAATAATATAAACAGATTATAGAACGGGAGGAAAAATGTTAGCGGTTTTCAAATGTATGTATTTCTCAACTTTACGATGACTTTATTAATTAAATGTATTGGTAATAATTCTTTAAACAACTTAATATTTTTCTTAACTTACCTACAGTTTTAAGTTGTTTTTTTAAAAAAAAAAAGATCCTCTCGTATATTGAACTGTTTGCAAAACATTTTAATCTGTTGTAACATTATAATCAATAAGATATTATAACACCAGGTTCTTAAAAGAAGTTGTTAAAAAAGAATTATGGTCAAATACCGTTTTAGGCTTTATTAAAAACGCTAATATACAGATGTCGGTTTCAAACAAAATTTTATATAATTATATAACCGTAATAATTTTCTTTTAGAAACAACAACATAAAGTTTAAAATATCATTTGAATATCAGTGCACTTGTCCCGTTAACTCAGAAAGAAATGAGTCTGACTACCAACCCTCGGGTCGTGAATTCGAATCCCCACCCGGCACTATTCTCTGTGAATAGTGGAGCGCTTAGTCCAGCGATAAAGCACCGAACCCATGATTGGAGGGTCGTGGATTCGATCCTCTGCTACGGCTATGTGTGGTGTCCTTGAGCAAGACACCTTTTCCGTATATATTTAGTACTGGTCATACCCATGAAGACTTAGAGTGTGATTTGCCTAAGTTGTAAGAACTTGTTTCACAATCGAGGAAAAATAAATAAGTTTAAAAAATAAAGACATTATGTCTCATTGTCATTCTGTCTCTTTTATAAGTTTATATAATCAATTAACCATAATAATTTTATTTATTTATAGTAGCACAAAATAATCAATCTTTATCTATAATAAAATAAACTATATCAAAGTATATCATAATTTGTAAAAAAAATCATTAAAATCATTAATCTATGTTATATTTTTACACATTAAACTTTATCAAATTATTTTAGCGTTTAAGTCAAATTCAATAAAAAAATTTTATAGTACACATCAAAATCACCAAAACGCCCTTATCAAAACAAGGACATATATAAGACCTTGTCAAATTGTACCCAAGGGCATATATCACGTCACGCATACTTAGTTTTAGTGTCAGAGCGGAACGATACCTGTATGTTTTATCGCGGTCTAAGGGAAGTAATTGGATTCATCTACACTATCATCAAACTGCACAGGGGCAGTTATCGGATAACTCTTGAGAAATGTCTGAAATAGTCCAGTATGAAGTAGATATAGAAGTAATGATCGTTAAGTAGAGATTATAAGTAGAGATTTAAAAGTAGTGATCTATATATAGATCTAGAAGTAACGATTTTTAAGTAGAGATTATAAGTGGGATTTATATGTAGTGATTTATAAGCAGATATAGAAGTAGTGATTGTTAAGTAGAGATTTTTAAGTTGATAATTTTAAGTACAGATTTAAGTAGAAAAATATTAGAGATTTTTAAGTAGAGATTATTGAGTAGAGATAATTGAATAGATATTTATTGTACCTTCCTTACAGTAAAGTTGTGTCTATATTCCTTTTTAACAGCAGGGTTTAATCATACTGATTTGAGTTTAAATTAGGGATAAGCTGTGTTTACTTCAGTTTGTATAAATACGTTTACATTCAGAAGGGCCATTTTTTCTTAAATCCTTGTAAGCAAGGACATGCCAATCAATTTTCTTCATTAATGTTGTTTCAAAAGTGCACTTGTTATCTTATATACAAAATGAATATCAGTGTTTATGAGAAAAAAATAAAGTTTATTCAAACACTAAATAAGTTCAGGCACCTGTTTCATAAACATGTACAAGTATATACTCAAATATTTAAAAACTAAAATCTGAGAAAAGCGTCTTGGTGATCCTGATTTTAGACTGGTTCCACAAGAACTTCATTTGGTTTCACTGATATTGATCAATGACTAATAAAGTAACCAGTCAAAAAATAAGTTAAGTTTTAAAGTTTTTAAGTAAAACTAAGAGAACTATTGGTGAAACAGGAACCAGCTATAAGATAACAACCTGATTCTTCATTGACAGCCTGGGAATCTTCTACTCAATATGATGAAATGGAATATTGGCTATTTTATGGTAAAATCATTTAGTTTTAAACAAAATTATCTCTGGCATCAGGACATTTTTTGCCTTTTACATGGGGCATGTATTTGGCCTGCTCCGAGTAAGATATAGTCTTAATATTTTCCAATTTCCAGAAAACATTCCAATCAGCTAGGAAAGATCCCAAATCAAAGATCATTTTTTTGTAATTTAAAAAAATAATCACGGAGGAGCCATAACATAAACTTCCTAGCATTCATTATATTCATGTATAAAAAAACAAACAGTTTGTCTATCATCTAATCCATAACATAAATTATTTTGTTGATATGTTGTTAAATCAAGTAAAAACTAGAAATGTGTTGACGCGAATGCCCCTGCTACTAATTGGATACCAAAAATTAAGTTGAAAAGGGCTATAAATTCTGTAAAATTTGACCGACGTTAACAAATGGCAGGGGCATAACAAGAATTTCATTGTCTTTATTTATTCTCCATATCTCTCAAAATTGTAAATATTATGCCTTTATCCCAAACATTGGTACATACACGTTAAGAGCGCTATCTTTGACTGCCATGGTCTTCTTACATCCACCTCTCTTTGGTTCCGCATCTACACTGAGTGTACCATATGCAATCTCTGCCTCTCTCGCTGTACTGAACGGCACCTGAAGGTCTCTGGCAAATCAGTCAAGGTAACTTTAAATAAGTTTTTAGTTCGTTTTTTTTACTCACTTAGAACTCTCGCTGAAATTTCTAATTTCTGTTATCCTGTTACAATTAATGCTGATTAATGGGATTAAAAAGTTACAAAGAAAAATCAGTGACCTCAGCGGCAACTTGAAGCTTACACCTCCTGTGTGCTGACCTAACTTCCGCACTAGCTAGAGACAGTGGGAAGTGAGAAAGTACTAAGTCAGTATGCACATATACATATTTATCTAAACTCCCCGACTTCTACCTACTACATACCGCTACCACTACACTATCCTTTCCTATAAGATATTAAGTTTATAAAGTTTATTTATTTAAGCTTGAATGTGAAATAAGCCCAGACCTTATATTAACCACTTCCTGGGTAAAAAATGTATCTTGTACTTGGTTTAATGCATATAGAATATGACCTGAAATTACATCTATCTTTCAAGAATCTTTCTTACATGTCCAATGAGTTTTAATCTATGGGTTAAAAAAGCATGTTAAGTTTATCATTCCAGATATAAAAAGGTTTGATCCCTGTTGGGGTCATAATATTGAGCATTTTTAAATATTCAAACATATTTATTTTCCATTTAAACCAGTACAAAGCAATATACAGCAGATAAGGTGTCTTGCTAAAGGACACCACAAAGCCCTGGTGGAGGATCTAACCCATGATGCCTCAATCTTGGATCCAATGTTCTACCACTTGGCCGCATGCTCCACAAATGCCAATTGAGGTGAAAGAGTGATAAGCATGTTGAATTTAAAATTCCATCTAAGCAACAAGTTTGATTCTGGTTGGGGCTATATCTATGTATACCATAGACTGAGGACATCTTCAGCTAAGCAGTGTAATATATATTATACTGGTTAAACATATTACAGCATGTCTAAAACTTTATCAACCATATAAATAATGACATTAATAATAAACAGTCATAAAGTTACTTTATTGGCCTGAATAATCCATCTAAAAGTTTTTTCTGGTGAATACAAAAAAAACAATAAAATCATAAACAACAGTGGTAATTTATGATATGTGCAATCAGCCATCTTTATTTTTTTCCCAGTATACATATTACCCAAAACAGCCAATCAGACAGCTAGAATTTGTATCAGGAAAATACTAGTACTGGACTTAACATCCAAATAATATTTATTTTTTTAAAGCAAGTCCTGTGTGAAAAATATAATTAAACATTTAAAACAACATAAACATCAAGTTTGTGTATAAACTTAAGAATATGTGTACCGATTCTAGTGTTTTTGAAAAAGAGGGCACAAAATGTTGACCCTCTCCCAAGAACTCTTACAGGTGCAGATCTACAGTACTCCAAGTGCAATTTTCACACAGTTCACAGGTAAGAAATTCTGTAAGTGAGCATGTGTGAGATAATGTTTTTTTACACGCATTTGTGGTAATATGTATAATGTGGTATTATTTATATAAGGGATATATCTATAAAAGTCCTTGCCATATTTTTATGCCCCCCCAAAATTTTTGGGGTGGCATATATAGTAATCGCAGTGTCCGTCCGGCTGACCATCCTTCCGTCCGGTATTTCGTGTACAGCCTGTAACTTTGTCATGCATAAATGGATTTTGTTAATACTTGCTATAAATGATCAAAATAACATGATGACGTGTCGCGCATAACACCCAGACTCCCACTTCAAATGTCAAGGTCACAATTTAACTTTAAAGACACTTTCAGTCTTTTTGAGATTTCGTGTCCAGTCTGTACATAACTTTGTCACTTTATGGATAAATTTCAAAAACACTTGACTCAATTCATCAGCATGACATGACAACATGTCTAGCATAAGACCCACACCCATATCTCAAAGGTCACGGTCACACTTTGAGTTTGTTTGACAACATTTTGAGTCTGTGTGAGATTTCATGTCCGACCTGTAACTTTGTCAGCATAGATGGATTTTATAAATACTTGCTACAAATGATCAACATAACATGATAACCTGTCGCGAGTAACACCCAGACTACCACTTCAAAGGTCAAGGTCACAATTTGCACTTTGTTTGATGACACTTTCAGTTTGTTTGAGATTTCGTTTCCAGTCTGTAACTTTGTCACCTATGGATAAATTTCATAAACACTTGGCTCAATTTATCAGCATGACATGACATGTCAGGCGTAAGACCCACACCCATACCTCAAAGGTCAAGGTCACACTTTGCTTCTGTGTGAGATTTCGTGTCTGGCCTGTAACATTGTCATGCATAGATTGATTTATAAATACTTGCTACAAATTATCAACTTAACATGACGACGTGTCAAACATAACACCCAGACTCCTACTTCAAAGGTCAAGGTCACAATTTAACTTTGTTTGACAACACTTTCAGTCTGTTTGAGATTTCTTGTCTGGTCTCTAACTTTGTCACCTATGGATGAATTTCAAAAACACTTGGCTCAGTTGATCAACATGACATGATGAAGTGTCATGTGTAGGACCTAGAACCTTTCCTCAAAGGTCAAGGTCACACTTCCAATTTGTTTGATATTTCGTGTCTGATCTGTAACTTTGTTTTCAACTTTGATCAAGATAAAACACTTGGCTCAATTTATCAGTTGATCAACATGACACGATGACGTGACGCGTTAAGACCGAGAACCTTACCTCAAAGGTCAAGGTCACACTTTCAGTTTGTTTGATATTGCATGTCTGGTCTGTTACTTTGTCTTAAAATAGCTTGAAACAAGTGATCAGTATGTCATGATGTGTCACCTGCATTTACCTGTAGAAAAACCCAGACCTTGACATCAGATGTCAAGGTCAGGGTTACACAAAGGTCAAGGTTACACTTTAGTGTAAAAACAATATGAAATTGCATGACATTGTCTAGTCTGAAACTTAAGTCCATTACTTTTGATATTCATGGATACATCGCTGCCTATTGTAAAATGAATCGTTATTTTCATAGATAATTTGGGGGGCATGTGATACTTACCAGTGACTTTCTTTTTTTTTAAATGATATAATAAGTACAATATTTGTTATGGATTCCACACCACTAGTATTATCTCTCTTGAGTACTCTGGACCTACAGATGAAGGAGGTAAAAATAGAACTTAAGTTTTCTTTTTCTTCTTTTTTCAGTGCTTTGTATTTGCAGTGATTTATTTTTTTCTATCATTTGTTAAATGGTCAGTATTTTAAAAGTCACCACTGAAAATTTGATGCTGATACCAGATTTCTGGGCAATTCTGTGTCATTTCAGAATTGTTCGTTCGATTCGCATCGTGGGCAAATAGTTGACATATTATTAATCTGATAGGTGTCTAAAAAGCATTTGAATTATAAAAAAAACCTGGTCAAGGTATGCCTTTTTTTCCTTTATAACTACCAGTGAAGAATATGAGCCATAAGACACATGCTGCAGATTTTGTTTTTTCACTATATTTTGGACATGTTACAATGGAGAGAAATATGAGTAATGTAATAGTGGTGTGAGACCTAATGGGTTTCTGGTGGCAGTATTTACCTTGCTGATTTGGCTATAGGCACTTGGAAGTAGAAGAAACTTATGAGATTTCTATGGTTATATTTACGACTGCCAAAATATTTTTAAATCTACATCTACATATTACTACCACAATCAATTTCTGAATATTACAGGGGGCCATTTTTTTGGGCTACGTCAGTCTAAATACAAAAACTGCCAAACAAAACTTCCTTTTGAATTGAGTATGCACTTAATGTACTTAAACTTGTTTAACAATACCCCAAATAAATATAGGTGTGCCCAGCAGAAATATTTGTATTGTAATATTACTCTACCTGAACAATTTAGAGTGCATATAATCTCCTTTCAGAGTATTAGATAAGCCAAGGATACATTGACAACTGGTCAGTCATGATGTTTATATAATAATGCACACGTTGGCTTCGTTTTAGATCGTTTCCTCATTAATAAAGCATAAATAACATTTAAAAACTCTTTTTCTTGCGTACACGAAATTAGAACGGAAGTGTGTTTATTCCGCTTTACGCACGCCCGTGAGTCAATTATAAACATTTCCGGTGTATCGTGTCAACAGACTTTGGAGTGCATGCACCTAGGTATTTTGGGATTTTCCAATTGAGATCAGTGTCTAATTTAAAAAACAAACTATACAGAAAACATGGGTAATTTTAGTGTTGGGTGAAATTGTTTCATAATAATTTTCAGATTAGGAAGTTTTAAGAAATCTTAATTCAAAGTGAGAGACATTTTTGACAGGAATCAAATCACAAAGAAGATGGGGTTGTTGTTTTCGAGGCTGTGGAATCTTTTCACAAATGAAGGTGAGAAAACTGTAGTATATAATTGTGTTGTAAATTACGATATATTCCTTTAATATGTTGTATATTTATGGGTTAAGGTAAGTATTGAAGTAAAAATATTGTGTGATTAAATTACATTATCTTGTATTATAATCTTATAAAATTATTATTCATATTTTGGAAGGTTAGTTTTATCAGTGAATTAATATAATTATTTTTTGTTGATAAGTACGATTCTGTAATCGGATTTAAAAAAAAAGATTAATAATAAAGTACTGTATGGCATTTAATCAGTTTCGGTCATATCTTAAAATCATAATCTATTATCTTCCAATAAGTTGAACCCCTCCCGAGGACATAGACATATATGTGTATACATGTGTGTGTGTGTGTGTGTGTGTGTGTGTGTGTGTGTGTGTGTGTGTGCGCGCGAGTGTGTGTTGAGTCACTTGTAACTGAAGAGAGTTTAATTTTGTTGACTCGGCTAATGTTCACAATGAGAATCTAGTGTTGTTTACAATAGGAATCTAGTGTTGTTACAATTGGAATCCAGTGTTGTTTACAAGAGGAATCCAGTGTTGTTTACAAGGGGAATCCAGTGTCATTTACAAAGGGAATTTAGTGTCGTGGCTTCCAAGTTCTTTTTAAATAAATTTTAGTTAAAGTGTAAGTGAAAAATATGCAGCTAATCCGACAAACTCTGATTTTTTGCTGTCATGGCCAAGGTTTAATAAGTCGTTGAAAGTCTCCTTGGAGACGTGCAATATGTTGTACTTGGCGAATGTTCTACTGTCTAAGTTAGCTATTGACACGTTTGTCTCCGAACAGGTCTCATATTCTGACATTGTCATCCACAAATTTGGAATTTGTCTCTGAATTTTCATAAAGGTTAAAGAATCCTGTGAATGCTTCTTGGAATACATACACTTATAACTATAAGAAGTTACAGTCCCAAGTTGAGTGCCAAAGTAACAGATCAGGACAAGAAAAATATATAGCCAGTCACTCATGTAACATCGTTATTCGTCTTTCACCACTGATTCAAGTGGAAAAGTTATCCTGTATTTTTGGAGATGACCGTGTACTGGTTCCACTTCCATGTTTACAGAAAAGAGTGGTTGGGTTAACTGATGCTTAATATTTAAACAAATGTACCGACTAAAAGAGCAATAAAAACACTAAAAGTCTGTAATAATAATAAGTCCAAAAATGTCTTTCACATTGTTTCGTGATAAAAGTGACACATGGTGCATACATTGTATATATTATTTATACATGTAAAATAATGTTGGTCTGGACCAGGATAATTATTTTTTTTAAAATGTCCGAACTTATAATGTTTATTTAAGGTTATATATAAATATAAGATATATGTAAACATGATTGTGCATCTTCATGGCATTGACAGAGAATAAAGTGGAGCGCATGGTCCAGTGGTAGAGCATCGGACCCAGGGTTAGAGGGTTGTAGGTTCGATCCTCCACCACGGCTATGTGTGGTGTCATTGGGCAAGACACTTTATATTCATAAATAAATGATATTCTTAAGTACTTGTTCTACCCTGGAAGATTTTGAGCATGATTTGTCTAAGTTGTACAACTTATTTCACAATCAAAGTAAAAGAATAAGTTAAAACTAAATTTAGAGATTTATAAGCAAAAAATTGAATTTGTTAAGTTTTCAATTTTATCTGAGAATATCTAGAAAATCATTCATAAACTATATAATGGACTGGTATCTGTATATATTAAAATCAGGTAAAATCCATTATTTATGTAAATATAATATATATATTATATTTTCTGACATCATTTAGAAATCACTTTTGATACTCGTCATTGAAATATTTCAACATTTGGTTAAGCGGTCATTGGAATGTTTAAGTAAGTCCTGAGGCTCAAGTACTTAAGTTAGTTGAATAAGTAAAATAAGTAATGCATGATAATAGGTTTGTCACCTTTCTACCCCAATACACAGTTGTACCCAATGACAGATGAGTAGCAATTAAGACTACTTATTTTGTCGAATGATTGACAAAGGCCCCCCTGAAGGGACAGTTCCTTCAAACTACATTAATAGTTATCCAGTAAACAGTTATATGTTTGAAAGAGAAGACATGGGTAAGTGACACTGCACTGGTCAGACAGTACAAGGTAGATGGTCACTATCTGATCTAGACAGTGTTTATATCCTTACACGACAGCCTGTCAGGTCTCTCACATTTAATTAGAGATTTTATTACTGGTAGTTTTACATGTAACTACATTGTAAGGATAATGTTTTTATTCTGTGTAGAACCAGAACTTAGAATGTACAGATGATTCATTAGGACACCACACATAGCCTTGATGGAGGATCAAACCCATAGTCTATCTTTATTGTATATATATATGGACTTAATCATTTGATATAAATAATTTTAACGAATAACGTGTCTATAGATGCTCAATGACAAATGGATATGTTAACTGAATCAAATCATAGAAACAATATTAAAGAATAATGGATGGAAGCTGAAAAATAAGTACAGCTGAATCTTGTTTTAATAGAAAGTCTAAGCAATACTTCCTTTAAAATATCTATAATAAAAATTCTTGTTTAAATTTTCTTATTTTAATTAATAACATAAGATAAATAATTCTTGAATATTGAATATTTTTTCAATAAATGAGGTGCACATCCCAGGACTGTACACAAAACAAATTTAATAAAATATTTTTGCACTTTTACCATGCTCTTTTATTTAAGCCAAATCGCATAAAAAATGTTTGTTTGCCATGCTCCTACCTACCCACTAAAATTATAGCTACCCAAACATTTTTATTTCAACTTCAAAGCATTGTTGTTGTGGGATTTTTTTTAATGAATTTTGTCCAATTTTGTTTTCAAAATTCTTGGCCTAAAATACAAATATATACTGGTACATACCTACATACAAATATATACTGGTACCTACCTACATACAAATATATACTGGTACCTACCTACATACAAATACTGGGTCGGAGCACAGCAAACAAACAACTTTGTTAAGATGGCTTTGTTAATGGTATTGAGTATTGGCTTTTTAATTTATAGCTAATATTTACTCATCATTGAATCGTAGGTTCGAGTCCTGCTTGCTCCAAAAACTTTATGCAAAAAAGTTTGCCAATTACTTGCATAATGACTGTGATTCTACTCAGATTCATTCTGAGGTCTTCCTCCACTAATAAAAGTGGATATGTCATAAAAGCTGGATTGTGTTGAGAATGGCGTTAAACCCCATTAAAAAAAAGAAGAATGTATATAAATTTTGTATTTAAATGTTTTGGGTAAATTTGAGATTCTTTGTTTTGATAAAAAAAAGTTGACAGATGCGGTGACTTTAAAGTCCTTGATTAATGATTATAAATGTAGTGTCATCTGATAACATGATTACATTGATTATTGTATTGTAACCGCACTGATGTCTGGTGTCATTATGTAGATTATATGTCACACTGACCCAATTAGTATTATGGTGTGTATTTAATATTAAACACATTTTCTGATAACTATATTTAAGGCAAGGACTCATCGTAATATTAATTTGAGTTATGTTAAATAAAATAATAGACCAATATTAAAATATCATTTGTTTGCTCTAATTACCCAATTCTAGTTTCTGTATATAAAACAATTTTATAAACACATTTTCCGATAACTATATTAAATGCAAGGTCTCGGGTCGGCTTATATCAGACATTAGACATCAGATATCAGACATAATTATTGATTGATTGAATATTTAGCGTCATTTTTATGGCATTGGGGGCTAACAGATGGTCAGTTAACCTAACCAATGTTTCCTGGGATCCTGAAAGGTTAACCAGCAATCGAGCACACCCAATCTCCGCAAGTAACTGATAACTTTCCCCCACTTGAATCAGCAGTGAGAGACGAATGATAGTGAGACACAATGTCATATATCGATCATCACGGAGACTGTTGCCGGGCAGGGATTCAGACTCATGACCCCTGGATTGATAGTCAGTTGCGTGACCGACTCAGAGGTAATAGGGGCCCGGCACATCATAATTAAGTTTTGTATGATATTAGGCAAATATCAAAATGTGACATTTGTTTGCTCTTTTCCCAGTCCTACAAAGTTTGATGGGTAAGGACTTTTTAAAATATAATTTTAACAATATTACACAATAATTGTACACATAAATTTGCATCAGCTTTGGATAAAATAAGGCTGATTGCAAAATCTGAAAAAAAGATTTTAAGTAGGTATCTGTTTTAATGGGTAAGAATGGAGGGAGGGAAAGAGTGACAGTGGAGGAAAGAGAAAGCAAACAAACAATATTTTAATTTCCACCTTATCAACCATTAATTCTTACATTTCAACCTTTACTTAAACTTTTGAAACACTCATGTTATTGCACACACAAAAACACAGAAAATTGTAAAGAAATTGACGGATTTCAAAATCAAACTATTTTACCGATTGTTTTTCTTGCTGACAACATTTTGCCCTGATATTGCATGTACAGTTTCATCGCCATAACAACCACTACACTACCACACACATTCTTTATTCCCTGGAGTGTTTCACATGGCTTTTTCTGCTCATTTTAAGGTTATGATCGTATAACGGTGATACAAGTATAGCACAAGTGATAATTTAAGTTTCTCACTATTATTTGTTGATGGTAATATATAAAGTACATGTATGAGGTGAGACATACATGACTGTGTATGTGTATTTTGTTCAAGGCTTATTGCACTGCGGCTGGCTCAGATTCATGAACCCTCTGAGGCTCAATAATGGTAATACGCACATCAATTTGTATTTGGGGTCTGAAGTCTGATTTTTTCGGCTCAATGTGTAATAAGCTGGTTCCCAGTACCATCACTGTTTGTGCTGAATCGCTGTATTGGCACTATTGTTAATATTGAGGTGCTGGATCCCTGTATTCTTCATCATGTTTTGAAATACTGGTTTCCTGTTGAAGGGCTGAATCCCTGTATTGGCAACATTGTAAATATTGAAGTCCTGCTCCTTGTATCCTTCATCTTGTATTGAAATACTGGTTTCCTGTTGAAGGGCTGAATCTCTGTTTCATCTCTGTTTTACAGGTATGCTGGACCCTTTTATCATCTTTTTCATTGAAGTTCCAACCTTCTTTGTCATCTGCTGTACAGGTACTTGAGTGCTGGATCCCAGTATCATCTGTTGTATTGAAGTGCTGGATCCCAGTAGCATCTGTTTTATTGAAGTGCTGGATCCCAGTATCATCTGTTTTATTGAAGTGTTAGGTCCCAGTATCATCTGTTGTATTGAAGTACTTAACCTCAGAATCATCTGTTGTATTGAAGTGCTGGATCCCAGTAGCATCTGTTTTATTGAAGTGCTGAATCCCAGTATCATCTGTTTTATTGAAGTGCTAGGTCCCAGTATCATCTGTTGTATTGAAGTGCTGGATCCCAGTATCATCTGTTGCATTGAAGTGCTGGATCCCAGTATCATAATAAAATTATGTTGTACTGAAGTGCTGGATCCCAGTATCATCTGTTTTATTGAAGTGCTGGATCCCAGTATCATCTGTTGTATTGAAGTGCTTTCTCCATGATGTATCATTTGTTTAATTGAAGTGCTGGATCCCAATATCATCTGTTGTATCGAAGGGTTGGATCCCAGTATCATCTGTTTTACTGAAGCGCTGGATCCCAGTATCATCTGTTTTATTGAAGTGCTTGATCCATGTATCATCTGTTGTATTGAAGTGCTGGATGCCAGTATCATCTATTGTATTGAAGTTTTGGATCTCAGTATCATCTGCTGTACTGAAGTGCTGGATCCCAGTATCATCTGTTGTATTGAAGTGCTGGATCCCAGTATCATCTGTTTTACTGAAGTGCTGGATCCTAGTATCATCTATTGTATTGAAGTGCTGGACCCAGTATCATCTGTTGTACTGAAGTGCTGGATCCCAGTATCATCTGTTGTATTGAAGTGCTGGATCCCAGTTTCATCTGTTGTATTGAAGTTTTGGATCTCAGTATCTTCTGTTGGATCCCTTTATTCCCTCTGTTGTATTGAGGGGTCCTCTGTGACTGAGTGGTCTATTAGACCTCTTCTCCAGATCACTCACCTTTCACGACTAAGGTCGTTCAAAAGCTTTATGTGAGAATATTTTCCGGTTAATTGTGGAAGGACAATGGTTCGACTGGGATTCATTCTGATGTCTACCTCCACCAATATAACCTTTCATGTATTGAAAATGGCGTTCAACCCCATTATAAAATGTATAAAGGTGTTGTTATTTTTACACTGTGTCATCCCTATAGAGTTATACTTTGTCACACATTGTTAACTCCCTGCATCAGTCAATGTGGTATGGATTCTACCTAATATCCTATCTACATTTATGACAGTGGTGGTTTATTATGTCCCTAATTAATATTAATTAACTAGTTATTTTCAAGAGTCATAAAACTACCATAACTCTTTATATTTTGAGCATCTATATACATTTATCATGATTGAGCTGCTCAAGAGGTTGCATTTACCATGTCCAGACATTGAGACAAAAGATCAATGAGTAGCCCCTGGTCAAATATACTATGGAGACACCTTATTATGGTCAAGTCCAGCTGTCAGTAGTATATTCCCCTATTAGTGCAAGAAGGTGCCTAGTCCCTTCTTGTTTCATATACACATGGCGTCTTTTTGTATTAAAGATATGAATCATTATGTACATATGTATGTGTATTTGTGTAAAAAAAAAGTGGTAATTTTGTTCAAAAGCATGAACAGTATACAGGGCTTTTTTACCTTATTAAACAGAATCTGAAATTTGGTGGCTTCCCGATTCAAAAATCATGTTTTCATCCCAATAGAGGTGAAAAAAATTCCCAAAATGGAATACTTTTTTTTTTAAATATTTCTTACATTATGCCAAAATAAATTAATTGCTAGATTATCATCCCCGCTGGCCCGACCCTATTTATTTTCATAAAAAATTTTTTTTAAAAAAATCATCAAAAATTTTTAAGAATAAAAAATAAAAATCAAAATTCTCCCACCCTTCCCGTTTTTTAAGAAAAATTTAAATGATAATTTAGCAGTTAATTTATAATGACCTAATAGGTTATAGAACCCAACTGGATATATGAAGCGTTATTGTAATATCTGAGGCAATCCTTAAATAAATATTTGTTTGCTGTGCTCCGACTCAGTATTTTTCATGTTGGTACCCGTAGGTAGGTAGCCAATTTATTTTATGTTGCAAAATTTTGATTTCGCTAGTCATTTTAAAGAAAAATGGACAGCAATCATGAAAAAAAAATAATGCTTTGAAAGTCAACAATAAAGTTTGGTTAGTGACAGTTTTGAGTGAGTAGGTAGGAGCAATGCAAACAATTTGAATTTTTTAATGACGGCCTAATAATTATTTGTTTGAACATGATCTTAACAGTGTGACACTTTCTTTCCCAGTTTGCTAAGGCCTTAAATGAATTCCCAATTTGCCCTCAACCATACTGTTTTTTCCCAATCTCAAAGGCTTGGTCCTCTTCCCAGTTTCCAGAAAAAAGGCTCTGGTATAATTAAATTGCTTATTAATACAACCATCATGGTGTTTTCTGATCTTTAATTGCCAAAGACAGTTGCATTAACATCAGTTGAAACTAAATACATCCTGCCACAGATTAAACTGTCATGGTTTTTTGTTTGTGTGGGAATGTTGTTGATGTTTTTCTACATTAGTTCAGTTATTTAATGGAAGTAAGCCCACATATCGTTTATAGGATTTGCTAGGTTGTTGACTATGAAAAAACACACATTGTCTTTGCCTGTTTAATCCTCCACATATTCAGAGGTAGGAGACTAACATTTGTAGAACAAAGGTCATGACCAATAGTCATATTGACTGGTCAAGGTCTGTGATTAATATCAGGCAATTTTTTATTGTCATGTCACATCTGTACAGATCTTCTCCATACAGATGCTATCTTCAAGAACAAACCTTTCTATACAAAACATTCAATTGATATGCCAATTTACAGTCATTTTTTAACTCTGAATTGTGAAGAAAATAGGTATGTTGTGACATTGGGATTGCATGGGCTTGAAGTTACTGTTAGGCGCTTAAATTTAGCATAAAGAAATATTGGATAAGAATTAAATATGTACTTACGGTATAAAACTGTAGTATCGTAGTCACGTATAAGTCATGAGGTCATAAAACTTACTAGTATTATTGTCAAATGTGAAATATGAGCTCGTAAAATTGATGAATTGTATAGCATACGTAACAGGGTTGCGTCAAACAGCTGTAAGACTCATATTTATATGATGTTCTACTTAAATATTTAATTATTTATAGCACATTTATGTCTGGTATTTGGTGCAAATTTATCAATAGGCATAATCGTACTAATCACCTGCTAAGCGTGAAATTTAAACCATGTAATATCAATAATTTTAAGATGAAGATTTTCACAGATATTCAATCTTCACACATACTGTATGATTATACATATTTTATTGCCTTAATATGTACAATAGCCATGGATTCGTAACAACATTAGTTACGGCTTTTCCCATAAATAATTGATACAGAGATAAAAGTAGTTCTTTTCATGCAGTGTAGAGCACCAAACCCATGATTGCAGGGTTATGGGTTCGATTCTCCGCCGCGGCTATGTGTGGGTGTCCTTGGGCAAGATGCCTTTTCATCATATGCTTAGTATTGGTTCTACCCAGGAAGATTTGTCCAAGTTGTTAGAACTTGTTTCACAATCAGAGTAAATTAAATAAGTTTAAACTAAGAAATGCATGAACCATGTAGAGATATCATATTGGTGGTTCAATGTAACACTGCTCTATTTCCTTATTTGTTTATATGTAGATAGACCAGTGTAACACTGAACCCTTGATATAGAGATATGATTTATAGTTTAGCACATATTTACATAGAATCATATATAGTTTAGCGTGAATAACACTGCTACTGGCAAGTCTGTTCAAATGTCTTATTGAAGAAAAAGTGCTTTTGACAATGATTAATAAAAATTTGAGTGGGAAGGTAAGTTGAAGAGCACGGCGAACAAACATAATTTTTAGTTCGGCTCCAGTATTGGTTATTTTTAAAAGGCCACTGAGAGGAGTCATGGATTGAACTGCCAAACTCTTTTGTGAGCTCACACACTGCACTAACTGCCTGACTTATATTTTAGTTCATAGTATTGAAATAATGGCTGCCAAACATTGTCAAACCATTTATAATATATATACACAAAAACTTATAATGTAAATATTATTAGTCTTTACAATGTAGTTTTTCAGGTCAAGTTCCCTTGGTCATGCTATCTGATTATATATCATTGGTTATACATGTACATAACCAGTGTGACAAAAACTGAGTATAATTTTTTTATACAGGCCTTAGGAAAATTGAATAGATGTATAATGATACACGCAATATATGTATGTCATAGGTACATGTATACCTATAAGGAAATGGGAAATGTTGTTACGGTACAATGTCAGTAAACTGCATCCTTTGATTGCCTACACATGTCATTATGTAATGTAACTAACAATGTTTTATAAACTTCTTGTGGTTTTGAATATATAGGGGAATTTTGAAAATTTCCATTTTTTAACCATAATTTTTTATCACTTTATGTGATAAGTAGACAGACACAATTATTTATTTTCTTTCTCCTGACTGCCCTACTAAAGGGTCCAAGGGAAGGGAATTTTTAAAAAAACAAGAGAGAGGCACCTAAAACACAATTATGAGTTTCAGCCCATGCTGAGTTATGTAATGTCATATCCAGTTTTAATGTTGAAGGAAGACCTCGGAGAAAATCAGAGTAGAACCACTGTCTTTCCGCAAGAAATATCGCTTTATATTGGCGGACATATGATTAGTATTCGAGTCTCGACCAAACATGACAGTGGAAATTGGATATTGATCAATAAGTCCTGTAGTAAATTGCTTTGTAATTGCCAACATGCAGGTAATGATAATTCTTTTATACTTTCAGAACACAAAGTGATAATTGTGGGGCTGGATAATGCAGGAAAAACTACAATATTGTATCAGTTGTAAGTACCGTATTTCTCTGATTATTACCCGTACCTGAATATAACACATGGACTCATTTCATAGTCAACAGTTGATTATTCTTGTATCAAAATATAACCAGACATGCATTATATCAAAATTAAGATCTGACAGAG
This sequence comes from Panopea generosa, assembly GCA_029582155.1. NCBI lineage: Eukaryota > Metazoa > Mollusca > Bivalvia > Adapedonta > Hiatellidae > Panopea > Panopea generosa. The sequence goes on from CM055909.1 coordinate 23,140,515, forward strand.
TCAACATTAATAAGATTGATTAATCAGAAAAGCACTAGGGCACCCCAATGCTTAAAATTCTGAAACACTGTATCTCTCAATTTTTCATTAAGTCATTAACTATATTCTTTGGATACCTTTTGTCTTTTTCATGTATGAAATAAAACTCGTTAAAACTGATACCAAGTCAAACTGATGTAATTAATTTAGTAATAATAATAATAATAATAATAGTCTTTTTTTAGTTATGTTTCAATGAGTGCTATGCGGTCAACACTTGAAAATGTTTGACTATACGTATGCCCACTTACCCCAGCACAGTTCCATTTTGTAGAAAAACCTGATAATACAGAATAAATACAGGGTCCTCCCTTCACTTTATGGGAATGAAGCCTAATACTGAGAGGGGGGGGGGGGGGGGGACTTTTGTGTGAGGGATTAGTATACTTGCACAGAGTGATTAAATTTTATCCTAATTGACATATATTTTATTGTCTCCAGTCTGATGAATGAAGTGGTGCATACTTCGCCTACCATAGGCAGTAATGTAGAGGAAGTGGTCTGGAAAAATATACATTTCCTTATGTGGGACATTGGAGGCCAGGAGTCGTTAAGGTCTGCTTGGAACACATATTATACTAATGCACAGGTATTTATATTATTTTCTAGTACTAATGCACAGGTATTTATATTGTTTTCTAGTACTAATGCACAGGTATTTATATTATTTTCTGGTACTAATGCACAGGTATTTATATTATTTTCTAGTACTAATGCACAGGTATTTATATTATTTTCTAGTACTAATTCACGGGTATTTATATCATTTTCTAGTACTAATGCACAGACATTTATTTTTTTAACCAGCCTGAACTATGAATAGAGAGTTTTTGTACTTGCATCAGTGTAAGCGTCTCAACTGCGTTAAAGTGGTGCAAGTTATTCATGAGTGCATGGCTTGCTGTTAGATGGCTGAAGTCTGGCATATGTGTACATCCTTGTGAGGCAGAAATTTAAATTTTGTATTTTGGTTGTACACTGAATTAAATAAATGATGAATAAGGAAACTTATTTACCACTTATCTCAACTGGCAACAAGAGATTATAGTTATGTCAGTATTGTGCTAATCAATTGGAACTGATATGAATATTTAGTGTCATTTTTATACCATCAAGGACTAACAGACAATCACTTATCCACACTGTGGCCCTTGTCACTTAATAAGTTACTGAGCACACTCATCACTGCAAAAAATATGATTTTAATTGCCAGCTATGTTTAAGCTATAAATTACAGTGTGTGAACTGTTCATAATTAATTGTCTTCCGCCATTTATATATTTGAACTTAGAAGTTTGTAAAAAAAAAATTGTAAAAAAAGTTATGGAGGGAAGCCAAATATTAAGAAGTCTGACATCTTTCTGCTCAGCATTTTAAAAAGTGTATTATTTTATTGATAATAATGGTAATATTTATGAATGATAAAACTATGTGAATGTTATTAACACGAAATTGATGCATAAATTAAAAAACTTAGTTAGGCCTTCCTTAAACAAAACTTGTTTGCTGTGTTCCTACCTACTACCGTAACTCAAAAGTGCTGCTTCCCTAACTTTTTTGTTGCCTTTCAAAGCGTTTAATTTTATTTTTCATGATTTCTGTCCATTTTTCTTTAAAATGACTATGTAAAATCAAAATCTGGATTATACAAACACTTTTCCAAGGATGGCCTTATTCTTAAAAATATTTGTTCTGTGTTCTGACACAGTTTTTTTCATGTACGAGGGGGGATCAGAAAGTTTGTAGACTTTTGCCATAACTTTTTTATTTATCATTGTATTCTAATAATTCTCAGGGAGCCTGTACCACTATATATTTGCAGTATTTTTTCATCATTAGTTTATATTCTATAGTAACTATGGAAACGTTGATTTACGTAGTCGGGACAGTTTTTGCTTTTTTCTTCCTTTTACTATTCAAACAATTGTAGCGTTGCCAAAACATGTTTTATTTTTAAATAAAAAATATCAATGTATGCTGTGTTGTATGCTTGTTTATATCCTTTAAAAAAAATGACACCTATTATTCGCATCTCAAAATGACGTCAATATTATGATGTTACGGTATGCCATTTTGTTTGAAACAAAATGATGTCGGGGCACTTGAAAATGGATTAGCATGTGGCATACCACAGTTCCGTAAAGTTCTGCTCCATGTTAGGTAATACACCTGTTGAAACAGATAAAACAAAAGTATGTACAGTGAGTTTAATATTTCAAGGTCTCTAGTGTTTAAATGTCACAAAAATAATGTATTTGAGATGGCTGGTAAATAGTCATTAAAAAGAGCTTACGGGAAGTCGATTTGAAGACATATTGCAATCAAAGCATGTTTTGCAGAATTTTGTGTCCAGTATACCATCTTGAGATTTCGTTAACATATTCACTCAATGGTGTAGATGGTGGCAAAAACGTACAGACCATGAATGAGTGTATTTTGAGAAGGAGTGACTCAGTAAATTTGATACAAAAGCACCTATTTAAAATACTGATGTCGGTTTTTGTTGAATACAACGTCATCATTTTGCCCCGACATCACTGACTGCTATGCTTTTACTAGCGCCTTATTTTTTTTAATAGTTGACATATCATGCTCTAATTTTCAAAACATGTCCCATATACATTTATTTCAAATAAAATAACACTATTGTGCATTGTATAACTGATATAAATAAGTTATGGCAAAAGTCTATGAACTTTCTGATTCCCCCTCGTAGGTAGCTATTTCTTTGCAATGTTTTGATTTTTAAGAATATCAACGCTTTAAAAGTCGATAAAAAAATCTGGGTAGCTGCTATTTCAGCAGGCAGGTAGGAGCATGACATACAAATATTTTTTTTATGATCGGTCTTGTTGAAAAGAGAATTATTGGAGCTGATTCGACTTTAACATATTCATTTTTGTTTACAGTTTATTATTCTAGTCGTGGATAGTACGGACAGGGAGAGACTGTCAATTACCAAAGAAGAGTTGTACAAGATGCTTGCCACCGAGGTATACATGAGTAACAAATATTTACTTTGTATTAACATATTATAGCACACAAATATTTACTTTGTATTAACATATTATAGCACACAAATATTTACTTCTTATTCAATTGAGAAGCAAGCTCAGAACTGATAGGAATCACTTTTTTTAAGTCCTTTTTCAGGTATAACCAGTACTGAGTTTTGTTTTTGAGGGGCCTTTTGGTCGAGCCTGGAATCAAACCCATGACCTATGGCATGGGCAGGCAACAGCCACTACACTACCACATTGAAGAAAATTAATGAAACTTCAGCCAATCGGAAAGTATTATTGATATTAGGCAGTCATGTTGCTTTTCTGACAAACTGCACTAGAAATATAATCTTTATAGGCAAGAGTATTATTGTATGTTAATGTGCTTGATGTATCTTTGTATTTATGACATATATATTATCACAAATAAATCAAATAAAAAAAAGAGGACCATCCAACATTAAGAACACAATTTCTAAAGTTTTTTCATAAAAAAATAGTTTTAATTTATCGTCATGTCATGTAATAGTTCCGTCACAATGGGAGAATTTCATCTCTTTCCCCAGGGTTAGAATATCTATCCACTAGCCCAGATAAGAATGTGAATATCCTTATCTGGTATGAGAGTAATAAATATACATCCTGGTATATAAGCTATGGTTGAAACCATTTCTATTGAGATGGTGGATTCTATAGTCTTATCTCCTCGGTTGCCATTGTGAATATGTGAATAATTATCACCATATGTTGACCACTTGCACATTTGTTTCACCAGGATTTAAGGAAAGCTGCCGTTTTAATATTCGCCAACAAACAGGACATTAAAGGTTCCATGTCTGCGGCCGAGATATCTCAACATCTCAACTTGACCACGATAAAAGATCATCCCTGGCACATACAGGCGTGCTGTGCATTGACAGGAGAAGGGTAAGCTGATTACAAAATGTAGTAGAATGGCGCGTCCAGGGTCATGAGTTTGCCACAATTATTGTTGGCAACACTGACATTATGCTCAGTGCCTTACATATGACATCTGTCTACTGTTTTAATGAATCCTGTAAGATTGATGGCTTGATTAATTGGGTCATTGAATATTTAGCATAATTTTAATGCCGAGGACTTACAGACAACAGTAAGCCTAACCACTCTTTCCTGTGATCCTGGAAGGTGTACAAATTACCACTACTCAAGTATACCCATTTCCACAAATAACTAATGACTTTCCCTCTTGAATCAGTGGTGAGAGACAAATTATAGTAGTCATGGAGACTGGCCGGGTGGGGATTCAAACTCATGAGCCCTGGATTGACAAAAGTGCTACCAACTGAGCTAAGTAGGTCTGGCTCAATAACTGTTAATTGCACGTCACACGTGACTTCTTAGTTTTGTCTACAGCTGGGTCAGAGGTTATAAAACTTTGTTCAATGCTCAACTCAATATTCCATGCTCTACTCAAGAGCATGCTCAACTCAATATTCCATGTTAACTCAATATTCCATGCTTAACTCAAGATTTCATGCTCAACTCAAGATTCCATACTTAACTCAATTTTCCATGCTCACTCAAGATTTCATGCTGAATTCAAGATTTTTATGCTCAACTCAAGATCCCATGATTAACTCAAGATTTCATGCTCAATTTAAGATTCCATGCTCAACACAAGATTTCATGCTCAAATCAAGATTCCATGCTTAACACAATATTTCATGCTCAACTCATGATTCCATGCTCAACTAAAACATGCATAAACTCCTGATAACAAAATAAATACAAATACCTGATACTTTCTACCTCAAATCAGCATAAATACTTTCAAAATTATGGTCGATTGAAGTGTTTGCACTTCAATTTGTGTTTTTATTTGAATACTCAAAATTGTGTTGAGCATGAAAAAGTTTTACAACCTGCTTATATTTTATCGATTATCAAAATTGTAGAAGTTCCAGTTGTTATTTGTCAAAGCTGTTTTATTGTTAAAAGGGAATTTGACATATTATTGGAACTAGCATGACTATGACATTATAAAGAGGTAATACATCAAATAGTGAAAACCAATAATAGACAACTTTTAAACATCTCTGTAAGGTATTGTGATCTGCAATCATTTAACCCGAAATTAACAGAAGATGCAGTTTCAAGGCCAGTTGTAACTAGATGGAAAACAAGGATAGATAATTAAATAATTACAATTTCAGTGCTCCAAGAAAAAAAAAATTTAGGACTAGCCCAGGGCAAGTAGATTGAAAAAATCTACTTGCCCTGACTGAAAAATAACTTGCCCTGATCAACGGTTCACATGCCCAGATTGTTATTACCAATACACCTTGCGGTATAATATGAAATATGTAAACATAGACTTAAATGTATTCATTTTATGTAGTGTAAGCTCCCCATAACATTAAGCATGTCTAAATCACAAGTTTTAGAGTTTGAATAAGACCGGGAGAAGTGAGAGAAATTCGAGAGAACTGACTATGTCTCTATCAGTATGTTGTATTTAATCTTTGTTCTTTATTAGCATAAAAAAGATGCTAAATATTCAATCAATCAATCAATTGTTCTTTATTGACTATCATTTCTGTTCTGTTGATTCAGTGGCAGTGTGGGAGCAGGAGTATATTTAAAACACTATTTTAAATATCTTTTCTTGTTTTCTAATTATTGTTGTCACAACATACAATAATGGCAATGCCAAGCCTACAAAGCTATTCAATCTATCCAAGAGAACTTGGCAATATGATAAATGAATGCAATTTATGATAGCCTTCAAATATCTAGAAAGTGCAACTAGTCAACTATATTTCAAATATTAAAAAAAACCACATAATTCATCTTAATTGTTGTTTTCAATACTATATTTAAATCGTGCCAAAAAAAATATACGCTGAAACTACACAACCAAAAAGCAATGTTTATTACTATAATAATACCCCACCAACATTTTTCTTTACCGTAAACTCAATTTCAATATCAACTCTCACGTTTTCACAGAAGAAAATTTATATACATACAGTTCCAATTATTGTAAATCTACGAAATACTTATAAAATTACCAGAACCTAACGCTGACATTTTACATAACGCGATCGATCGCAAATTATCTGCAAAAACATAACCAGATTTTAGAAATCGTTACCATTTTGGCAAAGGGAGGTAATTTTATACTCTTCATAATGGAGAATTTGAGAAACACCCGCGAATTACGTCATCGTCTTTTTTTTTTAGTCTTGCTTGGTAGGTGGTAAGAAACTTGTTTACCTTGGGCGTAGATATCCGACCAATCAGAGCGGTTATTAAAAATAGATTAATTTATATTCAAAGCTATCCACCAGTCACATTAGAGGAATTAAAATAGATAAATGAATATGCATGAGAGGTTTACCGAAGTCGCATTATCGGGCATGTGGTATGATAAACACCGCAGGGGTCAATTGTTTATACTGATTAGTTACGGTCTTTAAACAACAGTTTGACCTGTGTCGTTTCGAATAGAGATATTTGCAGACCTTTGTATTGTGAAAACTAGCTTGTCCGATTTTTTAAGACAAGCCCGACGGGCAAGTAACTTTGAAAAAGACACATGCCCGGATCCAGATTTGACAAGCCCCGGGCATCGGGCTATCCTATTCTTGGAGCACTTTATATATCTAAATATTTAATCAGAAAAAAAACAAAGCATATAAATCAATGGATTTACCCTAAAATGTGTTTAAAAAGGGAGAGAGAAAAGAGTGACTAATAATCAAAGAGGCATTAGGAAAGCATGCCCAAGTGGTCTAAGGCGTTTAAACCCCATTTATAAAATTTATACATTGTACGATTTATGCTGCTGCACAATAAAATGTTAAGTATCTATTTAACTCGAGGTTATATTCTCAGTATTTGCTTCTTGTCTACCAATGCATGAAAACAGTACAGTAATGCAGTGTTACCCAAAATCTCAACTCTTGACTTATATAATAGATAATAGTCATTATAAACATACCTAATACATTTAAAAATGCAAGTATTGGCTGGGTATCAAATGTAAATATGGCATGTAAGATGAACCAAAACTACACTTTCTTACATAGTTTTTATTTTTATTCAATCAATTTCATCACTATATCACTTTACTTCATATTGACGCCTTTGGACATCTTTCATATAGATGCCTTTGGACGCCTCTAATATAGAAGGCTTTTGAATTATTGGGTGAATTATAATTATATTAACTGACAGAGAGGAAAACAGTGCAGGATGTGTTCAGATTGCTCGATACGAGCAATCTGAACTCTTCCTGCACTGTTTTCAAAGGCCTTCTGTGATTGGTGCGGGAAAACGTGTATCTATGGAGTAAAGGGTTAAAACAAAAGTTTTACAAATTAATTGCAGTTGACCAATATGAAGTGATAAAAATTATAGCAAACTATGGATAAAAAACATATATTGAATAATCAAAAATTTTTTTAAAGACATTTAATATACATGTACACAGTAAATTGGAAAGGTATATCCCATCAAGGACTTGTATAGAAGGATAGGAAACTTGCATCTCCTGACTAAATGTTGATGAAACAGCACACAAAGGATGCAATCTGATCACCTCGGCCTTTATGCTACGCAATAGACCTCTGACATAATAAGGCGCCATTTTGGAAATACTTTCAGTCACATGATAAAATAAAATTGCGGCCTCCTTATGTCATCTGTTTATATACATGTACATTGAAAATATAAACGTTTGTTAATCAAGACTGATATTTTAAATTTCCCTATAAAAATGACCCATGTCGAGTGTATAAATAAAAAATCGATATAACAACGCCATATATAATCAACTTAATGAAGAAACAGTATTTGTTACTTTCACGCGAATGAACACTGACTTGTAACACAGGCGATTCACGTTGGTGTATTCTAGAGCTACACACGAGGTGTATTCTACGGAGGATACGGAAATACCCGATGTTTCTCGATTGACAAAGGATGTTATAATTTGCATATTAATCATTCATAATTCACAGTCAATTGATTTCTTGTACATAAACTGTAGGTTGTATGTAATCTTAGATGTTTAAATTGTTTCAATCACACAAAATGCTCTTGAATTAATGAATTGAGATTTGAAGGAAAATTTATTGTAATTTGTCGTTATTTTAGGTGCAGTATACAAATTTTATAATCTTCAACAATTGTTAACACAAATTACCGGCAATGGTTTTGTTTTGATGACAATTTTATTCTGCAGTGTAAGAATTTGGATTTGTGTTCCTGAGATGAATAGAAGTTAAGATAATTAAAAACGATATATTGCGAGATTTTGTGTGAATATGCGAGCATTTACACAACCTCAATCAGTGGCCTTTCATACTCTATATAATTCTTTGATCCCTTGAAGTATAATTAATTTAACTTAAATATTTTTTTTGTTTTTTCTCAGGTTGTACCAGGGACTTGAGTGGATCACAAACAATATGAAACGACGATGACAAGTTTAAGAAGCTAGAAGGATGCTATTTTTATATTCAAGTAAATACATATGCCCGTGGCACTGAGAAGTGACACAAGGTTGGGGGGACATCGGGAAGAATGTTGCCACCGTTTCAATTTTTTCACAATACAGAACTAGAATGGTGGGTGGATTCATTGTGCGTTTTGGATATATTTTAATTAGAGCCAGTCTCTATTTGACTTGTAGATGCATTTGAAGACTAAATCTACCGAAATTACAGAAAAAGGTGTACTGGGGCGATTCTTTGTGTCTTTGAGTGGAAGTAAGTTTAAGAAAGGACTATACTAGTAGTACAAACCCATATTGCCATAAAGATTTGTTGAAAAGATAGGCAAAGGAGTTCAATGTTTTGAAAGTCTGATTTTGCCTAATCTATCTTTATAATTAACAAATGCACAAGGAAGATTTTACATTTTTTTCCCTTGAGTGGAAAGCGTAGATAAGGGTGTCATGGTACCATAAAAGTTTCATGAAAAGATGAGCCAAAAAAAAAAAAAGAATGCAACAGCAGATTTTAGCAAATTTGGCCGACTTGTGCAGAAGTGGGAATTGTCATTTTGCATCAGAGGCATTGGGAAGGTCATAGTCTTCATTGATGTCATCATTAAACATGTGCTCTACCGATTTTACACTAAGGACAGATGTGTAGCTAAATAACACAGTGGTGTTGTTGTTGTTGCTCGACACTTGTTAATCACTGGGCGACTTGCAGAGCTAACAAAATAAGTGACAGCTGTTTTCGTGAAAGACAGTTTGTACTCTGTTCTCTAATTATGTGATTACAAGTACTGCAAATAATGCAAAAGATAATTGATACGATCCGGTGTTATAATACCTGACTGATAGAAGAAGCAGAATGTCATTTTAAGTGATTGTTTTTGCCCTAATTGACATCAGTTGGTATTAGTAATTCAGGGATCACTATAATGATGACTGGTTCCCCACAGCAAGTGCTGGTTTCCTATGATGAACATTGGTTCCTCATGATAAGTGCTGGTTTCCTATGATGAATACTGGTTCCCCACAAAAAGTGCTGGTTTCCTAGGATGAACACAGGTTCCCCATGACAAGAGCTGGTTTCCTGTACTGAACACTGGTTCCTGAAGACATCCTGATACATGCAGATCAAAGCTAACAGACAATTAATGTAGAAAGATGTGATTGGGTTTTGTAGTACCCACATGTCGAGGCATGTGTATAAATTATATAAAACTAACATGGTAAGGAGGCAGATACTTTATACTGAAAGAGATTGTGTGAAATACTGTGTTTATGTAAATAGAGTACAAACGCCAATATTTTGAAAAAAAATGTTTGTTTGCTCTTTCTTGATCCCCCATCCCCATATAATAATACTAAATGTTTTGAATCTTTTAGATGATTATTGTTTAGTCTATGTGATTCTAAGGTTTTAAATCCCTCCGCCAAGCAGTCCCGGGTAACCCCAAGTTGGCACTATAGAGTGTGGACTACAAAGGACACAATTTAAAAAAAACTTGCTATTTTTTAATTGTTTGAGATTGAATATGTAGCTCATTATATAAACACCACTTAACTACTTCCTTATCTTTTCAAACTACTCGAGAGAAAGAAGTTCCTGATTAATCTTTCCATTGAGTTGGTTTTACATTGTGAATTTATAATAATTAGTTCAAAACATAGTTAAACATTATATAAACAGTGAGGGAACAAAACATTGGCAAACAATAATAAAAAGGACTAATTATTATTGCACACTCGTGCATTATTGCCTGGATAAAATCTGAACAGTTTTTTGCTGGGCTGGTGGGGAAAGAGCAAACAAACAAAAAACTGTAATTTAATTCTGGTCTAAGTTTCACTATATTGTGATTCTCATCAATTGTTATTCGTGATACTCCTTGTATACACATTGGTTTATTTAAAGGGAGTATATCAGGAAAAAGAAAAGCTATAAATATCTTTAAAATTAAATAATGTTAAAAAGCATGTCATTATTATTAATAAATGCAATTCAAAATCCGAATGGTTTGATATGTCAAATCCATCAAAAATTTACGAAATTGATATTTAGATTGGAATGGTAAAGCTGGATCAAAATCCTCTTTCTTAAAATAGACAGCTCTTAAAAACCTTCACATCATCATTTGGACTCTTTCTAAGATGAAACAATTTTTACTACATGTAAATCTTTTTTGCAGATCAAATTGAAATCAAAATGAAATAGCGTGACGCATTAATTCGTTGCAAATTATGTTGCAATTTTAAGCGGGAAGTCTATTTCAGTCTAACCTAGGCGTGTAGCCAGTTTAGAAAATGTTCAATATTTTATTTTTGCATGTTTAAATAGATGTCCTTTTGGCAAAATGGAGTCAGTGAGTATATATAGGCATGATATATTGCAAAAAATGTTTATACTAGACAATATTGAAAAATCCTGATATACTGACTTTAATATTGTGTATTTTAAAGTTGTGATTTGTGACCGTCAGATTTCCTTATTGAATTGTAAAATATAATTAAAATGTATTGGTACTTATATCATAATTGTAAATGAATTCATTTACTTAATTGTGTAGAAAAAATAGTTGTTGTAAAGGTATAAGTCAATTAACGACACAGGTGCTTTGAATGTGTTCATAGCATTTGCATGATTATCATCACTTACTAATTTGTGATTGGTTAAGAAGTAGTGTTTTAGGCCCTCAGTCGGAGCCTGCAGATCAAGGGTTCATCTAGTTCTTTGCCAGGACCAGGTTTTTTGTTGTCCTCACAGAGCAAGAATATGTATTTATATTTTTGTCTAGTAATGTCTCTGGCCAAAAGTCTTTTTTCACTTATTACTGAAAATCCCAAGATTTTCAATATGTTATTCAGAACACTGCCTGAATATTTTTGCCAATGTTCGATATTTATCCTGAACTTTTTAACCAATTTTGGACAAATTTACTTGGGAGAATTAGTAAAAAGTCAAGTGCTCTGCTCCATCTGACTTTTGGCGAAGTTAGCTCCCTTTGATTATTTATCATCAGTGAACATGACTGATATTGTACATATATATTATACATACATTGTAAGATTGTTGTTTTTGTATGTGCTACATCAGAATTACATGCCAAATAAAGAAATGCGATGGGTGACAGATAAATATACTTGTTACCAAAAAGTAATTGTGAAAATAAAAGGAACATAGCCCAAGTTAGGAAACCGCTTTTCAATATACCAATTTTTCATGTTTAAATGGATATATTTTGGCAATAAGGGGTCAATGAGTATATATAGACATGAAAAAATGTGTATAGCCAGTTTTAAACTTATGAAAATTCCAGATAAATTCCCTTTAAAACATATTTCTGGCTTAGAGAGGTTGGGATAGGAGGATGGATTTATAAAGTTGGGGCTCTTTTTTTTAAATGCCAGTATGAGGTTCTTAAGATCTTTAACCTCTCTGCACCACTGAGGTGAAAAAAGAAGCCCAGCTGGGTGCAAATAGTGTATGTGAGAAAGTAATTTTCAGAAGGAATTAGATTCATTCAAAGATACTTCTCCACCAATAAAACTGGACACGCCATATGTAACTTGAAATGTGTTTAAAATGACATTGAAACCCATTAATTGAAAATTAAAACCATTACAGGAGGTAATGTTTATGCAAGAATTCAGCGACATTTATCACTTGTGGTTTACTTACTGTGTGACATAAGTATTAGGTTGTGTGATAGGAATTTCTCCATAAGTGTCATTCCACCAATATCCATGTTTGATTAAGGTGGACCAGGATAATATCTAGGGAAACTAATGAACAAATGTTTATATACGAGGTATTGCATGTGTGTGCATGCGTGTTTATTGTATGAACTCAGCATGTCTTATTTAATTGATTTCAAAGCATTAACATATAATCTGTATATAAGGCAAATATTATTTATTGAGGCCAGTTTACCGGAACTGCGTTCAGTTTGGAGGAAATAGCATTTATAACCCTAACACCAGTCCTGAGAACCGCCAGAGTAAAGTTAAAGATACAGATAAACATGTGTAATCGGTCAACTCTATTGAGCATCCACTTGTCTAAATAAGTCACAAATTTTATGCTTTCTGAGCAAATTAACCTGTTTTAAGCAACAATTTGTCTTAAAATGCCACTTTTGCTCATTCCTTTGACTAGCTGCTTTTGACAGGTTTTAGTGTAAATTAAAATTATTTTAACACAGTTCCTGCATTTACATTTGATTCTGTGATCAAATGCAAGCAAATGGACAGTTGACTAAAAATTTAAATGGCTGAAACACTGAATATTTGTGTTGCTGAACGCAGTCCAGTTTTTTTTTGAGGTCCAAGGGAGGTAACACCATCAGAAATTTTGTTACTTTAGCTCTCTTTCATTAGTCTTCAAGAATTAAAGAATGAAATGAAAAGGCATTTTTTATTTGAGATAAGAGAAATAATGTTAAAGTGACACTGCAATGTTGAAAATCAATTTACAAAGCATGTGATGTCACTATAAATATGAAAATACAAATAAATCTTTTTTAAAAGTAGAAATTGATATTGCCTTGGAATTTTGTAACTTGTATTTCATCCTTATACAAGGGTTATGCCCCTTTAGGTAAACCCCAACATAATTTATGAAAACCATAATTTATAAAAAGAAAACCCCATAATTTATGTAAACCCCAACATAATTTATGTAGACCCCAACATAATTTATAAAAACCCTAACATAATTTATGAAAACCCGACATAATTTATGGAAACACTAACATAATTTATGAAACCCCAAACATAATTTATGTAAACCTCAACATAATTTATGAAAACATAATTTAGGGTGTGCATAGTCTAAAACAGACCCGGCTCTCCTGATAGGGTTCATGTTGGGAAAACCTTCTTCAATATCTTCTCTATCATCTTTACTATTTCTGATGCAGTTACCTCACCATTGCAGACCATTGTGTTTATTAAAAAAAAAAAACATTACTATATTAAACTACAACAGGGTAATGATTTGAATTGGAAGTGTGTTTGTTGAACAAAGAGAGAAAGCTAGTTGTTAGGATTTCAGATTAAATTCACGATTATACATATTTCTTGATACCATTTTAGGGTGCCATCTTGACAATTTATTAGGTAGATTAAGTGAAGGAAATCCACAAAGCAACAAATAAGTTGTCATCTGATGAATTATTTGTTGAATGAAGGATAATAGAATTTGTTGTTTGACAAACAGGAGGTAAAAACTAATAATTATTTTTGGAACAAGTTTAAAAAAAATTATACTTTGGTCAATATTTCTTCTTTTTTCTTTTTTGTAAATTCAGATACCATACTTTTTTCTTTCTTTTTTTTTTATCATTGATTGTCCTAATTAAAACAAATAAATATGTTTTCCAGTAAAAAAACAATTTGTTAGGTTTTTATTTAAAAAAAGAGAGTACCATGATGTATTAAGTGGTTATAAAAACTATTGCCCTCTGGAGCAATTAACAGTACAGTAATCTGATTTTACAAAGACTGTTACCCTCTGTATCAGTTAACAGTACAGTAATCTGATTTTACAAAGACTGTTACCCTCTGAAGTGATTAGCAGCAGTACAGTAAAACTATTTTATAAAGACTGTTACCCTCTGAAGTGGTTAGCAGTACAGTAACATAGTTTTATAAAAACGTACCTGCTGGAGAGGTGAACAATACACTTCGTGAAATAATAACTGTTTTCCTCTGTCATTTTGGGATTTAAAGCTACAGTTTTATGTGGGGTATAATAATATACACTGGTGTACATGCGTGAGGTTTTTGTGGAATGAGTGCAGGTATGGGAGTCACCCAACAATGATACATCAGTTCATATCTGTCATTATAGTCTTGTTGTATACAGTTTTATTGCCAGTCAAAATTGTTGAAATGTTGTAACACTGTTTGTATTGTGCTGCTGTTTATTAAATATTACATTTTTGCAATGTCTCGTTGTCATTAATTATACTGGTTTGTTTTTTGTTTGTATTATTTTTGCTAGTCTGCAATGTTTGACCTGCTTTTAAATTTGATTTATGAAATTTCAAATACATTGTAAGCGGGGTGCTAGCGGAATGGACAGAGTGTGCGGCCATTCAAGTCAGAGGCTATGTGTACGGTCCCCAGCTAGATCCGATGCCTTTCAAAAAGTGACACTCCATACAGGTACCGGGAATCGGACTCGAGAGCGGTTAAAAAATAAGCTCAAAGTTTTGCATTTGTGCTTAAATAAACTATTAACTAAAAACATTGAAAAGGCGAAAAATAAAGTGTTTATTTTGCTAGTCTTTAATATTTGTAAATGTGAAGTAAGGTTTTTCAGATACATTGAAAATTGAGGAAAATAGTATTTTTAATTCATTTGTGGTATGAAAATGCAATCAAATAATTTAAAAGATGTTTTGGGTATGGAAGGTAATTAGATTTTGTTTTCCTGTAATGAGTCGCAAATGAAATAAAACACCAATTGACAATTGAAACTATAGTCTAACCCATGTGGTCATCTTTTTTGAGCAGCACATTTTCCATTGATCTACTTTCGGGGCAAATCAAGTTGTATTAAGCAATAACCTGTCTTAAAAGGCCACTTTTGCTCCTGGTTAAGACAGGTTTGACTTTATTATGTATCAGTTTTCATCTACATTGTATTTATAACCAATAATTATATATAGATTACATGATTTATCAGTTTTCATAGAGGCCATTTAATTTGTATTCTTATATCCTTCAATACTGATATGTCATCTGTAACTTTCTGTACACTGCCTGTCATATTTCTTCATAAATGACTTCCTGTTAAAATGAAATATGTTTATTGAGCCTACCTTTTTGTACAATACATATTTATTTACATAATCAGTTAAGAAAAATAGGGTCTCATCTTACATTTGTAAAATTTCTCTTCTTAAATCAGAGGAAGAGTCTTGTAAAGAAGGCCTGTATTATGTTGAAGTGTCAAAGGTTACATTCACAAACGCAACATACAGGCATATTATGCTGTTGTTATTTGTTTTTATTATGCAAACTTAACAGCTAGCTTGTGGTCGATAGCCAAGTAACATTCATTGTTTATGGCACTATAGGTTGTCATAAAACAATATCCAATTTATCAGGTAAGAAACTTATTAAAATCAGAGCTGTAGTGCAGCGGATAAAAAGTTGACTGCTAATGCCAGAGGTGGCGGGTTCAATCTGAGGCTTAAACAAAATAACTCTCGCTACTGGTTCTACCCAGGACGCAGACATGGGATCATTTCATTCAAGCTTTGAGCTTTTTTCACTTTAAAGCTAAAAGAAATTAGAATGAACTATTATTATTTTTCAAAGGAGCCGCACAGACCCGACAAATGGCAAGGTTGAACTCGATTTTTTTTACTCCTGTTCATGCATTAAATAAATTTTCATGTGTATGAATGTGAGAAAACATTAATCACCAAGTATTACTGTGTGAACCTTCATGTGTAAAAAATTATTAACATTTTTATATAAAAACTAGGGACGTCATACTAGTTTTAAAAACATAAATTCTTTAGAAAAAAAACAAAACTGATGTTTTTTCATTTGAAGTGTTTATGTCTTACAAAAAATGACATATCTTTAACACTTTTTGCCATATTTGACCACAAATGTGATGACTTTGATGCATTTTAACCATTTGCAAGAGTTATGCCCCTTTTTATTTTTAAAATGGTTGAAATACATCTCTTTACCATTAACAAATAAATCCGAATGGTTTAGTTTGTCACATCTACCAAAATATGACCAAAATCGTTACTTAAATCGGAGTTGTAAACTTGAAACAAAATCCCCATTTTAAAATTAGGCAACACTTAGATACTGCTAGACGACCATCAGATCATCAATTGGACTCTTTGTATGATGAAACAATTTTTGTGTAAACCTGTATTACAAATCAAGTTGAAATCAAAATGAAATCATGCGAATCATTAAAACATCACAAAATATATTGCAATTTTAAGCGGTAAATCTATTTTAGTCTAACCTAGGCGCGTAGCCCAAGTTAGGAAACCCTTTTTCAATATATTAATTTGGCTTGTTTAAATAGGTATGTTTTGGCAATAAGGGGTCAATGAGTATATATAGACATGATATATTGGGAAAAAATGTGTATAGCCAATTCTAAACTTTTGAAAAATCCTGATAAATTCCCTTTAACAATTTTAGAATATCATTGATAAGCTTTATACATGGTTACATAATGCCTTGTCCATGATAACAAATGTAAATGCCGTGCATTGATGCAATGTTCAGATTGTACTTTAGTAGATATGTTACTTTGCATTGCATAGATCAATGCTATGATACAATTGATATGACGCGTGAGAGAACATCGCTTCGCCCACTGACCACGGGGCTTTGTTCTTTGTTTGTCCAAGTAAATACAATAGCCCAAATACATTGTTCAACATAAAAACATTTACATGAAGTTTGTCTTCTTGTTTTTAGTTTATTCAAGTAAACACAATCTAATACAATGTAGTGTTTACTAGAAGTTTGTCTTCTTGTTTTTAGTTTATTCAAGTAAATACAATGTAATACAATGAAGTGTTTACTAGAAATTTGTGTTCTTGTTTTTAGTTTATTCAAGTAAATACAATGTAATACAATGTAGTGTTTACTAGAAGTTTGTCTTCTTGTTTTTAGTTTATTCAAGTAAATACAATCTATTACAATGAAGTGTTTACTAGAAATTTGTCTAAGGAAAATGATGGCGTAGCCACAAATATTGATCACTAATTGGATTATTGGCTTGATTGATTGACAGTCCATGTCGGGTTAATCGTTTCATAGCTGCAATTTTACATGTAAACATTTCAATGTTACTGCCACCTGTTTTTATTGCGTTTGTCATCACTGTTTGTTGGTTATAATGAAATGCTGTCAATTTAAATGATGTGAGAAATAAAATGTATATTTATTAAGGTTTTGTTTTCTCTGTTTTAGTACCACAGCATGGTCTAGTGGTAGAGTGTTCTCTTCACATGCAGAAGACCGTTGGTTTGATACCCGACCAGGTCATACCACAGACTTGAAAAATGGTACTAGAAGCTTCCTCGCTTGATACTCAGCATTTAAACGATAGTTCTAGGTCTGGTCAGACTGGTGTCGGTATAATGTTACTGGGTGGGGTATCAAACAATGTGTCTGGGGCATGATGCTCCAGTGGGACATCCCTCAAAATATTGTCTTGAGTAGACACCATCCTTATATAACTGAAAAATTGTTGAAAGCGATGCTCAACACCAAACAACATCAAGATCTCCTGTTTTAAAGTTTTTATTTATTTTACATCTATTCTGAAACAAGTTCTTACAACTTGGACAGATCAAGCTCTGCTTGTTCCTAGGTAGAACCAGTACTAAGCTTATGTAGATAAAGTGATCCACACATAGCCATGGCGATGGATCGAACTCACAACCCCAGATCTGTGATCTGATGTTCTTGCACTGTGCCATGTGCTCTACTGTTTAAAAATTAGAGTTAATGTTGTGGTTGTCGAACATCTGTCCTTCACTTTCTCAGTTGGTGTCCAAGCTAATATTTCGGATGTATGGACTATGGGTTAGTTGCCGTAACACTGATAAGACATAAAGTATTATATACTATATATATATTATATGAATATGCATTTATTATTGAATTTATTAAACAAGCAAAAAATATTATACAAGGTTCTTTGCTAATGGGATTGATAAATTCAAGGAACTATAGAAGAATATAAATATATATCTCTAATTCCTTGCCAGGAGATGCAAAATAATTTAAAATAAGGGGCCCAAGAGGGCCTGAGGATACTCTACTTTCTCATAGTGACCTAGCACTTTTTGAAATTTCACAATACTAACCCTCTTTGGCGGTCATCTTAACAACTTATGGATAATGACCCCCACCACACCCATACTGAATAAAAAGTTTGCTATGAAAAGGAAAATATTTTAATTTCCCATACCATTCATATGTAAAAAAAAATATAGTCCCTGTACAGAACTCTTATATATCCCAGCCCCTTGATTTGTCAAAACTTCAATCATCAACTCTTAGGGGTTTGTTATGAGCAGAAATGCTTTACTTTAAATAGAATTTTTTTGTACACATGGATTGATCATTCCCTATATATCCCAGCCCCTTGATTCACAGAATCTTCAAGGTTTGCTGATGTAAGGATAATTTATATCATACATGAACAAGTTTGACAGAAAGGTTCTTGAGAGAAAAATTTATTAAAGTTCCCAATTTTAACCATATTGCCATCCCCCCCATCCACCCCCCCACCCCCCAAAAAAAATCGCATCCCCTGGCCTCTTATGGAAATTCAATCCTTTTTATTAATGAACAAATCAAATTTACTGTTACTAGACAATGCTTTAGATCTCAAACTGAACAAAATATTTACACAAATGGACTAAAAAATGAGAATTTTCTATTTTCCCATAAACCGGGCCCGATTAGCTCAGTCGGTTACGCGTCTGACTATCAATCCAGGGGTCATGAGTTCGAATCCCCCGCCCAGCAACAGTCTCCGTGATGATTGATATATGACATTGCGTTTCATTATCATTCGTCTCAAACCACTGATTCAAGTGGGAAAGTTATCAGTTACTTGCAGAGACGAGGTGTGCTCGAGTACTGGTTAATCCCAGGAAGCAGTGGTTAGGTTAACTGATCGTCTGTTAGCCCTCGATGGCATAAAAATGACGCTAAATATTCAATCAATCAATTTTACCATAGTATTCCTATGTAAAACTCAAAGTCCCTTACAGGGCCTCTATACACCCCAGTGTCGCTTGATTTATACAAACTTAGAACTCTTAATCATAGGGATAATTTATTATCAAATATGAACAAATTCAACTGACAGGTTGTTGAGTATAAGATTTATGAAAATGTTCAATTTTAACCATTTTGTGACCCCACCTGACCCCTTTTAGAAAGTCAATATTTCTTAAAATAAGTGAACAAAATCTTATTTGTTATGACTAGAAGATGCTTCAGAACTCAAATTAAATAAAAATAAAATTTATAAATGGAAGAAAAAATTAGAATTTTCCGGTTTCCCATAATATTCCTATATAAAACTCAAAGTCCCCTGTAAATACAAGCCCCTTCATTTGTACAAACTTTAAACCCATACTCATTGAGATAACCTATAATAATTGTGAACAAATTTGACTGACCGGTTGTTGAGAAGATGATTTTTGAAAATTTTCTATTTTAACCCTTTTTTTACCCACCCTGGCCCCTTATGGAAAGTCAATTCTCCTTATTGAACCAAATCTTATTCCCTATGACTAGATGATGCTTCAAGACTCAAACTGAAGAATAATTTTGCCCAAATGATTGAAAAAATGAGAATTTTCTGTTTTCACATAGTATCCCTGTCTAAATGATACAGGGCCCCTATAAATATTATTAATTCTTATCTTCATTCAAACTGCTACACATATATATAATTTATGCCAAATACGAAAAAAATTGACTGAACGGTTCTAAAGAAAACTTTTTTTTGTAATTCCTATTTTTACCCTTTTTGGGTCCCTCCTGACCCCTTAAGACAGGCTCCCAGTCATTTTTCCAAATCTTTATTATAATGACATGTGTCTCCTAAATGAACCCTTGGGGCGGGGTCATTTTTAACCCTAGGGACACCATTTGAACAAATCTAATAGAACTATAGTTGGTTATCATAACAACATAAATATTTACAAAATCTGTTGGGCGGTTCATAAGAAGAAGATTTTTTAAGTTTTTGACTATTTTTAGTTATGGCGGTCATCTTGAGTTTCAGATCGAAAAAAAAAACTTCTGTATAGTCTCCTATGCAATAGAAAGAACTATGTGAAGTTTGAGTTCATTTGGCCTAGTGGTTTCAGAGAAAATACTGCTAATGGATGACAGATGACAGACGACGTACAACGTGCCATCAAATAAGCCCTTCTGGCCTTTGGCCAGTAGAGCTAAAATTAAGCTTCGTCGGCAGTAACCATCATGTATAGAATACTTTAACTTGTTTCAGAAATCGTTTGACATCTTCAATAATAATGATATTCATGCTAAAGTTTGTGCTTTTTTTGTCTTTCAAAGCATACATTTTACGAAATATACAGACTTAAATTACATCTTCACTTGAACTGTATCAAAGCCGGGCTCGATTAGCTCCGGCGGTTACATGTCTGACTATCAATCCAGGGGTCGTGAGTTTGAATCCCCCGCCCGGCAACAGTCTCCATGATGATTGATATACAACATTGTGTCTCATAATCATTCGTCTCAAACCACTGATTCAAGTGGGAAAGTTATCATTTACTTGCAGAGACGGGGTGTGCTCAAGTACTGGTTAATCACAGGAAACAGTGGTTAGGTTAACTGATCGTCTGTTAGCCCTCGATGGCATAAAAATGATGCTAAATATTTAATCAATCAAGCAATGAACTGTTCAGTATATCACACATGGCCTAGTTTGATCATTTTCATTAAAAAAAACAATCAATATATGGCATTTTTAAGAAATCTGAATTCTAAGATGGCTGTGACATAGCATTCACCTCAAACAATAATCTAGTGTTTACGTATTTAAGGGACACACGACAACAGTTTTTCTCTTGCATGGTAACGTTGATAATATGACCCAAATGAAAACATTAACTTCCAAGTGTTATAGGTAACATACTGACACCTGGGCCAGCCAGACCGAGAACTGTCCTCTAAATGCTGAGCACCAAAAGAGTAAGCTGCTAGTACCATTTCCTAAGTATTTTGGCCCGGGGATCGAACCCACGATCTTCCACATGCGAGGCTAATGCTTTACCACTTGACCAATGCTATGGTGTTTCATAATACGCGTTTGTTGCTAGGGAATATCATTATTATTTCAATGGGTGAGCAGTAACCATTTATTATATATCTGTTTTAAACGATGAAATTATCAAAAAATTGTTTCTTTTATAAATATCTATAATTCACCAAAACATATACAGAATAACATTGAAAGATACTTATGGATGAAAAGGGGGCATTAATTAATATTCACCAGCACAGCTAAACGTAAAGCACTGCTGGCCCAGGCCTGTACTTTATACTAGAAAAATAAACAAATCTGATTTAGTTGAAATTCCCGTAAGTAATTGGTATGTTTTACATAGAAAAAATACACACAAAAGCCCTGAGAATTCCCCATTGGCCGTTTATATTTATAAAAAAAAATCTGGGGGAGGACCCCAGACCCACCGTCAAAATGTATTGACCTGCATTTTTATACTGACCAACCTTCTCCCCTGATATTGACAGCATGGTAAAATCTGAACAGGTTTGGCACAGTGTATGAAAGGAAAGTCATGACTTCCCTGTTAGTTCGTTGTGTTTAATTTGTTTAATAATATAAAAATGAAAGTTGTATAATATACATGTACATGCATAACAAATGTATCAAAACTTAAGTCTACTTGTATCTGTTTAAATAGTTTGTAGAAATGTGTTCGTGGGACTGTTCATATATATTTCTAATTATATTAAGTATTTCTTGTTATTGCTGCTGTGAGGGCCGGGTGTACAAATAATTGAAGATTTTGTTACCCAGTTAATGTTAATGGGTACTGGGTACTGGGTACTGGGATCTTGGGTATTGTAGCCTACATGGGTATTACATGTGGAATACTATTCCGTCATAAGACAGTGTTTATGTGGAGACATGGCGTGTATTTGTTTTAGTCTAATATCTAAATTGACTCAAGGACTTGTATGTCATTCCTTGACTGACTATATGGAAATAAATGTTTTTCTTCTTTTTTCCAGAACACCAAACCTCCAAAGTATTCCGAACTTTCACAATCACTACATGCAGTACATGCATCGAAGTGAGGTGGGTTTTTGGATTACTGTACTTGCACAACTTTTTCGCTGCACTTTTTCGCACCTCTTATTTACTTTGCACAGGAGTCACATTGTGTGAAAATTCACCTTTTTCTTTTGCCAATATACTGGTATACCCTCAACTTCAGTATTGTCACCAGTGGAGTGTTAGAAGAAGAAAATAGTGGAAAATGAAAGAGATGAGTTAGAGCAGGAAGATTAGTACAGATAGATGGAAGTAAAGAGAGGTAAAGAATAAAAGAGGACAGAAAAGTTTAAGAATTAAATGAGCCACGAGTGCTGGGTCTTCAAGACCTGAGCCTTGAAGGAATCCAGCGACTCTGCCAGACAGGTGTGAGCGGGGAGCTGATCCACTGCACATTGGTTCTTGGGAAAAAAGAAAATCGTGTGTAATCCCTGTGTGCCCGTAGCTGATGATATTGATGTTGGCGTCTACCTGTGCCTCTGGCGAGGTAATCATTCTGATTTATGGCTACTATCTTTGCTCGAGATATCTCCACTCCAGACTATGCAGCATGTCGGTAACACTCGATGTGTTATGATACCTGTTCATAACCCATCTTGCAGCTCTCCTCTGTACTATTTCGAACTGGCAGACTAATCGGTGATTAGATATGTCACCTTAGGATTCCTTGTCCTTGGTGGTGCACTTTGGGTCCCAGACTGTGAAACAGTACTCCAGTTTGGGAAGAACAAGGGATCTATAGGCTCTTTCTTTGATAGTCTGTGAGTCGATTTTAATGTTGTATTTCAGAAAACCTAGAATCTGACTGACTTTAGAGGAGACAGAGTTGAGTGTTTATTCCACTTTTAAGTCGTGGCTAATGCTAACACAAAGATACTTCATCAGTGGGACAGATGAGAGTATATGACCATGAAGAGAATAGCTGTGTAGAATAGGGGTTCTTTTAGCGGTGATATGAATCACCTCGCACTTGTCAATGTGAAATAACATCTGCCATTCGGCTTTCCATCTTTCAAGATTTTGAAGATCATCTTGCAGCTTGTCGCAATTGTTCGGACCGTGTATGGATAGTGTGTCATCTGCAAAAAGATGGACTGTACTGTGGGTGACGTACTCCGGGAAGACGATAATATAGACCAGAAATAAAGCTGGTCCAAGGACCAAGCGCTGAGGAACGCCTGAAAGTACAGGGTCAAATGAAAAAGCTTTCCCCTTTAGTACCATTCGCTGGGAATGCCCGCCAAGAAAAGAACCGGTCCATCCCAAGGCTGATCCATTCACTCCATAAGATGAGAGTTTGGAGAGAAGCCTAGCGATTTTGTGCCACCTTAACGAATGCCTTGGCAAATCCATTACCACTACATTATTTTGTCGGCCTTTTTGCATATTAAAGGCCATGTCATTTATAAATTCAATAAGTTGGCTTTCACAGCTACTTTTTTTCGTGAAAACCATGCTGGAGAGGATATAGAATGTTGTGACTATTGAGATGCTGCTAAGGTTGCTACACATAATGTGCTACAAGAGCAGCTTTACAACAGATACAGGACGGCAATTGGAAGGAATAGTCTTGTCCCCTTTTTTTTTAGATCCGGGTTACATTGGCCTGTTTCCATACATCGGGGAGGGTTTCCTGTTGAAGTGCGGCATTGAAAAGTAAGTATTGGTGCAAGTTCCGCTGATAGACCCTTCGACACTGCTGGGCTAATATTATCTGGGCCTGGTGTCTTGGACACTGAAAGGACAAATGGAAGAAAATAATTTTAAGTATTTCAATAAAACTGGACATGCAGAAAGTTGTAGAAAATGGCATTCAATCCGATTTGAAAAAAAGTCCGGTCAACAAATAATAGAAAAAACTCTGATTTTTACCGCTGTCCAAAATCATATCACGTTATCGTTTTTCGCGAGATTTCGCAAATTTTATTTATCCAAGGATGTAAACAACTATGCAAATCCGTAGTAAGTATCCACTACACCCCATCTAATAGACTACAAATATAGTCAGCTGTACGTCTGTCATCAGCGTCCAAATAAAATATTTACCAACTTTACCTCAGTCAGAGACATGTTAATAAAAATTAACTCACTGTATACCAAACAATAATTTTAGATTGATAAGTTGGTGGGTGGGGTGTGACAGTCGTGTGTTGTATTTTATAGGCATTCGGGGTCATTTGTTAAGGTGTCTTTTTTAATAGATTGCTATGTGTATGCTTTACTACTGTAGTGAATGTACATAGGTCACTTACAACAGCCTCGATGTTAAGCTAGCTTTTATAGGGACATCCTGTCACTCGGGATTTGCAGCGGTTAACATGCTTACTCCAAGACACAGAGTGGCCCCCTTTTGCGACATACTGCACCTCTAAGTAGCCTTTTTAAGATTTTTATTTTGCAGTATGAGTAGATAGATACTATCATAGACAGATAGCTCAATATAGCTAGATTTTGTGACGATACCATTTGTTCAAGTACCCGCTTAGCACACTGTCACATGTATGGAGGTGTCCCCATGTGGGTTCAAATCAGTGACAATTTATGTCTTTGGTTCAAATCCCAACTAAGATTACTGATTCTTGTTTCATGTGTCACTGTGTGTACGTTTCAGTGGTTGCCTTTGTTCTCCAGATTGCCGCGATGCCTCTCAAAAAACAACACTCGGTACTGGATTTACCCAGAAAGCAGACTTGAGAGTGGTTCATATAAGCTCTGAGCTGTCTTTGCAATTGAGCTTAAATGAGTAAGTATAAACTAAAATTTCTCCCCTATCATATAGTATGGCAATGTGGCTGTGTTTGTGTAGAATAATATTATTGTAAAGAAACTGGAATCATGAAAATTTTAAGAATATAAAATAAACATTTAACTACTCAAGACTGATTAGATAATTTTGTTGATGTGGTAAAACAGAAATAGTAGAACATTGAATATCACAGTTTAAAACTTATTTTCTAACAAGGAAGAAAATAGGAACAAGAGTTAATAAATTAATAATTATAACCAATCTGTAGATCTTACTTTGAATACATTGTTTTGAATTTCAAGTCGAAACATTCTATCAACAAATCTTTGAACATTGTTTAGTTTTGAGTAATTATATCACTCAATCTCAAACGTTTAATTACATAATTGCGTACACCTATATATTACGTGTAAATACATAAATGTATCTAGAGGAAATATTGCAAAATTTACAGAGACCACATGGCCAGTACTGCTGTTAATGAATTGAGCAAGTGCTGCCAATTTAGTAAAAATAAATGAAAATGTAGGTTTCATATTATGTATACCAATAGATGAATTTTATTCACTTACATGTCAATTTCAATATAAATAATCTGATATCTGACTTCCCTTCGTCCACCCAGAAATATTTTTGACAGTTTGAATAATTTATTATATTTCTTCAAATACAAACAATGACATTTCCGATATAGGAAACATACAAATAATTATTAATACATATATTTCCAATATACTGAAAGCAAATTACAAATATTGTGAAATTACAATTATATATATAATTGTAATCTTACAAATATTTTAGACCTATCTATGGTCACATATATGTACAGTATATAAAAAAAGTATATATAAAATATACTGAAATCAGCTTACAAACAATTTTCAATTGCTACTATTGTTAATATTACTTTGTTAATAGGCTCTGAAGTGTAAGACAGTTGTTGGGGAAGAGAACACGATGGAGATGATGGCCATGGCATCTGCGTCAAGAGATTTGGGAAATAAAGGTATAGTATCATATAAGTTTTACACCAGATACCAGCAGAAAGACAATTTCTATCCGCCACTCAAGATGCAACCTCTTACGACATTCTTGAGATACATTGGCTTTAAGTCTGCTATTATTCATTTGACATTCATCTGAACCACATGGTTGTGCTAATTTTACCACCATTATGAACTTGAGCTTTATACACATGATGCCTATTTGAAGGATTCCTGCAGAGATTGACAATGATACCATTCTTACCCAGAACCGCACAGGTTATAACTAAGCAAAGATTTTATTTAAGAAATTATTAAGAGTTTTAAAAAAACTAGTGGTGTTGCTCTATATTTGAAAATACTGGTTTGACATGAGCTGGGCCTGATTAGCTCAGTCGGTAGTGTATCTGACTATCAATCAAGGGGTCATGAGTTTTAATCCCTGCCCGCCCCATTTCCGTGATGATTGATATACAACATTGTGTCTCATTATCATTCCTCTCTCACCGTTGATTCAAGTGGGAAAGTTATCAGTTACTTGCAGAGATGGGTGTGCTAGAGTACTGGTTAACCTTTCAGGATCTTAGTAAACAGTGGTAAGGTTAACTGATCGTCTGTTAGCCCTGGAAGGCATAAAAATTATGCTAAATCAATCATTGTTTGACATGTTTATGTTTGTTTGAATATTCCATGTAATTTTTATGCCATCGAGGGTATACAGATGGTCATTTAACCTAACAACTGCTTCCTGATATCTTGGAAGGTTAACCAGGACTTGGCCGGGTCATACCAAATACTAAAAAAATGGTACTGAAAGCTCAGAACTTAGAGGATAGTTTTAGGTCTGGTCGGCCTGGTATCAGTACAATGTGACTGGGTGGGATATTATACCATACCATGTGTCTGTGGGACTCCAGTGTGGCAGCGCTTAGAATACTGTCTCAAGTAGACACTGTTGCAATATAACTGAACATTTTTTAATTCAACACTAAACACAGCAACAACACATTGATGATAATTTAAGGTTTGAACATTGTTAATGACTATTTTATTGTGAACACTTTTGTGTACTGTAATTCTTAAGTGATGAAAGTGATTTTACAAAATTTGTAATTTTTTTTCTACTTTGGCCATAATAAATAAATTGCTTGACTGTCATCCCCACCCGCCCTGTAATTTTCATTCCGCCCCGACCCTTTTCATTTTCATAAAAAAGAAATTTGTGGGAGGATTTTATTTTTTTATTTTTATTTTTAAAATTTTTGATGTTTTATCAAAAAAATAAAAAAATAAAATAGAAAATAAAAAATAAAATAATCCCACTCTCCCCGTTTTTAAGAAAAATTTGGCTGATAATCCAATTAATTTATAATTGCCTTATATATAATAGTTGAACTGGATAATGAATGTTTGTCTTTGTTTCCAGATGTGGCAGTGGAAGTAGAAGCTGCAGTACCAAGTCTTTCAACTAACATGGTACGGGAATATGACAAGCTTACACAAGGTAGAGGTTTGGATAGAAATTTCTGTCCCGAGCAATAACTGTTTTGGCAGTTAACAGTTATCTCAAGGGATGGAATTTTATATCTTAAACCAAAAAGCCATGAATGATTCTTTTTCTTGCAAAGTAAACAATTTGAATATTCATTTTAATTTGATTCATCATTGCATTTTTACCGCGATTGCTTATTAGTTGTCAAATTATATATATAGTTTATGTCTTTCTAGGTCATAAATGGTTAAACCATCAAAGCATGATAATTTTATCTCTGCCCTGAGATGAGATAAAAATATCTAACTTCCAGAGAAAAAGCAGAACTTTATCCAGTATAAAAGAATGGGGTTTAATGCCATTTTCAAGACATTGCAGGTTATATATGGCATATCCAGTTTTACTGGTGGAGGAAGACCTCAGACTAAGTCAGACTGAGTAGAACCACTGTCCTTACACAAGTAACTGGAAACTTTCTCACATAGAGTTTTGGAGTGAGCGGAACTTGAACCTGCAACCTTAGCGAAAGAGAGGTAAGTGATCTTGAGATGGTGCCTTAGACCACTCGGCCATGGAGGACCCTTGAGTATGAAAGAAATGGGTTTACTATTTTCTATAGATCAGAATATTTTATCTGTTGGTTTATATAGAGGTAGCATAAACAGGTCTCGACAATCACAGTGACACCATTTTTTAAGGGGGATACCTATTTTTGGAAAGTTTGGATCTGTTTTGGGCTGTTTAAAAAATTGTTTTTTTTTAAAAAAGATTCGACTGTTTAAAAATTAATTTTAAAACAAATTGCAATATTGACACTTTGTAATTTAACTGTGTATAGGCAATATTTTTAAGAAGTTGTTGCATATTTTTATGATTAGGACATATAGGGAAAGCGTTTTTTAGGATGGGACACTAGATTTCAAAAGTGGGTATTCTTTATGGATACCTTAAAAAAAAGACCTGTAAGAGTCAAGGCCTGCTAAATTAGCCTGGTAAAGAGATCTTACCATGTGAGTGGGAAAGTGATCTTACCTTAGGTCACACAGCTAGAAATGACCTTGGGTGGGTGGTATTCACCAACCATTCTTAAGTATATGGTTAGATTTGAATTCAAGAATTAATATTGAAAAACACACTTTGAGACAAATTTTGATACCAATATTTACAAGCATGTAGGGACACCTTATATATATATACAATGTATATATATATATATATATATAATCCAATAAACTCTCATATTTATTCTTTATGTCATTGTCAACTAGATATCTAAGGTTGAAATTTGGATTTCCAAGCTCAAGTCTAATAATATTTTCAAGAATTGTTGGTGAATACCACCCCTGGTATCAATAGATTGTATAAATGTCCATATATGATGTTTGTATAAATCAGGAAATGAAAATATTTCATTGGGTACATGTTTTGTTTAATTCTGGGTTTTCCGTAACAACCTGGTGCAACTCACTGAGTTATTCACAATCAAGAGGAAATTGATCACAAATACAATTTAAATGAATCTTCAAGCACCTATTTACCCCCAACAATAGGGAGTGTTGCCCCCTCAACCCTAAATGAGGAAGCCGGGGACCCCAGACCCCAATCTTGCGACCTTTTTCAATTGAGCCTACTACACTGAAATGTTTTGAACATGCTTAAATGGTGACCTCAACAGTGACCTTGATACAGCGCTTTATACCACTCGGCTACAAACGACGTGGTAGTTATGTGAACTTCAAAATGCCATTATGTTAGCGTTGTATATAATAATTATTTGATGTAAGTATTTCTTATTTAACATTTTTAAAGGGTCCTCCATGGCTGAGTGGTCCAAGAGACTGTCCTTAAATCAAATCTCTTATCGCTGAGATTGTTGGTTCGAGCCTTACTGGGTCCAAAATCTTAATGTGAGAAACATGGCAGTTACATGATGAAGGATGCTGGTTCTTCGAAGGTCTTTCTCCACCAATATAACAGCATTTCATGCTGGTATATACTAACCTTTAATTTATCGTAAATCGTTTTAAACCCCAATTTGTAAATATTATTTATCTTTCAGATATTCTCTCATGTGATGGCAACCATAGCCAGCAGCTGGGTGGATTGCATACCTGGAAATAAAGATGAATTTCTCAGCGCGAGCTTCCAGTCAGAAAATGTTCTTGTATACTGCGATCTAAACTCCAACACATTTTGTATATCTGGGTCACTGGAAGACATCATAATTTGCCGAAATAAATTACTGGATTTGTTGCCGAATAATAAAGAAAATTTGCATTCAATTGATCTTGACAGTTTTGATAAAGAGAAGGGGGAGAAGAGAGTGAAGCAGCAAAAAGAGATTGGCATAAACTGTAATTTGATTGGACCTGAAGCGTGTGATGTCATTGAGAAGTCTAAAGTTAATGATGGATATGTGACAGATGTAGCTGAAAGTTTTCCTGGGAGTGCTGCTAATGATGTTGTTGATGATGATGCAACTACGATGAATGATATTGATGAAATTATTTATGAGAATACTGGAAGACAAGTTTCTGGTTCTAGTTACAGTGTGAGGGATGACTTAGGTGAGAAGAATGTGAATGAGAAAACGGACAGTGATAGTCTTGATATTGAAGAAGAAGAAGAAGAAGAAAAGATTAATATGCCAATTGTTTCAAAACGAGGAAGATTAATAAAACGTCCATCAAAATTGCAACATTCTGTTTTAAGTTTCAGCAAACTCCAAGAAGTGAGTGATGACATTAATAATGACATTGAAGCTTTAACAACATCAAAGGTTAAACGGAAAGTAGGACGTCCAAGAAAAGTGTCAACATTGAATAAGACTAAAAGAATGAAAACTTCCATGATAAGTGTTGAAGAAGTGCAGAGAATAGTGGAGAAAGAAAAAGAACAGGAGAGAATAGCAAAAGGTTTGTCAGAAGAAAATAAAACAGACATAAACGAAGACAATGTTCTGCAAAATTTATTTCTTAATAAACTGAATGAGATTCAGGAGAAATTTGGAAAAGCAGAAATGGTTTCTGACAATAAAACTTTAGAGAGCAAGAAAAACATACGCAAGTATTATGAAGACAAAATGCCATTTAAATATTTCTGCAAACAGTGTTCTTTCAAGTCAAAAAGATTGGGTCATTTTCAAAACCACCAGAATCTTCATTTGAAGAATCCGGATTTAAAATTGCATAAATGTGATATGTGCGATTTTTCAACTGTTCGGCAAAGTGTCCTTCAGCGTCACCACCTGTCGCACGAGTCTGAGTTAATCAAATGTCATTTGTGTTCATACAAAACTAACAGCAGTAAACAACTCGAGGGTCATCTGAAAAAGCACACGAAGCGGCGCCCATCAGATGTCATACCGCACCTGCAATGTAGTTTGTGCAATTTTCAAAGTCTTTCAAAAACTAAATTGATGAACCATCTTCAGCAACACGTGAACACGTCAACTGTGGACGGCTCTCCGGTGTTTCAGTGTAATGAGTGTCAGTATAAAACACATCGTAAGGAACATCTGGTGCGCCACAAAAATAACGTCCATTCAAACAGACGACCGTATCTGTGTGATTTGTGTGGAGCTGCATTTAAAAGGTTAGTCACATGAGGTCAACCACAAAAATATATATTCATTTAAGGTTGTTTTTTTTTTGTTAGATTGTTGTAATATTTAGTGCCATCAAAAGGCATTTTTATGCCATCGAGGGTTTACAGTTACAGACAATCAGTTAATCTAACCACTCTTTCCTGGAATCCTGGAAGGTTAACCAGTAGTCAAATTCACCCCGCTCCGCAAGTAACTTTCTCACTTGAATCGGGTTACAGAGAGATGAATGACAATCAGACTTAATTATGTATATCAGTCGTCACAATGACTTCAGCTTTCCAGGAATTCAAACTCAAGACCCTTTTAATTTTCATAAAAAAAAAAAAAAATGAAAAAAAAAAAAATCATCAAAAATTTTAAAAATAAGAAATAAAATGTTCCCGTTTTTTAAGATAAATTTGAATGATAATTTAGTAATTAATTTATAATGGCCTAATCTGATCTATTAAGTTTCTCATACACATACATCAAATAGAGATTTTGAGATAACTTGGCACTAATGTTCAAAATAATGAGACAATGTGTTTCTTGTAAGACCAAGGTTCCGAACTCAAAGGTCAATGTCACATGTCAAGATTCAAGGTCAGAAATGGGTAAAAAAATTAATCTGCTTCATATCTTATAACCTGTGGACAGATTGTGGATTAACGTGGCACAAATGTTAACCACAATCAGAAAACATGTCGTATGCAAAACCCAGGTCCGTAGCTCAAAGGTCAAGTTCACACCTAGAAGCTGGTGTCTTGAAAATCACTTGAAATATTTTGAAATAGCATGGCACAAATTATCACCATGATAATGCATTGTGTCATGATTTAGACAAAGGTGTGTAGCTGAAAAGGTCAAGGTCATACTTAGATGATCATGGTCAGAAATAAGTACAGTCAAAGCTGTGTAAGCAGACACCTCTATTAAAGCTGCCACTTGTCTTAAGCAGCCACATTTGCTATGTCTTATTTTTATGTTTTCAGTGAAAATTAACCTGTATTAAACAACAACCTATCTTAGAAGGCCACTTTTGCTCCTTCCCTTGACTGGCTGCTTAAGACAGGTTTAACTGTATAATTTTGTGTGTGCTGCATATCTTTGAAACCACCTGTTAGAATTTGAAATAACTTTTAAACAAATATTCACTATAATGAGACAATGTTTAGCTCACAAGAACAGGTCTGTATCTCAAAGGTCAAGGCTCAAGGTCAGAGATACATACAATATTTGGTGTCCACTCCATATTTTGCATGTGTCCTATGGACACATTTCTTTTACCAGGTAACCACTGAATGTGATTAGTCTCCTGATTTGTGTGTGCCATTAAAATTGGATCTATAAACGACCCTAAATGACTGATATATTTACCTTGAACATTCAACCATACTTGATATATTAAACTAGGTTTCAAGTAAGAAAATTATCAGTCACTTTCCAAAATAGTAGTTAGGGAAACAGATCGTCTATTAGCCCTTGATGGCACAAAAATGGCGCCATATATTAATTCAAACAAATCCCTTCATTTTGAGAATACATGTACCAATAATTTTATTACTTTGACGGATATAAATTTCAAAATAAGACAATTTTCTGCAATTTGTGTGTTTAAAATTATTCTTTTGATTACAAAATATGTATGCTACCCTGAAAAACACCCAACAAATTACTTGAAATTCTATTTCAACTACAGCTTACACTATACGACCAATTTGCTGAATTAAAACATCATAAAACATTTATGTACAGGAATTCAGTTGCCTGCGAATTTTGAATGACTAGATTGCAAAATACCGTTACCAAAAATCTATATTTGATGTTTTCAGAATAGATGCTCTGGCTGCCCACAAGATTACCCATGTAGAGAAGTCACGGCGGAAACTTCCATACTGCTGTGTACATTGCAAGAAACCATTCAAGTCGAGGGTCTGTCAATGTTTTATTTGTCTTTTGTAGCGATTAGTGGTATTTAGAGAGCATTTTTAACTAAACATTCATTAAAAAACTTATTCAGTTCATGGAAAAAACCAACTTCCCAAAACATTACAAACCCCAGCGGACAGTGTGTTTTTTCACCAGCAAATCTTATAACAAAACCAAGATGTTCAAGATATTTGTTTTTATAACATTTATATAAAAGGTTTTGTGATCAGATTACAAGATTGTGTTATTGTGAAGGAGATGATATAAAGTCTAACAGTACACACTAGCTTTGCCTTGATCATGTTCGTCTTTTGTTATTTTAAAAGCAAGCATCCAAGATGATCAAGATTAATACGTCTGTATTGTCAGAAGCGTATATTTCATAACATTTAAATGAACCGGATGGTTGACAGGTAGAAAATTGCCTGCCACATGTGCTTGTGGTGCGTAGTCCGACCTTTGACAAGAAAGGGAAAAAAATAATTATACAATTTCTGAATTAATTTTAGCAATAGCTTGAGGTTCAGTGCAACACTAGTCTATATACATTCTTAGTATATTTTAAGTTAGAGTAGTTTTGTACTGGAGCTGTGTTTTAATGTTATTTGTTTCACCAGCCAAAATCTCAAAAAGAGTTGATGTTGCATGGTATTTAGCAATTGCTTTCAACAATTTTTTCAGTTATATCACGACTGTGTCTACTTGAGGCAGATTCTAAGCGCTACCGCGCTGGAGTATCAAGCTGCAGACACATGGTAGGATACCGCACTGAGTCACATTATACTGTCACCAAACCAACCAGACCTAGAACTATCCTCTAAATGCTGACCTCCAAGCAACTGTGATTGGCAGATATTTCATAATTGATTTATTTCACAGTATTTCACATTGATATTTGTTTTTAATGGCATTTACATAAAACTCTTTCTGGTTAAGTAGGTCAACTGTGTTATATTTGTAGATGACTTGTGTTTTATTTAACATTCAAATATTTCGACAGGCCCATCTGAAGGAACATATGTCGGTGCACACCAACTTGCGCTCCTTTCAGTGTCACATCTGTGGTCAGATGTTCAAGACCCGTGCCGTGCAGCGTAAACACCAGCAGTGCATCCACTACAATCCGCGGTCCTTCAAGTGCACCACATGCAACAAAGACTTCAACACCAAGTATGCATTACAGAGACACGTGCGCACGCACGAGTTTGACTCAGTTAATCAATCCCAGCTTCAAATTCAAACTAAATTGAGCACTCCAGCCCAATTAATGCAAGGTCAAGGTGATTTTAAATTTTCTCAAGGTCAAAGCCAACAAGGTCATGTCTTTGATAAACGACAGGTAATGCAGGGAGAGGAGACAGTGGATGAAAACGTTAGTGCAATACAGACAATTACTATAGCATCGGAGAACATGGACGAGTTCACGCAACAGTTACAGGAGGTCAGCGACCATCTTCAGTCGGCCAATGGAATCAGAGAAGTTTACATACAAGGTATGACGTGCAGATATAAGTATGTAAAGGGACCAAAGGCAATGATTGGTTGTTTGGATATAGCTATTTAAAGAGATGCATGACTATAATTGGTTGTCTGGATAAAGATATTTAATTAAAGGGGCACACAGTGATGATTGATTGTTTAAATGAAAACATTTAAAGGGACACATTGAAATTATTGGTTACTGTTATTTAAATAAATATAATATTAATTAAAGGGACACAGGACAATGATCAGATGATTAATAAGGCACATAACATAAATCGATGATAAAATAAAGTGATGTCGTAATAGACATGTTTTGGATCTTCCTTTGCTGGGTGGTGAAAGGTTCCTTCTCAATTGTCAGTTTGAGCTGTGCTCTGTCCTACGATTTAATATGACAAGTTGCATGTCAGTAAGGTCAGTCCGAATCGACAAATTACCATGTCAATTAGGTTGGTCCGAATTGACAAGTTACCATGTCGATAAGCTCAGTCCGAATTGACAAGTTACCATGTCAATTAGCTCTGTCTGAATTGCCAAATTACCATGTCAATTAGCTCAGTCTGAATTGACAAGTTACCATGTCGATAAGCTCAGTCTGAATTGACAAATTACCATGTCAATTAGCTCTGTCTGAGTTGACAAATTACCATGTCAGTTAGCTCAGTCTGAATTGACAAGTTACCATGTCGATAAGCTCAGTCTGAATTGACAAGTTACCATGTCAATTAGCTCTGTCTGAGTTGACAAATTACCATGTCAGTTAGCTCAGTCTGAATTGACAAGTTACCATGTCAGTTAGCTCAGTCTGAATTGACAAGTTACCATGTCAGTAAGCTTTGTCCAAATTGACAAGTTACCATGTGATTGTCAATAAACTTGATCTGAATTGACAAGTTACCATGTAAATTAACTACATCCTTCTGGAAAGTTGGTGTCTGATGAATAATTTCTGAAGAGGTCTATGTGTATTATTAATACTTTTTGTGTACCTGTATACTAAAATAAAGGTCAATTTTATAGTTGTCAATATTGGTAAAATTTTGACAGGAGTTCTGGTCCCTTTTAGATCTAATTTTCAGTAAAAACAAAAATTGTTTCCGATCAATAGAGAGGTAATTTTTGTCAACAGACACATTGCTAGTTACAATTAAACAGAAACTTATGAAAAAGAAACGATTAACAAATATGTAGATATTCTCAGTATTCTTATTGCCTCTTTTAAACCTATATGCAATATTACTATATATCTGTTGTGCATCTTAACTTTGTCTGTTTAACTTACACTTTAAATGCAATTCATTTGAAACTTGTGGAGCATGTGGTCCAGTGGTAGAGCACCAAACTGGGATCGGAGGGTCATGGGTTTGATCTTTGAGCAAAGACATTTTTTCCGCATATGCTTAGTACTAAGAGAACTTATATTTCGCAATCGAAGTAAAATAAATAAGTTTAAAATTAAACGTGAGGTTAATAATCTGCATCAGACACATATTTTCATAACATTTAGATTTTAGAATATTTTTTTTATGAATGAAATTTTAATCTCCATATATATACTGGTACTTTTCAGGAGTGAACACCCTGGACACTGAGACCATCAGTATTGTGAATGTGCCTGGTCAAGAAGTGCAGCAGATATTTATACCAGCTGGCTCAGAAACTGATACTATGTTGAACTCTGCCAGTGAAATAAAACAGATGTTTGTTGCAGCTAAGGCAGCAAATGCCACTACTGATACCACTGGGAATGATGCTACTGACATCACACAACTGCAGGAAGTTTATGTTTCTGCAGAGACGGATCCAGAGTATGTCAAACATATTTTGATTTCTTCCACTGATGATGCTAATGTGAACAGTATGTCGGAATTAAAAGAAATTTATGTTCAAGCTGACACGGATTCTGAGCAAATCAAACAGATCTTGATTCCGACGAGTACAAGAACAAGTTCTGATTTAGCGCAGTCTAATCAAATAGTACTACAAATAGAAAATGTGAACAATTCTAACTTGGGTGTCAAAGATGATATTTTGAGAAGTACAGACTCGGATCAAATGACACAAAAAGGCAATACTGTACAAGGTCTCGAACAGATGGATTCTGGACAAAATTTACAGCTTTCAGTTCCCGGTTCAGGCCATATCATAGAGCAAGTTGTGGATGGACAAACATACCAGATAAAACTGGACAATGGTCAAACTTTGCTGTCTTTGAGTTCTAATACAACACAAAATATGTAGAATGAGAAAAGAAGAGTGTTATTCGTGTGCATTGTTCCAGTTTTGGGAATTAATTGAGTATTGCTACTAATACATTGTTCAGGCATCACAAGTTACCAGAGTTTTATTTCAGGCGTCATCCCACCATTGATTTTTGTTCTTTATTCTATAGTAAATAATAAAAGTTTGAAGGCTTGTCATTCATAGAGAGACCCAAATAAAAGAAGTGAAACCTACATTTTACTGTTTGTCAACCTCTGCACTATCAAAATATGATGAGAAAAGTAGGGGTCATGTGTCAGATTTTTTTTCTGCTCAGTGTGTACACTGGTGACAAAGTGAAAGTAGACTTCCGAAATCATGTATTCATACCCTAATTTCCAAGCATCAATTTTTTTTTCTAAATTCACAATTCAAACATGACAATGCTGTCAAAGTGTTCAAAATACATCAATAATGCCATTCAAATAAAAAATGAGCATTAAAATAAGGAAAATGCATTTTTAAAGAAGAAGAAATGAGGATTATTTAAAACCGCCATTATGCGACTACCACACGGAAGCACTTCCTTTTTGCAATGGTGATACTATGCCTTCATTAAATTTAATTTGCATCCAGTAACTCCACCTCATTTTCAATATCTAATATTTAAATGAAAACTGTACCAACAACAACATAACCAACATATTTAGTTTGAAACCAGGAATTATAAAAAATTAAATTGAATTTTCCATTATTTCAATCAGTGACTTAATTAGAATTGTGTTTATATACATGTACCAGGTTCAGTTGAAACTCTGGTCCTGGGTAAAATGCTAAACCACTAGATCATGCACTTTGTTAAGTTATGCTTTGTTAAAGTTTGCTGAATTAAATTATTAATTAATATAATTTCTTCATGATGTGGCAAAGTTAACCGATACATGAACTTCTGTAATAATTAATTATTAACTTATTTTAGCTTGATTGCAAAAAAAGCTCAACGCTTATATGAAACTGTAGAATGGGTTTTCTGGGTAGAACCAATACTGAGTGTTGTTTTTTGAGAGGCCTTGGGTTGATTGAACCGGCATCCTCTGCCATGAGCTGCTGACACTCTATCCAATGCACTATCACCCCTTCAATACACTATTAATGTCTTCCAAAGACATCCAACAAAGAGATGGCATCGACATAAGGCCATTATGAATTTATTTCTAGAATATCGTCTAAAAAATTTTCAGGAGCACCGGATCCACGGAGGATACATACATGGTAGAGATAGTGAATACAGTAGAGAGAATTACCATTTTACAGTGCTAAAACTTATAATGAGATATCCTTAGCTAGCTTTCAGCTTTACGGCTTCATCAGAGGACAAAAATAAAAGAAAACAACAAAACAACAACAAACAATTTTCTATATATAAAATACTGCAGACAGACTGAGAAACCTACTGTAAAATATTACAAACTAAAACTTTTAACTATATACACTACAAAAGCGCGCAACCATGCACCTATAACCCGTATGACGGTAGTATCCCATAAATTTGTTGTTTTAAAAAAAGAAGAAGCACATATAAACAAAAAGTTGTTAAAATAATTGTGACCTACATTACACAGAGGAAGCGTTTACAGAAATGA
Organism: Panopea generosa; assembly: GCA_029582155.1. Lineage (NCBI taxonomy): Eukaryota > Metazoa > Mollusca > Bivalvia > Adapedonta > Hiatellidae > Panopea > Panopea generosa. Next base: position 23,178,965 of record CM055909.1, read on the forward strand.
ATCTTGTTACAGAATCGCAGAGTGGTTAAAAATAGAAACGCAGACAATGTTATTGCGTGTAGAAGGATTTGTATAGTGACATTTATTATAAACTGAATATTAGATCAAAACTGTATATAATACAACAAACCGTCAATTGTGATTGCTATATAACTTGTAAAAAAAACTGTGAAAAATCCTCAAAAAAGATAAGTTGCAAGATTTAAATAATTTTTATTTTTCAATAGTTTCTTATTTAATATAAAAATGGCAATGCATTAATGATTTCAGATTAGTGCATTAAAATGCCACAATCATTATAACACACCACATTTGCCTTTTAATTTCTTCCAGATAATGGCTGGTCAGCCAGAACCTGGCCTGGTTTTGGTTCCACCCCAATCCCATAAGACACTATAAATTAGTGCATTTAAAACGCCACAATCATTATTACACACACGGCATTTGCCTTTTAATTGCTGCCAGATAATGGCTGGTCAGCCAGAAACTGGCCTGGTTTTAGTTCCACCCCAATCCCATAAGACACTATAAATTAGTGCATTTAAAATGTCACAATCATTATTACACACACACACACACACACACACACACACACACCACATTTGCCTTTTAATTGCTGCCAGATAATGGCTGGTCAGCCAGAACCTGGCCTGGTTTTAGTTCCACCCCAATCCCAAAAGACACTATAAATTAGTGCATTTAACCCTTTACTTCATATAGACACCTTTGGACACCTCCAATATAGACGCCTTTGGACAACTTATATAGAAGGCTTTTGGGTTATTGGGTTAATTATGTTATATTAAGTGACAGAGTGGAAAACAGTGCAGGAAGTGTTCAGATTGCTCGTTACGAGCAATCTGAACTCTTGCTGCACTGATTTCAAAGGCCTTCTGTGATTGGTGCGGGAAAACGCTTATCTACGGAGTAAAGGGTTAAAACGCCACAATCATTATTACACACACCACATTTGCCTTTTAATTGCTGCAAGATAATGGCTGGTCAGCAAGAAACTGGCCTGGTTTTAGTTCCACACCAATCCCATAAGACACTATAAATTAGTGCATTTAAAATGTCACAGTAATTATTACACACACACCGCATTTGCTTTTTAATTGCTGCCAGATAATGGATGGTCAGCCAGAACCTGGCCTGGTTTTAGTTCCACCCCAATCCCTAAAGACACTATAAATTAGTGCATTTAAAACTTCACAATCATTATTACACACACACACACACACACACACACACCGCATTTGCCTTTTAATTGCTGCCTGATAATGGCTGATCAACCAGAACCTGGCCTGGTTTTAGTCCCACCCCAATCCTGTAAGACACTATAAATTAGTGCATCTAAAACTTCACAATCATTATTACACACACACCGCATTTGCCTTTTAATTGCAGCCAGAAAATGGCTGATCAGCGGGAACCTGGCCTGGTTTTACTTCCACCCCAATCCCATAAGACACTTTAAATTAGTGCATTTAAAACTTCACAATCATTATTACACACACACCACATTTGCCTTTTAATTGCTGCCAAATAATGGCTGGTCAGCCAGAACCTGGCCTGGTTTTAGTTCCACCCCAATCCCATAAGACACTAAATTAGTGCATTTAAAACTTCACAATCATTATATCACACACACACACACACCACATTTGCCTTTTAATTGCTGCCAGATAATGGCTGGTCAGCCAGAACCTGACCTGGTTTTACTTCTACCCCAATCCCATAAGACACTAAATTAGTGCATTTAAAACTTCACAATCATTATTACACACACACACACACCGCAATTGCCTTTTAATTGCAGCCGGATAATGGCTGATCAGCCAGAACCTGACCTGGTTTAAGTACCACCCCAATCCCAGTAGACACTGTAAATTAGTGCATTTAAAACTTCACAATCATTATTACACACACACACCGCATTTGCCTTTTAATTGCAGCCAGAAAATGGCTGATCAGCCAGAACCTGGCCTGGTTTTAGTTCCACCCCAATCCCATAAGACACTATAAATTAGTGCATTTAAAATGTCACAATCATTATTACACACACCGCATTTGCCTTTAAATTGGAGCTGATAAATAACAGATCAGCCAGAACCTGGCCTGGTTTTAGTAATACACCAATCCCATAAGAAACTATAAATTAGTGCATTTAAAATGTCACAATCATTGTTACACACACCGCATTTGCCTCTAAATTGGAGCCGGAAAATAATAGATCAGCCGGAACCTGGCCTGGTTTAAGTACCACCACAATCCCATATGACACTATGAATTAGTGCATTTAAAATGTCACAATCATTATTACACACACCGCATTTGCCTTTAAATTGGAGCTGATATATAACAGATCAGCCAGAACCTGGCCTGGTTTTAGTAATACACCAATCCCATAAGAAACTATAAATTAGTGCATTTAAAATGTCACAATCATTGTTACACACACCGCATTTGCCTCTAAATTGGAGCCGGAAAATAATAGATCAGCCGGAACCTGGCCTGGTTTAAGTACCACCACAATCCCATAAGTCATGTTTTTGAAAAACAATGGTGACCTCCTTATGGCGAATGAAAATGTTTTTACCACATGGTTGTGACTTTTCAAAATGACATTACCCATAGTCAATTTCTAAAGTGACCTGCATTTAATCGACTTTACCAAAAAATCCAAACCTGTAGATGTTTGTGGGAGGGGCAGGGTAGGGTAAGGTTGTAAATAGTAACCTCTACCTCGGTGATCAAAATTTCCTTTAGCAGAAGTTTCTAAAATCTCATATTTTTCTTTAGTAATTAAGAATTGGCATAAGCAAACTCAAGTAATTGCATAAGTTTTTCCTTTTGTCTATTTAGAATTGTTTGTAAATATGGATTGAAAATGTTATTGTATACAATGTGTTTAAAATAAAAAATAATTCTCTTCGATAGAAGTACTTTCCTAATTTGCAAAAATAACGATTTTATATAAAATGAATATATATGGATAGAGATTAAGATTTCTGTAATTCTGTTAAATTGCTTTGTACAATTATTTTATATTGGTGTTGATTTTTTCACATATTGAACACAATACAAGAGACATATTTCAGGCATATATGTAAATTAGGTGCTCTCTGAAATAGGGTCATTTGAATTAAATGGTGTGCAGTGGCAGTGGCACTCGGGCTGTCTGAGTGATGAAAGAGAACTCTGTCATTGGTTGATACTGAACACTAGTTTCCCTGTTTTAATTTTGATACCTGTCTATTGTAAACAGCCCTATTGTGGCCTTCATTGTCTTTATTGTAAACCGCCCTTTTGTGGCCTTCATTGTCTTTTTCATAACATTTGGATAACTCTTTAGAGTTGCTTCTCTTTGTGCGCAGAATTGGTGCTCATGAAAAACTTTAGAAATCGTCTTGTGTAAACTGTGAATTGATCTTATGAAAATGAGGTGGTTAGGCCACATTGCTAATTAACTAAAAAGATGGTATATATCTAAAACAAAGGATAGAGTGCTGTTGATTTACAAGTTGTTTTCTTTCATAACAGTTTTGCACAATTTATGAAAAGCACTAAGTTCTTATTTGGAATTAGAAATCACAAATCGCAAAATGAGGAAAATGCGATCGATAGCGTAAGCAAAGTCTACTCAGTCACTTTTCATCGGTTTGCTTGTAAAATATTCTGGGCTATATCTTTCACAAACTGTATCATTTCATTATCTACTTGACCATTGTTTGCCCAGGTTTCCGTACTTAAAGTAGTTTGATTTGGTTTAAACATGCCGTAGAACTTTGTTGGCTCAAACACGGTTTGCAGAAATACCACATATAGCTCGAACCACTTATTTGTTCCCAGGTGATTCCTATTTCGATGTATTTACATGTATGGTAAGATGTTGAACAATACTTGGCTCGAACATTTCTTAATTCAAACTATTTTGTTCAGTCCCGTCGGGTTCACTATTGTGGTTAAATTACAACCCCTGTATGGTTCTAGGGAGCCATATGAATGATGGCAAGAATAGGATCACTGTGGCTCATGCATATCATAAGAAACGACAATTTGAGTAATACGATAAAATTTGCTAGAACTCTGCAGTTCTGCAGGTATCAAGGTTCTAGGTTCATTCTGCATAAAAAAATATTCATTTGTTGATGTTTTTATATCTGTATATTAATTTGTTGTTTTTAGCTTAACTATTCGTAGAAAAGAATTATTGTACTCGCCCCGATGTCGGCGTTGATTTTTCAGGTTAAATTTTTTTATCAAAGTTATGACCCTTTTTCGACTTAATTTTTCAGGTTAAAGTGTAACCACTCATTCAATATGAAAACAACATAGCTGTTGATAATGAAAATGAATAGTGTTGGTGAATTATTTTTCTAATTTATTTTTAACAGATTAGCAATAATTATAGCTTAATTTTACCATCCCTGTGTTTTAATTGTCTTCCATTTGCTACTTATTTCCTGAAAAAGCTGTTGTTTTAAAACAGCATAAAAAAATGAGCGCACTGTCCCTCTGACAGCTCTTGTTGGACTTAATTTTTCAGGTTAAAGTTTTTTTATCAAGTAAGATATCTATGCAAGCGCTCATTGGATATGAATGACACTTCACATGTGTGTTCAGCATCATCAATGAAACACACAAAGACAAGAACCGTAATTCGGGTTGCATTTGGCACAGTTATGGCCCTTTTTGGACTTTATTTTTCACACTAAAGTTTTCTATCAGGTAAGATATCTATACAACCAATCATTGGACATGAATGAAACATTACATTTGTGTTCAACATCATCAATGGAACACACAGAGACAAGAACCATAACTCTGGATTGCATTTTGGCAGAGTAATGGCCCTTTTGGACTTAATTTTTTAGGTTAAATTTTTTATCAGGCAAGATATATATGCAGCCAATCATTTGATATGAAATTATGATTCTTCATATGTGTGTTAAGCATCATCAATGGAATGCACAGAGACAAGAACCATAACTCCGGATTGCATTTTTACAGAATTAAGGCCACTTCGGAATTTGACAATTTGATTAGATACTGTTTTAGCAGGTTAAAGTATATGAGATGGTGCATATTTCATCAACCTATCATTGGACATGGAATGAAACTTCTTATGCATGTTCAGCATCAACTAGGAAACTCATAGAGACAAGAACCTTAACTCTTGATTGCATTTTAGCAGAATAATTGCCCTTTTAGACTTAGAAATTTGATTACAGCATTTAAGCAGGTTAAAGTTTGTAATACAAGGCATTGAGCTTAGATGTTTTACAATTAGGGTTGTTGCCCTCTCTTAAATTTGCTAAAAACCATGAAGTGGCAGCAAAATTTGCTCACTCTAAGGGGTCAAACTGTTAAATAGTGTTAAATAGGGAAAACATACAAAATATTTTGTTGAAGGCCTGGAGCTCAGATGTAATTATTCCATTCTTTAAACAAAAAAAAGTTTTTTCTTTATTTTTATTTCATTTTCATGAAATGGTATCCAGCTGTGATAAACTGTGCATGCTTGTTCAAGATTATTTCAACTATTTTGATCCATTTTCATGAACTTATACCGATATATTGCCCCATGATGTGAAATTAGTGCATATATTATATATATGTATGTAAAAAACTGAACAACTTAGAATGTAGAAGGATATCCAGCATTAATAAACTGTATGTGTTGGTACAACACTATAGATCAATTTACAAGAAATGGTTTCTTACCATTTGATTAATAACATTTTGAAGTTAGTGCTTAATTGTATTGCATATGTAAAACATTGATTAACTACTCTTAAAACAGAAGATCATCTCATCTCTGGCTTACACTATATTTTAAATTCATGCTGGAATTATTTCAGATAATGTTTAATTAGTATTTCTTGATATGCTTCACCAACTTATATTATTCTAGTTAAGTAGTATTTAGGGTAATTATATGTACATGGTGTGTGATATGTTAGGTATTGGCACACCTTTTTTTCAGCAATGGTTAATGAATTTATAAAGTAATTTTAAAGTTTGAAAGACAAATGTAACTTAACTAAATGATATTAAGGCGATATGAGCTATCTGTTCACTTTGTTGATAACGAATGAAAATATTGTTATTGAATCATTTTGATAATTCAGTTTTAACAAGCATTATATAATAATTATAGCGTAAGTTTATATAATTTTGATATTGTTTTCCCTTTGGTACTTATATAAAAGCTATTGTTTAAGAAAAGCATCAAAATAGTCGAGCGCGCTGTCCTTTCGACAGCTCTTGTTTTATTGTAGAGTGAACCTGGAATCTTCCTTCCTGTTGGCGTCAAATAACCTAATAAGTGTATGCCGTTAAACTCCATTCTTTCATTCATTAAATCAAGGAAGTGTAGAAGAACTGCTTGATTAAACTTAGAGATTGAACTCTTGCTCGTCATTGTCTGGCTGTCCCATATTTCATATGAAGAAGAATATTTTATTGATTTAAACTATACATAGTTTCTCATGAAATTACAATGTTGTAATAACATGTAAAAAATTGAACACATAACAAGTTGAGTAAATAACATGCACGTATTTCACCCACCCACATACATACACCCTCGCTCACCATCACATGATGCGCTCTTACTATCGACATTTCACTACTCATATCAATAAGATTTTAGTTTGTTTATACTCAAATTTTCTTTAACATAAAAAAAATTTTTTTGGAGGATGAACACATTTATCATTTATTTGCTCAATTGGCCAAATACCAGAAGTGCTTATGCGATGGCGTGTTGTCAGTCATCTGTTGTCTGATGTCTGTCAGCAGCACTTTCTCTGAAATCACTCGGCCAATTAAATTGAAACTTCACATTGATGTTTCTATTGAATAGGAGACTATACAGAAGATTTTTTTTTTTCGATCTGGAGTTCAAGATGGCTGCCATTACTAAGGGTTCAATACCGAGGGTTCAATTAGGGGACACATGTCATTATAATATTTATTTTTTTTTTTTTTATAAAATGGAAATGATTTTGTTTCACAGAAGCATTGTTTGGTGAAGGAGGTTCAGATTTGTAAAAATGACTGGGTTCCACTGTCTTAAGGGGTCAGGATGTCCTCAAAAGGGTAAAAATTGGGAATTACTAAAATTGTTTTCTTAAGAACCGGTATGTCAGATTTGTTCATATTTGGCGTAAATTACCCTTTTGTGTAGGGGTTTGATTGAAGATAAGAATTTAGGAGCTAAAATTTATAGGGGCCCTGTAAGGGGACTTTGAATTTTACATAGGGATACTGTGGGAAAACAGAAAACTCTCTTTTTCTTTCATCTGTTCTGAAACCACTAGGCCAGTTAAACTGAAACTTCATATGGATGTTTCTAAAATATTTTCAAAATGTTTATGAAGTAATGATGGCTAACTATAGTTTTGTTGGATTTGTTCAAATGGTGTCGCTAGGGTTAAAAATGACCCCACCTTGATGTTTCTATTGCATAGGAGAATTTCAAAAATTGCTATGGCCACTATGTGTCAGTAGAGCGTCCTCAGGCCCTCTTGTTTATTATGGAACGTCGTTTTACAAATGCTTCAGAAATAAATTTGCTTAATTTAACAATTTCCGGTTTATTTTTTGATTGAAGAATATTAATAATCTAGTACATATTTGGTCTAAGGATATCTATCTATCTTTCAATTCTGCTGCACGCTCTCAGGGGTAATTTTGAGCAATTGCACGCCTGTGTCTGTTAGAAGAAAATGTTAAAAGATAAAAGTAGGAATAGTAAAGAATAGGTGAGGAATGAAGTAGGTAAAATCAGGTTAAATACAATATTTCAAGGCTTATGATTTGTTGTGGGCGACAGTATTTTGAGATCCTATTATTTTTTAGCTCATTTGAGGCTCATAGGTGAGCTTTTGTGATCGCTTGGTGTCCGTCGTCTGTCCTCCGTCGTCTGTCGTTCATTGTTAACTTTTAACTTCTAACAACTTCTCACTGGGCCAATTTTAATATAACTTCACAGGAATGTTCCCTGGGTGACCCTCTACCAAGTTTGTTCAAGCCATCGTGATTTGTCAAAAACCATGGCCGCCAGGGGGGAGGGTTAGTTTACTTTATAAACTATTGTAAAAACTTAAAAAATCTTCTTGTCAGAAACCACTGGGCCAATTTTGATATAACTTCACAGAAATATTCCTTGGGTGACCCTCTACCAAGTTTGTTCAAGCCAACTTGATTCGTCAAAAAATATGGCCGCCGGTGGCGGGGCAAATTTAATTAGTAAAAACTTAAAAAATCTTCTTGTCAGAAACTACCGGCTCAATTTTAAAATAATTCCACAGAAAGGACCTTGGAAGACCCTTCACCAAGTTTGTTCAAACCGTAATGATTCGTCAAAAAACATGGCGGCCAGGGGGTGGGGTTAATTTATTATATAAGCTATAGTAAAAACTTAAAAAATCTTCTTGTCAGAAACCACTGGATCGGTTTTAAAACAATTTCGCAGAAATGTTCCTTTGGTGACCCTTTACCAAGTTTGTTCAAGCCGTTGTAATTTGTTAAAAAACATGACCGCCACAGTGAGGTGCTAGTTTACTATATAAGCAGCTATAGTAAAAACTTCAAAAGCGTTCTTGTCAGAATCTACTGACCTGATTTCGATGTAATTTCACTGACATTTACCATGGGTGAACCTCTACCAAGTTTGAACTCTTCTGCATTTTGGCCCTCTTGTTTTAGATGCTGCCTGCCATTGGAATGGTTACTAGGTTTTGTATTATTTTGTAAAACAAACACAAGCGTGCATCTGAACAGCGTTGTTCAAGGCACCTTCAACCTAGCTTAGAAGTCATTTCAGTCACACTGGAGTATCCAGAGTAACCATTTAATTACAACCGGGACGCACGACGTTGGACCATTTCCAATTTGTATAATGATATATAATAATTATGTATATGCGTGTCTGTTTGCCTCAATAAATAAAACTAAATACAAAGAACAGCTGGAGCTATTTTTATTTTTGAGCACCATACATATTTGCTAGGTTTATTTGTTTTGAAATTAACAGTCGAACTACCTCGGGTAAGTCATCAACACAAATCCGAAATACGATGGAATTTACCGAGTAGGTTATGAAGCGTTCTGCCATTGTCATGAATTTATACAATGTTTTTTTTTAAATAAGGAAACTCAATATTTTTAATAGTATGTATGAGATTTTTTTGCTTATTTAAATTGTCGGCGGGAACGACGGAGCGTACAGTGTATTGAATTCAATCTACTTGGAAGGTATAAATATTTTTAAACAATTGCTGGTGAAAGCAAATTCATCACTATTGTCTTGCTCACATGCGAGTTTTGCATTGTCATCCATTCCTGTTTCGTCGATGAAATAACCAGCACCCGGGGAAACCGGCGGCGTAAAGGTGGAAACGTCGCACATGTATGTTATCTCTAATCCGATTGGCGAACCCAGACTGACTGTTGTCATGCTGGCGTCCTCGGAGCATCGATATTTCAGACAGTAAATTCGTGAGTTGCCATCTTCTGTAAATTCGGAATCGGTATCTTTATATACTTTCTCACCATTTTTTGTCCATGCACTGGCTGCCTCTCCAGGTGATTTCGGGTCTAGAGAATCCACGATGTTGAGAAAAAATGAATCGCCTGTGAACTCCACTCGAGCATAGCATCGTTTGTTGGTGTCTGCGTCTGGATCAGACAGTGTTGGTGGCTTAAACATAAACCTGAAATGATTTTCTGTAACCAATGAAGCTTCACAAGTATTCAGATTATCGTAGAAAGGTCCGTTGCCAGAACTGTAGAATTTTGCCTCTATTTCATCTTTATCGTTTATGAGGAAGCCAGTATCGGTAATGTCCTGCTTTATCCCTTCCGGGTACTCGTCGAGTATAACGGGCTTTGCCGTTTTCGGATCATCTGCGTTGTAATAATTCAACTTCATACCAATTGTCCCAAGCGTGTCCGCACTGACATCATCTGGATCTTCGTCACATCTTACTTCAAAACAAACTTTACTTGGATCAGTTGTATGGTATTGCTTTAATGGTAGATACTCCTCTGGATTCGTCTGAAATATCTCTATCTGAGGTCTGTATATCACAAAGGAATCAGGAGTGGTTAACTCTGTTAATGTATCTTCATCAAACATCCTTGTCTTGATCCAACATTGCTTCTGTTGTCCGAATTTATCGATGTTGAATTTGTCCCACTCTTCTGTATCAATTTGACCTAGTTCACCAAGCATAACTTCCCGTTTTCTTCTTCCGCCACCAGGTATTATCGCTACCCAAACTGCCGCGAGTCCATCGAGCCCCCACAGAGTCGTAGTTAAATCTCCTACAACTGTCAATGGTCGAGAACGAAGTGGATTCCCGTTAAAATCTTGGAACTTGACTTCAAATACCAACTGCGTTGTCAACGTTTGTTCATTACCGTCATTATCATAGGTGATAAATTCACCTGGCGCATTTCCGATGGCGGCTCTGTCTGAGGCCGGTATTGCCGTGATAAAAGTATTAACATTCCCAGTGTGAGGGGAGCCATCAATCTTAAAGAAGGAATTTTTAGGAATAACAATACTTGCGGCTCCTATGTTGTTGTTTAGCGGATCCTTCGATATGGACAGCGTGTTATCTACATTAGCATCTATTACTACTGGTCCATCTCGTTTAAACATGACAATGTTTGCATCTACCTCGCCAAGGAACCCGGCGTCAACTCGAAATACAGACAGCGCGCTCAGATATCCGTCCTTAACTACCTCGATGACAATTCGCCGTGTTTCCGGTTTCGCGAATCCGGTGAATTTTCCGTTAGGCGTCCGTTGTCAGCGAAATACCAAATGCAAGTATTTTGACTTCAGCGCCTGCTATAGGTAGACCATCACCGAATCCCGAGACCATACCAATTACTTTTAATGGTGGTCTAGAACAACACGTGCAATCGGTAACGGTTTGGATAGGAAACGCACCAAACACGCCACAGTCAACGACTTTAGTCTCTGTAGTCTGTGGACACACGTAGCCATCATCGACACAGTCCAGGTCTGAGGCCCCAGCCGTTCTACAAGGTACGGGTCTGCAGAAACCAATGTCGACTTGACATGTTCCGAGTATCGTCACCAATCTACTTCGAAGCTGCGTGTTGTGATTGCTGGAATCAGCTGAATAAAAGAAAAATATAAGTAAGATATTTATACTATGTTTGAACTTTACAGTATATATGAATATAGCATCAATTTGTAAAACTATTATTTTTCGCGAGGACTTAATTTTCGCGTTATTCGCGAGGACGCTTGATTCATGTAATTCAATTCTCCGTATTAGGCAACTAATTCCGATTAATATTTAGATGTTTTTAAGCTATATCTAAAATGTGCTTTGATTTTGTATGTTACTCTTTTTATGCTTTCGTTAAAGCCGGTCTGGTTTGTGTCTGACTATCAATTAAGGGTTCGAATATCCCCCCAGCCACAATCCCCTTGATAATTGATAAACGCCAGCGCGTCTCATTGTCAGTCATTTATTACCGCTGATTCAAGTGGGAAATTTATCAGTTACTTGTAAAGATGGATGTGCTCGAGTACTGGTTAACCTTCCGTTTGGAATGGCTCAAATAAAAATATTATCTTGATACACGTGTCACGACATAAAACGACCCTTGTCAGTCTGTCTTTTTTCATGAATATATGCAAAATTACGAATAAATTATAAAATGGTTCATGATGCATTTTCTAACAAATCCGTTTTAGACACATCGCAATAAAGCACGAATATATAACCTGTATATGCGTGCATATGCGTACGCGCGTGTGTATGTGTGTGTGCGTGCGTGCGTTTGTGTTTGCATGTTTGTGCGTATGTGTGTGTGTGTGTGTGTGTGTGTGTGTGTGTGTGTGTGTGCGTGTGTGTGTGAAAAAGAGGGCTTCATCTGTGTGTTGATATATGCTGTATATTTTATTGATGAAATGCTTTAAATTTTGAAGCATACCGCAGCGGTAGTCTAGGGGTAGAGTGTCCGCCTCACATGCGGAAGGTCGTGGGATCGATACTTGGTCGGGTCATGTAAAATACTTGACAAATGGTACTAGAAGATTCCTCGCTTGGCACTCAGCATTAAGAGGACAGTTCTAGGTCTGTCGGCCCGATGTCAGTATAATGTGACTTAGTGGGGTATCATACTATGTGCCTGCGACTCCAGGGTGGCAGAATACTGTCTCAAGTTAACCGTTGCGATATAACGGAATAATTGCTGAAAACAAAATATCGAAGCTCGGATATAGAGAATACCATGGTAGTTCATGATAATCTAAATCAGGTGAAGTAGAGGAAAACATAAGCTAGAGCCCTGCCGAGTGCTTTTTTCGAACCGAATCTGATAAACTTTAGACTAACAGATACTTACACGGTACTTTATCTGTCATGCCATTATGTATGTTATGTACTTTAATTTAAAAAAAGCACACCTGATCTTAATCGAGCAAGAAAAAATATGTTGTGTACATTAGCGGTAAATGCGCCTGATAATAGACCCAAATTTGACTGATAAAAACAAAACAAATGAATGTTTTATGGAAACTGCTCGACTCAGTTATAATTATTCGTTTGTATTTATTTACATAGTTAACAGTTTATCAACGGTCGGAACAATATTTGTGTGTTGCTGCAAGATAAACCGTCCCTGTCGATAAAGCGGACGTATATCTTATCACTGCTTTGACATGTAGATTGATACGTAATGGTATAATAAAATACAAACAGAAATCGTCCTGAAGCTGTGGAAAAATATTACCTTAAAGAAACGCTGTTCGGCACGCATTATCATAAACCCTGAGGATAAAAAAATGTCTTCCGATTAAACAAATAACGACTGTGCAATCGTCCAGTATCACTGATAACAAAAGCGTACGTCTGTAACTTCTTTATTGCTGACTCATTTAACTAATTCATTATCGCTTGTTTAATCAACGCATATTCATGCTTACTGTAGACACGTCGTGTACGGCTACGTTTATTCAAATGCTATCCAAGTATAGATGTAACTTATATTGATCATTAGTCCCCCATCAACTACATTGTATAACCATGATTATACCCAAATCAGTCCGATCAGAGAGACTGGACGTTTGAGCATGCGCTAGTACAGATATAGACTGAGTCTTTACAATTCAACTTTTCAATAAATATACGTCATTCAAGTGTCTTAAGTTATGACTCTAGAAACGTCAAAACTGGTTCTATAATATATTATCTTTGCTTTTTTTCTTCTTCTTGTTTTGTACGATACATGTTAATGCTATCTTGGTTAAGTATTAATTCTAGTCCATCTTCGATGCTTGTTTTCTGCCACACCAATATTACTGTTAACTATTCAGTAGGTCAGTACCTGTATGTTACTTATTAAATGGCAGAGACGAGTCAGTGGACCTCCTGACAAAGTTCAGTATATTCTTCATTCATTATTCGATGTCACTAGACGAGTCGGTGGACCTCCTGACAAACGCCAGTGTATTCTTTATTCCTTATTCGATGGCAGAGACGATTTAAGATGACCTCCTGACAAAGGTCAGTGTATTCTTTATTCCTTATTCGATGGCAGAGACGGTTCATGTGAACATTCTGACTAACGTCAGTGTGCTTCTTATTCAGTGACGGAAACGTAATCAGCGACGGCGACAATTTAAGTGAATTTACTATTTCTTATTTGGTAGAGGAGACAATATAAGTGAATTTACTATTTCTTATTCGGTAGCGGAGACAATATAAGTGAATTTACTATTTCTTATTCGGTAGCGGAGACAATATAATTGATTTTTTCTTATTCGGTAGCGGAGACAATATAAGTGAATTTACTATTTCTTATTCAGTAGCGGAGATAATATTAGTGAATTTACTTTTTCTTTTTCGGTAGCGGAGACAATATTAGTGATTTTAAGTGGCAATTCATTGTGTTTTCTTATTCTGTGACGGAGACATACATGTAGTTGGTGATAGAGACAATTTAAGTGAATGTATTGACTGACAAAAGTCAACGTATTTAGTATTCGATGTCAGAGAATTTAAGGTCAATAATTGGTGTATTTCAAAGTCAATGACGGCGATATAAAGGACACTATATAGTTAGCGCTTTTCGAATTCAGTGACAGTTAACTTACACCCAATAATAAAGTGTATTTCAAATTCAGTGACGGGGAATTTACGAACAATTTTAGAGCATTTGAACTAGCTAAAAACCAATATTTAGTGTATTTTACAAAGTGAATGTGAACTTACGGACAATCGTGAGTGTGGCCTCATCGGACATTACTGCCTGGGTAAAATCGCCCATTGTTATTGAAGCTGCACATTTGTATTTCCCGGCATCCCCCGCTTTGAATATCTGTGATCATCAGACTCATCTCCGTTTCTCCTTCAATTTCTATCCCGTCAAAGTACCTGTAAGTCAGAGCTTCAGTTGATCAAACCGTGTACACAGCTTAAAAACAAAACACACGAGTTAAACTTTGGTGGAGCATGTGGTCTAGTGATAGATTATCGGACCCATGACCGTTGGTTCAATCCTCCGCCACAGCTATATATGTATAGTGTCAGTGAAGCTAGACACTTTATCCGTATTTGCTTAGTACTGGTTCTACCCAGCAAGACCTCTAGCGTGATTTATCTAACTTGTAAGAATCTGCTTTACAAGCGATATAAATTAAATAAGTTGAAAATAAAAAAGAGAGCTAAAACTTAAACAAGAGGACCACGCTAACACTATATCGCTCACCTGTGACATAAGATACCTTGACATATTAACATATATTGATACTGCAAGGGTCCCAAGTCAGACATACATTATTAGATTTTGCCTGTTCAGAAAAAGCATTGGAGATCGTATGGTATTCTATAACTACTGTTTACGTTTGGTTATCGATGATAAATGCTGGGGATAGAGTAGATTTACATACACGATAAGATGAATGATATTTAGGTATTACAAGAGTCTCGACATATTCTTACTGTATGTGCGACGTTGCAACTTGGAGAGCATCGTATCAAAACTTTTGGTATTAAAAAACACACATTTAAAAAAAAGAGAGAAATATTTGACAATCCAAGAGTCATAATTCCAAGAAATATCAACTTTTTATTTATCTTTTCGCTCCTATTTCAATAAATAGAGTGACGCCACTAGTTTTATGTAAAACGTTGTTTTACCATTTAA
>CM055909.1:23196671-23214052 GCA_029582155.1 Panopea generosa
GTTTCGACTTTACTTAAAATAATAAATATGCCACATCTGACCCCAATTTGACATCGCAATTTATGGTATTAAGTAACTGAACGCAGCCATTTAAAAAAATCATACCTTCACATCGAAGAGTTACTGACTCAGAACATTTCCGAATGACGTGTTTAATCGTGACGAAACCGGCTTTGACAATTTTAATTTTCACAGGAAGTTGGTTGGTTTTGAATTCGTACACTCCAGGCGATATGAATTTGGGGTTGATTGTCCCGTAACGACACGAAAGCTTGATCCCTTCGACAGGCTTTTGGCAGTCGGAGGAAAGGATTGTCAGTCTAACCTTTTTGGGCCTGATCCGTCTGAATAGCCAGGCGTCTCCTCCGTTAAGTAGTCCTTGGAGAATCCCCAGCACGCCTAGCAAAAGTTGCAACCTCATTTCTATACACTGTGCGTAATAAAGAAGACATAATGTTCTACATGTACGATTTATGACTTATACAGAAGGATGATACAGAAGAAAATGCATTTCCTGTCTAAGTAGCACACGAAGGATAAATCATTTGGTAAATAATCATTCATAATTTACAGGCAACTGATTTGTTGTACATAACATGTAAATTGTATGTAATCTTAAATGATTAAAAATGTTTCGATTACGAAAAATGATCTTGAATTAAAGATGATGAGGTTTGAAGTAACATTTCTCGTAATTTGTTTTTATTTTAGCTGCAGTATACAAATTGTGAAATCATATGTACTTCAACAATAAGATAATTGGAAAGGATATATCATGGTCTACTCTTACATATAAATAAAACAGTACATCATTATATCAAGTATATATCATGGTATCGCTGTACCAATAAAAGTGAGGATATACCATGTTATACACCATATGTATCAAGTAAATATCATGGTATCG
Organism: Panopea generosa; assembly: GCA_029582155.1. Lineage (NCBI taxonomy): Eukaryota > Metazoa > Mollusca > Bivalvia > Adapedonta > Hiatellidae > Panopea > Panopea generosa. The sequence goes on from CM055909.1 coordinate 23,197,579, forward strand.
CTGCATCAGTAAAGCTTAGGATATATCGTATTCTACACCATATGTATCAAGTATATATCATGGTATCGCTGCATCAATAAAGGTTAAGATATACCATGTTATACACCATATGTATCCAGTTTATATCATAGTATCGCTGCATCAATAAAGCTTAGGCTATACCGTATTCTACACCATATGTGTCAACTATATATCATGGTATCGCTGCATCAATAAAGCCTTAGGATTTACTATATTCTACACCATATATATCCAGTATATATCATGGTTTATGCATCAATAAAGCTTAGGCTATACCGTATTCTACACCAATTGTATCAAGTATATATCATGGTATCGCTGCATCAATAAAGCTTAGGATATACCGTATTCTAAACCAATGTATCAAGTATATATCATGGTATCGCTGCATCAATAAAGCTAAGGATATACCGTATTATACACCAATGTATCAAGTATATATCATGGTATTGCTGCATCAATAAAGCTTAGGATATACCGTATTCTACACCATATGTATCAAGTATATATCATGGTATCGCTGCATAATAAAGCTTAGGATATACCGTATTCTATACCAATGTATCAAGTATATATCATGGTATCGCTGCATCAATAAAGCTTAGGATTTACTATATTCTACACCATATATATCCAGTATATATCATGGTTGATGCATCAATAAAGCTTAGGCTATACCGTATTCTACACCAATGTATCAAGTATATATCATGGTATCGCTGCATCAATGAAGCTTAGGCTATACCGTATTCTACACCATATGTATCAAGTATATATCATGGTATCGCTGCATCAATAACGGTTATGATATACCATATTCTACACTTATGTATCAAGTATATATCATGGTATCGTTGCATCAATAAAGGTTAGGATATACCATGTTATACATCATATATATCCAGTATATATCATGGTATCGCTGCATCAATAAAGCTTAGGCTATACCGTATTCTACACCATATGTATCGAGTATATATCATGGTATCGCTGCATCAATAAAGCTTAAGATCTACTATATTCTACACCATATATATCCAGTATATATCATGGTTGATGCACCAATAAAGCTTAGGCTATACCGTATTCTACACCAATGTATCAAGTATATATCATGGTATCGCTGCATCAATAAAGGTTAGGATATACCATATTCTACACCAATGTATCAAGTATATATCATGGTATCGCTGCATCAATGAAGCTTAGGATATACCATGTTATACACCATATGTATCAAGTATATATCATGGTATCGCTGCATCAATAAAGCTTAGGCTATACCGTATTTTATACCAATGTATCAAGTATATATCATGATATCACTGCATCAATAAAGGTTAGGATATACCATATTCTACACCAATGTATCAAGTATATATCATGGTATCGCTGCATCAATGAAGCTTAATATATACCATGTTATACACCATATGTATCAACTATACATCATGGTATCGCTGCATCAATAAAGGATATTTTATCTTCAACACTGCATGTAGCAGGCAGATATCATTGTCTCGCTTTATATACAAAGGTTGTATTATTTTCTACATTGTATGTATCAATATTATCACTCTTTATTTGCTAATTCACTTTGCTCAAACGAAAATAAATCATTTATTTTTTTTTCAAAGTAAACTCAGGGAATAAAAGAGAACAAGACTTGGTACAGGAATTGTCAGTTGCATTGCCGTTATAACATCGAACAAAAACAAAGAATGGGCAACTACCGATATTTAAAGTCATTATCTAAACTATTAATTAATTGAACCACATGAACAGTGTTAGGTTCAAGTCTGATCCGAGCAAATGTATAATATTATAGTCACACTATCAAAACGACATATATCCCTAACAAACTTGCAACATTTTGCGCGTATATAAGCCTATTTCATAATGTAAGTATCGTAGCACGGTACGTTTCGTACCAAAAATTAATGTTCTCAGACGCCAGTCTTTACCAAACTGATTGTATACTGTTTGATATACGCTAGCAAACGACATACGTTTCAGTCAACAGATAACATTTACTCTCATTTTTTAGCAATTTATAATATATTATTAGTATTATAATACTTTGTCAAATACTTAGTCCGTACCAAGTGGCTCTGAACTCAAATCTAGTACCAAGCGGTTTTTGACTGCCCAATATATACATAGTCCGTACCAAGTGGCTTTGGACTCCAGTCTGTACCAAGCGGCTTTAGACTGCGTAATATACAATAGCAAACGATATTCATTTCCTGTTAAAAGTCGATATTTGCACTTACATTATTCGCATAATGTATAACTAGTATTACGTTACTTAGAATACTTAGACACATACACGGTCTGTTGACTACGGTCTGATATTCCAAATATGACTGTTAGTATAATAGAGCTAGACAATTACCAAGTCCGTATAAAGCGATCCTTTGACCCAGTCTATACCAAGTGGTTTTAGACTGTTCGAGCAACATACATCCCCTATTCGCCTGAACAAAGCAATATCAGTACGAACATCATGTATATTTTATTATAAAGTGAAAAAAAAAACGCATGTAAAAGAGCATTTTTATTTTATACAAGTAATCGACATGCACAATGTACACTTCCGCCAATCAAGCCTGCGTTTTTTAATATAAAATCGCAAAGCGTATGTAATATGTAACATTATAAATAATAAAATAGTAATTTAAACTACATGAGCCATACTACAAGGGCCCTTGTCCCACGTCTGCGGTGAATTCAACGCACAGCGTATCCAATAACAATTACATAACTGAGCATCTACAGGTGATTTTTTATTTACCTGAGAACCTTTGTAAACATTAACATGTATATAATTATGGATTTGAAGGGTTTACTTATTACTGCACACTCATGCTTGATGGTTCAGAAAAATCACTTGTTAACGCACTTCAAACACTCATAGTCTATGCTGAAATCTCCGACCTTAATATCAATGTAGATAAAACTCAGGCAGTGTGGATAAGTTCAATAATAAAAGAAAGAAATATTAAATTATATGAACAATATAATCTTTTTTAGGACAATGAAAATCGAACATTTACCATCTTATCTTAGCTTTTCCAAACCCTAATGCAGATAAAATTAAAGAGCTTAAAAGCTTATTATTTTCAATTTATTTGGGATAGTAAACCGGATAAGGTGAAAAGAAGTACTCTTTGCAACTCTTACATAAAAGGGGGTCTCAAAATGTTGATATAGACCTTTTTATTAACTCATTAAAACTCACATGGATAAGACGCCTTTTAAATTCAAATAAAAATATCTAGATATATTTAATGCAATGTACTCATTTATGTCAAATTGTCCATTTGTTACTAAACACATTAACAGAATACATAATCCCTTCAGTGAAAGATATTTTTAGAAGTTATCAAACATATTCAAATTTATTAAAGCCTTCAAATTGGTAAACATTTAAACAAATCCGATTCGGTTTATCCAAACATTAAGGTCGGAGGTACAAGTAATATTTTATAACCTATTGGTTCTCTAAGGGTGTTTTATTGATACATGCTATTATGAATATGAATACAAATGGTAATTTCTACTCAATGATGGATTTTATTAATAAGGTACAGCATAAATACAAATTTCATAGAATATGCTAAAACCTACACTTGACAACTTTAAACAATATATATTAAATCTGTATAAAACAGAACGGTATCTTGCAACAATACATTGTAAAATAACACTTTTTAATATTATTTGGAATGATTATAAGCCACTTGTATCTTGATATAACTTTGAAAAATTTTCATGTTACTTTTTCAGTTTTAACTTAGACAAATTTGTTTGATTTCAAATACATTTGTGTAGACAATTAATTATATTAGTCACCATCCCTTCCCTAGAAGTGTTTTTATATTTTTCTTTATGTTTTTCTCTCTCCAATCAAGTATACTATTTACCTGCTCAGTCATCATGACTAGACCTGCAAGACGAATAATTAACTAACGGTCATAGACTTCAATAAAATTACTTTCTTTTCAAAAAATAAGTTTACAAAGTCAGATAAAAAAATCAATGTAGAATGTTTTGTGACAGTCGGATTGGTTTTATGCACTTTTCCATCTTCAAAAAATGAAGTCCGACACTCAATTTAACAAGTCTTGGTACTTTATAGTTTATACATCATAATAAGTGCAAAGCAGTTTAAAAGCATTTCTGTAATTGGCAGTTCATCAAGGTTGATTTCAGCGATGTTTGTTAGACTAGCTGAATACTTAAGGATTTCTATGTGAAATTTTGAATTTTTTAAGTTGTATAGTATTTGCTCAAGAGTTTACAGAGTTTAAGATTATATATTAATAGTTAAAAATATATCTATTGCAAATGATTAACCTGCCAGATGTTAAATGATATGCCACTATATAACCAACTTGTTTATATTAAATTGTGAAAATTGATTTAAATTATACGGTTTTGCACGTCTCTTTATGCATATATGTACAAGTTATCTTGGTGTTTTGTAGCTAGTAAGTTGTTGGCCACGGTTTTACTAAACATAATTTGATATTTTCCTAAACGATATTTTTTAATGCTGAAACTTTATACTTACTGATTATGTTGCACGTTATACTTCAGTACAGAGGTACAATGATTTGATTGTGGTGATTCAATTGTGAAGTATATTAAATAATACCTAAATGGAACACACACAGACAAGAACCATAACTCTGGATTGCATTTTGGCACAGTTATGGCCCTTTTTTGATTTAAATCATCCAGGAGCGAGCTTTGCTTGTCTTCTGAACAACTCTTGTTATTAATTACGTTAAACCGGCCAATTTCCCAGCTGTTTATTTTAAGTTTCAAAGTCTTGCAATAGGTGTTAAAACCATTTGAAATACAAACATTCAAACTTTTATTAATTTTTCAAATGTTTTAGCAATAAGTTTCAAGTTTATTCAGCAAATGGTTAATTTCGCCTTTGACCATTTACAAAATTTAATAAAGCAATATAGCAAAGACAATACGCGTTGTAACAAACATTACACAAATAACAACAGCATCACACATTTATCTTGCGAAACAATCACATTTTCAAGGGTATGTTTTCTTATTAGAAGAGCTTCTTGTGTACATTTTGAAATTTTAAACTGCACGTTTTCATTCTTAGACGACATGATATCTGCAAATTTATCAAATGTAGGCTAAGCCATGAAGTCTAAATATTTAGTACGAACGTCGTTGTATTTAGTACAACGCAGCAAGAAATGATATTCTGATTCAATAACATTCTGCTTGCAAAGTTTACAAATTCTATCAGCAGGATCAATATATATCGTCTGGTCTCAGTTTCTAGAGAATGTGAACTTAATCTTAAAGACGATTTCTATAGTTTTTCATGCGCATCAACTCCACACAAAGGGAAGCAATTTTGTCTAGACCTGCCAGAGTCACTACATACTACTATACTAAACTGAGCCTATTTCGGATAGTCTTAAATTGGTCTCTGATACTCGTATTGTGTTTAATATCTAAAATATGCATACTGGTATGAAACAATTGTTTATAGCAATTTAACCTGGACATGGAATGTAATAGAAATTCGCTTCAACAAAGAAATTTCTACATTGTTATAATAATCGGCGCTTTTGTTTCTATTTGATGAAGAGATCATTTTTAATATTTCTTCGATACTTAACTGAGCATCCAACATTTGAATGCGTATCGTCTCGTCACGAGTAAGGCTAATATCACCCATGTTTAAATGGTCACTGAGGTGTATTAGAATGATAAGCAAAGTCGCTCTTACTTGTATCGTTTTGTTTTTCTTGTTATATTCTTTTATAGATATATTTCCAGAACGCTTTGTGTGATTTTTTACTTATATTAAATAGATTACATTTCCCTTTCATATCAAAGACATGGTTAACATTACGTTTTACATATTAATTTGACTACGATTTGATAAAAATTACAGTTTATATTCCTCGGAGGCATGTTCGGCAAGATTGCGTTTACATTTAAAAAACTCCGATTAGCTTTACGGCAATTTCGTTTAAACAACAGCATTTCCTTGGTTTTAGTATGTTGTTTTGGTGAAAACGATTCACCAAGACGTTGAAAAGAAATATTATACACAATATCTGACATACATACAATACTCCTATTTATATAGCATTCACCGGATATAAGTTATCTAATATATCGTCGAAAACGTATTTTTTATAGTTTCGATTGTTTAAAAAACTGTCCGACTCTGCAGGGTTCCATACAATTTTAACGACATTAGGCGATACGTATATACATTTCTAGTTGACATATAATTTAAAGAAAATGTAATGGGACAATCAGAAAATTCTGTCATATCACACACATAGACATCAGACTAAAGATTTAAAATTGCTGATATTAGTTATTAAGTAATCAACCGCGCTAGAAACAGCCCTGTTTCAATACAAACTGTGATAAGTACATTTACCATGACAACGGCAGTTTACAAAACACATCGCCTAGCTCACTTACATTTATTCTGATGAAATTTAAGGACGATTTCTATAGTTTTTGTTCCTTTTTTTCCTATGAATAAATTTTATGAAACTTACCAGTACTTAAGTTTAATGTATGTTCTTGCAATATCAGAAAAAAAACAACACATGTTACCAAGGAATTATATAGAAATCATTGATGTTACCGTACAGATATTTTGGTATTAAAGTTGGCGAAATAATGCAGATTTAACAAGCAATGCGAAAAAAATATTTAAATTCTTTACATCTAGTATTAAATTGAAACTGTTACATACAAACATACATACATGCATATGATTTTAATTTACATATAAGCTTGAAATTAACTGTTTAGGGTTTAAAAAAAAAAAAGAAGCATTTCGGGTGAGTGTCAATTGTTTTTCAAATTTTTAATAAAATATAGCGTTTTATTTTAATATTTTGAAATAGTGTATGGATAAATTTTGCTTAAGGCTTCACAAAATACTCTCTGATACCTTTTCTAATGATAATCAAAAAAAAAAAAAACACACACACACTTTATCGCGTTATTTGAGAAAAATAGCCCTTAAAGTATGCCATCGTTAGATAACTTGCAGTTGCAAAATTAACGTTTTTATACTAAATGAGTATATTTGTATAAATATTAAGATTTCTATTAAATTTCATAGTCAGGTTAAATTGCTGTAAATAATTGTTTCATACCTGTATGCATGTTCCATATATTGAACACAATACGAATATAAGAGGCCAATTTTAGGCGTATCCGTAAATGATTATGCTATCCGAATTAGGCTCAGTTGTAGTATAGTAGTATATAGTGACTCCGGCAGGTCTCTATAAATTGCTCTCCTTTGTGCGCGGAGTTGGTGCGCATGCAAAACTATGGAAATCGTCTTTAAATTTCACAATAAATCGTTTTCTGTTGACAAAATAGCGACCAATCCTGTGCGCACGATCAGTTTTCACTGATTCATGAGCATTTGGCATATCCAGTTTATTAACACAAAAATCTAATATTATGTTTATGCAATGTTCACATTTTTCTTTGATCGAAAGTGACACACTCATCAATTAGCACAGAGCATAGTCTGCAAATAGTATGACAAAAGTACTTAAGATTCTAACAATTTCACTAGTTTGGTGTTTTAAACGAATACCAGTTTTCTTATTAGTCTAAAGCTAGTAAGTCATTCAGGAATAAAGAAAATAAAAGAGGCGCAAAGGTTTCACCCTGCCTGACGCCACATTCACATGCAACATTGCAGACAGTTGACAATTTGACTGGATATATGATTTAATATTATCATACATATTACGGATTGCCCTGAGAATTTCCCCGTTTATGCCATTGCCGATTAGTTTCGGGATTACTTGGGCCATTGGTAGGTTTTCAAATGCACGATCTACATAGGCGACACACAGTTTATCACTTTGTTTACGCAATAGACCAATCGAGAAATTTAAAGTTAATAGTGACCGATTGTGGAGTGATAGAATACACACAGAATGATGTGTACAATCGAGAATATGTACCAAGTAGTAACTACAATACAGAATACACACAGAACGATGTGTACAATCGAGAATATGTACCAAGTAGTAACTACAATACAGAATACACACAAAATAATGTGTACAGTCGAGAATATGTATAGAATAGTAACTACAATACAGAATACACACAGAATGCTTTGTACAATCGAGAATATATACAGAGTAGTAACTACAATACAGAATACATATAGAATATGTACAGAATAGTAACTACAATACACAATACTCACATATTAATGTGTAACTACAATACAGAATACACACAAAATAATGTGCACAATCGAGAATATGTACAGAGTAGTAACTACACTACAATACAATACAGAATACATATAGACTATGTACAGAGTAGTAACTACAAAACAGAATACATATAGACTTTGTACAGAGTAGTAACTACAATACAGAATACGTATAGAATATGTACAGAGTAGTAACTACAATACAGAATACATATAGAATAAGTACAGAGTAGTAACTACAATACAGAATACATACAAAAGATATGACAATATGGTACACCGCCTTATAACGGTATCAACAAACACATAATAGCAACGGAAAAACAATAACAACAAATAATAATAACAGTTGACTTACTACGAATACAGACGGATGCAATATCGGACATCCAAACCATTATTCCAGTTAAGTTAATACTTATATTTAAAGAGTGAAATGATTAATTCGACACATTTAACGAAAAGAGAAAAAAACATATTTACGTTCACGAGATGACAAAAAGTCTCCCAACGTGTACGGTTCAAATACAAGGTACAAGATGAATAACTGCTCGCGTTTTTATTTAAAAGTAAACTGCACTCGCCAAAGGCAACAACATGGTTGCCTATGATAATCAGTTTTAGTAAACTAGTAAACAACAAAATGACTGACTAGTTACAGCTAGCGTTATTCTTCATTTGAATATATGTTTCTCTATCTGATAGTATTAATGAAGCATTATCATTGAATAATATAAACAAACATATTGAAATTTGTCGGGGTTCATTGACCTTATTTTTTTTTAAAAATCCGTTGACCATATTTATGACCGAATGTTAGATTTATGCGTGCAGCATATGCGTCACGGAACAGTCTACGGTAAACAGTCCGTCTGTTATAGCTGCGTCACGGAACAGTCTACCAGTAAACAGTCCGTCTGTTATAGCTACGTCATGGAACAGTCTACCGGTAAACAGTCTGTTTGTTATAGCTCCGTCATGAGGCAGTCTGCCGGTAAACTGTCCGTCTGTTATAACTACGTCATGGAACAGTCTACCGGTAAACAGTCTGTTTGTTATAGCTCCGTCATGAGGCAGTCTGCCGGTAAACAGTCCGTCTGTTATAACTACGTCATGGAACAGTCTACCGGTAAACAGTCTGTTTGTTATAGCTCCGTCATGAGGCAGTCTGCCGGTAAACAGTCCGTCTGTTATAACTACGTCATGGAACAGTCTACCGGTAAACAGTCTGTTTGTTATAGCTCCGTCATGAGGCAGTCTGCCGGTAAACAGTCCGTCTGTTATAGCTGCGTCACGGAACAGTCTACCCGTAAACAGTCCGTCTGTTATCGCTGCATCAAGGAACAGTCTACCGGTAAACAGTCCGCCTATTATAGCTGTGTCACGGAACAGTCTACCGGTAAACAGTCACGCCGTCTTTTATAGCTTCGTCACGGAACAGTCTACCGGTAAACAGTCCGTCTGTTTTAGCTGCGTCACGGAACAGTTTACCGGTAAATAGTTCATCTGTTATAGCTTCGTCACAGAACAGTCTACCGGTAAACAGTCCGTCTGTTATCGCTGCGTCACTAAACAGTCTACCGGTCAACAGTCCGTCTTTAATATTTTCGTCACGGAACAGTCTACCCGTAAACCATCTCTCTGTTATAGCTGCGTCACAGAAAAGTTTACCGGTAAAAGTCCGTTTGTTATAACTGCGTCTTATGATATGATAAAGACTAACAAATCTTATTATCTTATTATATTCGATGCTTACTTATTGAACAGGATGCATCTATGTGTCACGGTGTTATTCCACCATATATTTTACTTCTTATTTCTATAGTAAGCGTCTAAAGTTATGTAAATGCATTTTACGAAAATTTTGGCCCCTTTCCCAACTTGATCTGTGTGTACAGGAATGTTTATTCATATTGGTCCGTGTCTTTGTAACAGTGTCTTCAAACTAAATACCGGGTTTATATTTAAGTTGAACACACGCCCAAATGTTGCTCAGTGTTAACATTAAAACAACGGAAAAGTAGTACTACTCGAAATAAAACATAGTTATTCATGATGATTCTGACTTTCTATTTTTCTCAGATACTCGTTTAGTTTATGCTAATTTGTTTTTAGCTCGATTAAGAAGAAAGGTCAGAGTTCATATGAATATATGTCGAGTGCATTCCCTGGACCAGCATTAATTGATGTTTTTGATAGGCCATCAGGTCGAGCGTTGGTCCGAAACCACGATAATTGTCGTGAGCAGCCAACTCTACTTCCATCACACTGTTGCCCCGTTATAATATATTCTTTCACATAAGCCACCATGCATGATCCATATTTGTTTAATGAGTAGTACTACTAAAAAATGCTTCATTATTCTGGGTGTCATTGACCTTGACCCATTATCATCTCTATAATGAATCATTTCTACATGAACACATATCTTTAAATGTCGCAGATACTCAGATTGACATCATCTCCTTCTATTTTCTTGGTACTTGGTTCTTGGTGAAGCTGGTTTATTCTATTTTGACAATGATCTACAACTTGAAGACACTTATAAGATATAAAATCTTATATTACAATTCTAGTCTGGTAAAATGAAATGAATTACAAAATATAACATGCGTACGTAACTCTTACAATTAGCTGTAAGTAATGATACATATTTTCGGTCAGAGGCCTTTTTTTACGAAATAAAACAGTATTACATCTTGTATCTTGTATCTATCATTCTAATGAATAACCCCCCCACTCCTTTATATGATGTCACACGAGTTCATTTTAAAACGAACGAGAACAACACATAATAATAATACATTTCTCCAAGAAAACGGACGAAAAGTTTGGTATGTCAGAGGAAATCTAAACCAATATTCCATCAAGTCAATAATAATATTTAAAAATGATACATTAGAAACAATTAAAAACATAAACACAACCCCAAACAAACATTTATATTTACTATTCGAACAGTTTCAAAAGCTCAGAAAGCCCTCAAACGTGCAGAGGCACATGGATGACATAACCTATGCACCTTCATTTCAGATAAAAATCAAGGCGCCACCGGTGACAACAACATGCATATGGTAATATTTAAAATTAGCAATAACAAACCAATAGTATTTGACAAGGAAATAGACTACAGGCATAGTATTCGTTTGATCTATGTTTGCATATTTGACCCAGTATAGCCTATGGTCATGTGCACTTCCTTTACCATATGATAGTATTAAATAAACTTTTTCATTGGATGCTATCAAACCACGAAATGCTTAAGGTGTATGATTTAGTCTTTTTTTTTTTTTTGGGGGGGGGGGGGGGGGGGGGGTTGCTAAAATATACTTTTATGAACAGATGTAGTATGCTAACCACACAGACACGTATTGCTATTTTAAGTGTACACAACGACTCATATGAATATGATGAATTTTCACTTATAACAATTTATGAAAATACATTTAAATACCACGTTATGTAGCGCAGGCCTAATTTTCATTTTGGGGAGACAAACTCACAATACATTAAACTAAAATAATAAGTATGTTAATCCTCCGAACATTTTGTTGACCAACAGTCTGGTTCCGTGTTCACATAACATCTTCACATCTTAATGAATACTGTTAAATCACAGAGCAAAGATGTTAGCTGATTTGTAAATGGATATCTTCAATTTCATCTTTCCACTCTTATCTTTACAAACTACTATTCATGTTTTGTTTGATTATTGTACTAAGCATTTTGTACTTCTTTACTTATTCTTCTCAGTGTTTACATGTACAGTGTATACTATTCAGAGAATGTGTTTGTTTTCGCTTAACTCTTTACTCCATATGCATTTTAACATGACTCAATTTCCATGAATAGATACATTTTTCCTATTTATTCTGATAGAGCAGAAAACAGTGCAAACCCTGTTCTGATTGCTCGTCAGAACTGGTTCTACATTGTTTCCAAAGGCCTACTATATTAGAGGTGTTCAAAGATGTTCATATGAAGTAAAGGGTTAAGCAATGCATTTGTTTATAAAAGCGTAATTTTCTAACAATTATTTAGCCATGCATTAATTCTATGTAATATTGTAGTTAGGGAAGGGTGGTAACTAACGCTGTTAGAACTTATGACCCGACCCAATTGTTTTATTTACGGCAATAAAATATATTTAAACCAAAACATCTTAACTTGAATATTTATCTAAGTTTAATATTTAACTATATTTAACCATGTTCTAAGACAAAGCGTATGCTAATATTTAGCTGTATTTAACCATGTTCTAAGTCAATGTGTATGCTAATATTTAGCTGTATTTAACCATGTCCTAAGTCAAAGTGTATGCGAATATTTAGCTGTATTTAACCATGTCCTAAATCAAAGCGTATGCTAATATTTAGTTGTATTTAACCATGTCCTAAATCAAAGCGTATGCTAATATTTAGTTGTATTTAACCATGTCCTAAGTCAAAGCGTATGCTAATATTTAGCTGTATTTAACCATGTCCTAAGTTAAAGCGTATGCTAATATTTAGCTGTATTTAACCATGTTCTAAGACAAAGCGTATGCTGATATTTAGCTGTATTTAACCATGTCCTAAGTCAAAGCGTATGCTAATAGTTAGCTGTATTTAACCATGTACTAAGTCAAAGCGTATGCGAATATTTAGCTGTATTTAACCATGTTCTAAGACAATGCGTATGCTTATATTTAGCTGTATTTAACCATGTCCTAAGTCAAAGCGTATGCTAATATTTAGCTGTATTTAACCATGTCCTAAGTCAAAGCGTATGCGAATATTTAGCTGTATTTAACCATGTTCTAAACCAAAGCGTATGCAAATCAACGTATTAATACGAAATAATATTGAAATTGTTCAAAATGTGAATACGCAGGTTTCACAACACAGTTGAATTTTGCTCTATGTTCTATATAAAATATATATCAAGGATATCCACAATAAAAAAAATCCCCATCGAAAATATATTTCTCATAGCAGGAGCGTATTCGCATATAAGAAATGCAAAACAACTATTGTCCAGCTTGATTTTTTAAGTTAGTGCAGTGTCACCAATTACTTTTGCTTTAAATACATACATATGGTACAATCCTATAAAAGTGACGTTTTTAACACCAGTGATGTCTCATAGAAGTATATGCTATACCATTTTTTTCTCTCAACTCATAGAAAATGAATGCAATAGTGTAGTGAGACGCACATACATGTGTGATGATGTTTCGCTATAGTTATATATTCTATCCCGATATTTTAGTTTTTCAGCAATTGTTGAACGAAAAGGTTTCAGCCAAATGTTTTCGGCATTTTTTAATACAGTTTTTGGGGTTCATAAATTCATAATGCATATACATTGATATTCAGTGATGAACAAACATGGTTTAGTTTGGGTAATACATTTTATTGCCAAACTAATATTGATTGCTAAAATAACAAGCAAATATGTTGATGCCACTAGAATCAAACTACAATATTACCAGAAATGCAGGATTGACTGAAAATTTTGCGATGTATTTTTCAGGTTCTGTTCAGATAGGCTTTTCTTAATATTTAAGTGTTTATATAAATATTTTTTTCGTCAACATTTTTCGAATACCAGATTCTAGTCTTTGAATTAACGCTTTCAAAACTATGTTTAGAGGAAAAAAATGTTAGGTTGATCATAGTATTATATACATTATTATCTCCTACTTTTCAAAGAAAATTGGATTTTTTATAAACCACTCAATGTATTTGATCGAAAATTCACACAAGGCTTCCCAGTCATCAACCCTACTACAATAACTAAGTCTGATAACTTAATACAAATTATTGCCCTTGTTTTACTTAGAAATTATGATCAAAGTATGCCACTAGTAGTATAAAGTCCTTATCTCACCAACCACTCAATGTATACGATTGAAACTCCACACCACTATCCAGTCATCACACCTACTACAGTAACTAAGTGCGATAACTGTTGCTTGAAAACAATGCAATGGCCCTTGTTTGACTCAGAAATCCTGGTTAAAGTTTGGTGTGCAAGTGCCATCAAGTCCATGTCTCACCAACCACTCTATGTATTTGAATGAAACTTTGTACTAGACTTTCAAGTCATCACGCCTACTACAATAACCAAGTTAGGTAACTCTTGCTTGAAAATAATGCAAATTATGGTCCTTGTTTAACTTATAAATTCTGGTTAAAGTTTATATCTCAGCAACCACTGCATGTTTTGGATTGAAACTTCATACAGATTTTGCAGTTACAAGACCGAAACAATTTTGTAAGTGGGACACCTCTTGTTTACTTAAATTGGTCATCAGTCTCAAGTAAAGTTTGTATTTTATGACAAATGATTCAAATCGCCGAGCGCACTATCATATGGACTGTTCTTGTTTAACTTTGATTTTATGTCATACTTTGAACCAACAACTTTTGGACGCAACTCCTTCCAACATTTTAAATCCGATTCAAATGAAACGTGCTGTTTAGCACGTGCATGGTCTGAACATGTGCCTGTGGTATTATGGTTTTGATGGAATTATATTTAATTAAGTTATGGCCCTTTGTTATTTTAACTTAGATTTTTCATAATACTTTGAACAAACAAGCTTTCGGACGCAACTTCTCTCACAGTTTTATCTCGATTCAAATGAAACTTGCTGACTAATTTAATTTTTTACATTATACTTCGGACCATCAACCATTCGGACGCAACTCCTCCCAAAGTTTTAAGCCACTTCAAATAAAACTTGCTGTGCAGTAGGTATATAATCTGAACATAAACATATTGTCTTCAATAAATTTTTTACTGAGTTATGGTAATTTTTTATTTTAACTTAATTTTTACCTTTCAATTTAGACCAACAAACGTGCAGACGTAACTAATCCTACAGTTTTAAGCCAGTTTAAATGAAAAATTGTGTTTAACAGGTTCATAGCCTGAACATGAGCCTGTGGCATTTTATGTTCCAATTCAAAAGTTTCTTCTTGAAATTGTCCTTTGATCTTTTTAATGAGATTACAGTCATTGTAATTTTGCATCTCAGCCTATAACTATTATGTAACAGCACTTACCATCCATCTTGAAGTTTCATATAAAGACAGACCTTTAGGAATTGATGTTTAACAGTCTTTAACATATCTGGCATTATACTGCAGTGCCCTAGTACCTGCATCCACATGCAATTTTAATCAGCTCAGTCCATGGCCCTTTTGGGCAGGGGACGTGAATTCACTGAATTTTCTTGTTACCACTAAACTTGTATTTAAACTGTAAATACGTCATTTTACTAGGGGACACGTTCTGAACAAAAACATGTTGATAGGGCTCGTCCCGGCGCCGGCATGACCTTTTCGATGAAGGTTTTAAGCATGCAATTATCTCAGTAACTACTCCACATGTATGAAACTTCAAGTGTCTTTCACTGATGTAAGGGGGACCAAGGTACAAAAATGGGATGATTTCATTTTGATTTTAGGCAGAATTTTGGCCCTTTTTATACTTAAAAATAAAACGCCATGTGTGTGTTCACTACCATAAATGGGGACATGCTGGACAAAGTGGGATAACTCTTTTTCGCTTTGAGACATAATTACAGCACATTTTATGTATGTTAATTCTTTTTTAGGCATGCCGATAACGGTAACCACTTCCCATATATGATCTCTAAATGGAATCTCACATGTGGCTTCATTACCATAGAAGAGACTTAAGAGGGCAAGTGGAACAGCTCTGTTTTGATTTTTGGCAGGATTATGGCCTTTTTATACTTTGACAAGTTTGTTTAAGTGTGTTTGCAAACTCAATTCACAGTAACTCCTAGATTTGCATCTATCATTATGGAAGTTATATAATCATTACACCTCAAGCAAGTCCTTGAATTCGTCAAGTTTGATAATTACTACTGGATTTAACACCAGCATTGGTGATCGATTCCTCACCGAAATAATACAATTATTGCATACCCTAAGATATTTTACAATTTTGAGTTTACAAACATTTGATAATGAATGGCTGAGCTATGGACATTGAAATATCAAAAACGGAGAGGGCCATCATTCATTTAAATAAAATCGCTACTACATATTTTTATTTCAGAAGACAATGTCTACAAAGTTACCCCCCCCCCCCCCCCCCCCCCCCCCCCCCCCCCCACCCCCTGCTGATGAATATCAGGTTATAAGATTGAAAGAAGAATGTCAC